>ML776677.1:1364109-1453567 GCA_009831015.1 Picea engelmannii | reverse complement strand
GGCCGCGTTGGTTGGGGCCGTGGATGTTTCCCCGTAGGGGTTTTACCACGTGAAAACATCGGTGTGTTGATCTTTGATCTGGTTATGTGAGTGGTTACTGAAGGTGTTCGTCCTCTGTTGGAATACCTGTGTTGTCGAACATAAATGATGCACAACTTGTTGGTTACCCTCTATGCAAAGGTGTTGACTCCCATTTTGTAATGAACATAAATGTTCATTACATGGGCTAGTACGTAGGCTAGATTAATATTCAACTATAATTGTATGGTCAGCCCATACATAAGCCAATTGTTACGTGCCACATGACGTGTATAATAACAGATGGATTGTGCATTGACTCATATTTTCATTCATCATTTGTATTATTATTTATTATTTCACTTCTGAGATATGAAATATTTGTTTACTTATGATCATTTGATTGTTTGGATTTGGCTACACTGAATCTGGTTATCCAGCTTTTATTTAGGAATGTGGGTTTTGTATGCTTCAAGTGGTCTCATAGTTAACATGTAAAGAAAATAAACGTCCATGTTATTATGGCTAGTGTAGGTTAATTAATATTTTTTTTTATCATTGTAAGGTTGGTCCACATGTAAACCAAATTGTAAAGTGCCATGTGGCATGTATTAATATCACATATAGAATA
This sequence comes from Picea engelmannii, assembly GCA_009831015.1. Taxonomy (NCBI): domain Eukaryota; kingdom Viridiplantae; phylum Streptophyta; class Pinopsida; order Pinales; family Pinaceae; genus Picea; species Picea engelmannii. Next base: position 1,452,918 of record ML776677.1, on the reverse strand, counting down.
TCTATCACCTCATGTATTAATATCACATATAGAATTATCTATCACCTCATTCATCAATTGTCTTTTTTTGATGAACTCATTCTAAATTATCTCTTTTATATGTTATTTAAGTGTTCTTAAATATAAGATTTGGGTTTGTTCTCTTTTATATGTTGTTTATGCATTACTGAATATAATATTTCAATTTGTTTACTTTACGTTCGTTCTTTGCAAATTTTTTTCTGTACTCTCATCTTTACAATCATGACAACCATGAACAACAAATACAACAATAATTAAAGAGCAATGATTGATAAAGAAGAGTAACAAATTCAAGGAAGTCACAATGTTATTGACTTCACAAACATATAACATGTGGATTATAGCATCGATATAAAATATTACAAATAACACTAAAGATTACAAGCCTTTTGGGCCACATTCCAGGATACTTATACACACGTTCACGTAAAGTCTAATAGTTTAACTTAACCTCAAACTAAATTTCATGTATGCTGTATCTAATAAGATTACAATTTTTTTTAGAAAAGATTGGATACAATATAACTAGGATATGAAATTATTAAACCCTAGATTGCCTATGCAACTAGAGGGTTAAGATCCAGCAAGATTCGATCAAGCTGGTTCCATTACATGTGCATCTAGACATTCAGAGCAGTCAGAGCCTATTTCAGAGTTAGTTTCACCAAATTCCAAGAAACTGCTAGTTTTAGCAGTTTGCTTTTTTCCAGTAGTTGAAAATCTCGGGCCTGGATGACAAGTTCATGACGTCAATGATCCTTTTTTGGATGACATGCAAGTAGTTTCATGACACCGACTATTTTTATAAGTGTACTTTTCAAGACTTGCATGTTGTTTTTGATCACATATTTGGATTCCTTGTAAAAATGTTAGTCCAATGACAGTGATTTTGCCCACATGTGAGATGATTAGGTTTTTCTACTTTTTTCTTTTTGCTTTCTTACTTTTGCGGAAGTAGCCTAATGTTACTATCATTGATCGATCTTTCTTGTTTTTTGCTTTTTTCTTTTCAGATTTCTTTTTGGGCATGTCTATAATTAGCAGTTTCTACTTGTGGCTGGTACAAGGTGAGTGTAATGGTTCCAAGTTTGCAGTGTTGAGAAATGTAGCTCAAGCAAGAACTTGCACAGTTTTAGCGTGAATGAGCAAGAAGTGGTTCAAGACATTTCTTTAGTGACCACTTAAGAAAAGTGGGAAATGATTATATCTTGTAATTTCACTTTAAAAATAAAAGGAAAAGTGAAAGTCTTATGTCAATTACACTTATGAGAAGATGGCAAGAGAGATGGAAGAGGGCAGAGTGCATTCAAGAAGAAGAAGAGCAAATTGTTGAAGTGACCAACAAGCACAACATACAAGCCATAACACTGTTGTAGCAGTCCTTTCTTCATGCACAGGCTATACACCCTCAAATTTGACTGTACACTAATGTTTGAAGTGATTTTAATGACCGTACAATTGCTGGTTTAAGTAGGCTACAAAGGTCACCTTGTAAGCTTTGATCAAAATAATGAAAAGTCGACTCGAAGGAGAAATCCCTGTGTATGTGTTTTATTTGTTTTGTTGTTCAATTTTTTAGCTACTGTTTGATTGATGCAATGTTCAGAAATTTAATTTTCTATTGTTAGATAAATTCTATTTTGAGTCGTTTAATAGAGAACATTAGGACAACAATCACCTAGGATTGAAAATTTTACATGGTATCATAGTTATTTCTCAAATTGAAATTCTCAAGGGTTTACAACAGTAAATCAACTGTCGAAAAGAAGGACCAACAATTAGTGGATTTCAATAACATTTTAAGGACTAATTTTCAGATCTGAAAGTTTGTGCATTAGATCTCAAAGATGGCCTCAACTAGCCTCATATTCAAGGATAGACTAGATGGCACCTCAAATTTCTTGTCATGGAAAGTGACAGTTACACTCTTATTAGAAGAGAATGATCTCTAGGATATTGTCAAGGATGTTGTGCCTTCACCTATAGATCCACAACATTTGGCATCGCACAAGAAGGAAGTGAAGGCCAAACAGATGATCATGTACATCATAAAGGATCGTTTGATCCCTCATATATCCAAGAAGAAGATGACAAAGTAAATGTCCAATGCCCTGGTAAGCCTCTACCAGAGTGAGAACATAAGTAGAAAGATGATACCATGAAACAAACTCAGATCCATAGAGATGACCATATCAGATTCAGTAACCAGTTCCCTTATGAAGGTCACACAAATTCGTGATAAACTTGCAGCAGTTGGGGATAAGGTTGCAGATGCAGAGCTAGTGACTATGGCACTGAATGGATTCTTGGATTCTTGGGAACCATTTGTCAAAGGTATTTATCTTCATGAGAACCTTCCTAACTTTGAAAGGCTATAGGATGTGTTACCCCCCCCCCCATGCCTAAAGGTAACTAGAGGAGATCATGTCTCATGGCCCACAATGAAGACAATGATCCTGACGATGATGATGACCAACATGTCCACTCATGGCAGCTCAACAACCCCTTTTAGATCCCTCTTTCAATCCTGATCATCAAAGCTCATCACATCCAGTCAACACAGTCTTTGAAGATGGTGAGCCAACGTCATCATGAGATACATTAGCCCTGTCTTCATATGAAGTGTTGTGCTTAATATATTAGACATGTGAATGAGAATCATTTGTTGAAGTTGGATAATGAATCATAAGCTCAAGAGGTTATGCTTGTTTCCTTGTTTCACCTTGGTGGCCATCATTTGTACTCTAGTACCCTATTGTCACCCCCAAGGAAAAAGGGTATTACTAGGGACCCTCACAAGGGTAACGTTCCATTTCTCCGCCATACTTAACACTTACCATCTTGGAGCATGTCGCAGTGTAATAAACTTAGGTAATGGGTCATGGTTCATTCTCTCATGAGAAGAGGGCTAGAATGCCAAGGTTGATGCAGTTGTTAGTAAAAAACGATAAAGAAAGAATTTCATAAAAGAAAGAAAGAATGGTATAGCAAGGACATTTAAAATCCATTGTCCATACTTGGGCTCTGTCCCTTTTGCATTCGTCCCAGTCCCAAAGCAATGAATGCTAATGCTTGAAACCTGATAAAGGGGACTTGCAAATTAATGAAGGACAAGATAAAAGGCAGATTAAGGGGTTTGAAAAAACGTAGCACCTAGAAAGGGGTAACTCAAGAGAAAGTGCACTCTCTACAAAGGCACTCAAAGAAATGGACCTAATGATTCCATACTCCATGAAGTAAGGCTAGCACGTTTCGTGAGCACACTTACTCTTGAAGGGTTCTTTTCTTTCCTGCTTTCTTCAAGATGTATCCCTCTACTTGGGTCTTTTCTTTCTTGCTTTGGTTGGCACACCTAATAGGGTTTGATGATGGTCCTCCCATACTTAAACTTGCCAACTTACATAAAGTCTTGAGCTAATGTGAAGTTTGTAGGGGATACTTGATGTGAATTGTTTATGTGGCTTCTATGTTAAGTAACAACTTACTTTATATTATCCAAGGAGTCTTATACCTTGTGAACATTGGTCTTACTTGATTCCATAACTTTGATTGATTTGGATGCAACTAACATGGTTCTTTGAAGGACATTCGATGCTTTCACCCAAGACATTGTGCATTTATTTGCAAGATATGGCACATGTGATGTAGAGCATTGAGTCATTTGATGACTTGACATACTCATACATAGGCTCTCACACCTTTTGGGCCTTGGACGATGGACAAATGGGCTTGCATTTGATAGATATGGTCATGATGGCACACATATGGGCAGAAAGCCCATACTTTGGATAGTGCACCCACACCTTGCTCAGCCACTTGATGGAGGACGTTGCACTTGGTTTGGGTTGGACATGATGCAGAGATGAGATGCACCCTCTCTCCACCTTGGACATTGGGTTTTTGATGATGACATCATGTGTTAGGGTTTGATTGAGATGATGGGGTTTTCTTGCCACTTGGACACCACATGATGCTTTGATGTGGCATGGTACTCTTCCACCTTGCTTGCACCTTGGATGATGACATATGGACTTAGGAGGCCCTCCTTCTCCCTATGGAGGCTTGACGTCGCCACATGTGTGGCCTTATAATGCTTACTTTGCATGATTTATCATTTGTAGAGGCTATTTAAGGGGTCGACCCTACTTGTATCAAGAATTATTGTCATTTTTCTTTATTATGTGGACATATAGCACTAGGGATACCTTATATAAATAAGGCTAGCACTCAAACTCATTTTCATCATCACAACTCCTCACACTTGTGAGAGAGCTCTCTTAGAAAGTTCGTTCTACCTGTTTTTCTCACTTGGAGACTTGTGTGCACTTTGGAGTAAGGATTTTGTGGATGCTTTTCATTTCTTTGGATGGATAAATGTTGAAATTGGAGTTTTTCTTGCATAGCGACTTGGATATGTTAGCTTTTATAGCTCGAGAGGTACTCCGCATGTTTTGTCTTGTATGCGGAAGTGACCTTATATTTACACTACTATGCACTTGACTTTGTAATGGGTTTTTTATAAAGTTGTAATAAAGTGACATTTTATTAAGTGTACCTTCTAATATTAAAGTGATTTTATTTCATAAAGTGCACTTATGTTATAAAGTGAATTTATACTTTAATATTTTAAGTGATTTATTTTGGAGGGAATGAATCATGTCCCTTGATAATGTAGAGGAAAGATTAGATCTTGGACATTGGATTTAGGGATGGGGAAGGTGAAAAGACACTTGAAAGATGAAAAGTCACTTTCGGATTATAAGAGAATGCCTAGGGTAGTGTGCAATACAAGTGAAGAAGAGATTGAGAGAGATTTGAGAGAGAGCTTTGTGAAGGAAAGTGAGGGCAGCAAGCTAGGTGCTTTTCCCACAGGAGATTGGGCACATTTCCCAAGGAGGAAATTTTGTTTAGAATTTTCTAAAATATATTGCTGTGAGAGAGGTCGTACTGTACAGATCCGTACAGTCCATACAACAGAGAAGTGGGCACATTTTTCGAGGCAAGTAAAGCATGAAAATCGAGGCATCTTGAGGGTATTTGTTGTTGAAGCATGGTCGTATAGAGCAGACCATACAACAACAAATTGGCACGAAATTTGAGGTGTTGATTTGGAGGAGGTCGTACAGCAGTATGGATTTTTGGGCACATTTTTCTAGGGAAAAAATTGAGACAGTTTTGGGTGTTGTAAGTGAATCTTCTCTTGCTGGAAATTGTATTGTTGTTGCTCATATGTACTTTCCTGAAGCTAATAAAATCTCTCTTTTTGGGTTTCCCCACATTGGGGTTTTCCTTATCTAGTTGCCTAAATTTTTGAGTTTTACATGGATGCGTGACTGTTGTTCATTGTTATTTTTCCGCTGCAAAAGTGCTTAGCAATGTGTATTTTTGCTTATGGTATTTTCTGAATGTGGGTTTAATACATTTCAGAGTTCATTAAAGACAATTATCTCATGCTGCTAAGTGTATGACATAATTTGTTTAGTTGATTTTGTCATTAAATTTCTACATGGTATCAGAGCTTGGGCTCTGAGTTACAGTGAGCAATGTTATTTTTGGGCAAAATTTGAAGGGGGAAATTTGTTGGTTGTTTTCTTTGAACAGTTGACAGGGAAATGGTTTCATGCATCGGATATGAGGATCGGTTGGAAGGCATTTCCAACTACTTGCAGTGGAAGGTCCAGATATCATCTATTCTTAAGGAGAACAAGCTTTGGAGTTATGTCAACACTGTTGTTGTAGTTCCCACAACAGATCCTATTGCCTTGGATTTACATGAGGTAAAGGAGACCAAAGCACAGAGGATCATTATGGATGGAGTGAAGGACCCACTCATCCCACATTTGGCTGAGAGGAAGACAGCCAAAGAGATGTGGGATACATTGAAAAAATTGTACGAGGCTAAGAATGAAAACCGAAAGACGACCTTGAAGGATAAACTGCATGACACAAATATGGCTATGGGTGAGGGTGTTGCATCCTATCTTACCCAAATAGTTCAAGTTAAGAACGAGTTAGCTACAATAGGGGAGGTCATCTCAGAACCAGAGTTGGGAAGGATAGCCTTGAAAGGATTCATAAAGGAGTGGGATGTCTTTGTGAAGTGTGTGGTGGGTCACGAGAATTTTCTAGATTGAAGTAGAATGTGGGACGACTTCATTGAGGAGGAGATCTGGATGGGATTTCAAAGTGGTGGACAAAAAGAAGAAAGCGTTGATGAGAATGTTGCTCTTACAGCAAATGGCAAGGGGAAGAAGAAAGGGAATTCCGGGAGGGACTTGAGTAAAGTCAGATGTTACCGTTGTAACCAGTTGGGGAACCTTTCTTCTCAGTGTCCTGAGAAGAAGAAGAAGAGGAAGGAACAAGAGGTGCCTGATACAGCAGCTACAACAACTATGGAGGACTTTTCATCCAAGTTTGATATGGAAATTTCTTTGATCACTCTAGTATCCAATGTAGGTAGTGGTGGATTTGGGAGTGATAATAGGTGGATTGTTGACAGTGGAGCCTCTTGTCACATGACAAGAATATGGCGTATATTCCTTAGTATCACGGAGATAGGTCATGATCGACTGGTGGAGAGTGAAGGTGGTATGGCACGAGTTGTACGTGGAGTTGGAAGGATTAGATTCTAACTTGACTATGGAGGACTCCTGGAGATTGATAGAGTTTTGTTTGTTCTAGGGTTGAGGGTTAACCTGCTCTCGGTCTCAGCCTTGGAAGATGTTGGATATTCTACATTGTTCAAGAGGGGACATGTATTTATCTACAGGGAGGGAGTGGATCCGGTTGAACCACATCTGATTGGTGATTGGATGGATAGGTTGTACAAGTTGCGAGGACAACCTACAGGCTATGATTCAGAGTTATATGAGGAGCAGGAGGCTCCTGAGATTGCAATGGGCCCAAGGATTCAGTCTTGCATTCCGAGGGAAGAGAGAGAGTCTCTTCTAAGCATCGACATGAGGCTCAACTGTAGTGATCAAATAGAAGATCAGGGTGGAGTGGATTCTCCTAGGAGCTCAGGGTTCAGAGTGGTTTCCAGGAGGAGGTCTTCAGGTTCGAGTTCTATGCAAGTGTTGAGGTTGGCTCCAGGTTCAGAGGGAGCTCCTACTATGAACAATGTGATGGGACCAAATGATGGTGATGGAAGCGAGTACATCCCTCACTAAGAGGGAGTGTTAGCTTTTATAGCTCGGGAGGTACTCCACATGTTTTGTCTTGTATGCAGAAGTGACCTTATATTTTCACTACTAGGCACTTGACTTTGTAATGGGTTTTTATAAAGTTGTAATAAAGTGATTTTGTATTAAGTGTATCTTCTAATATTAAAGTGACTTTATTTCATAAAGTACACTTATGTTATAAAGTGAATTTGTACTTTAATATTTTAAGTGATTTATTTTGGAGGGAATGAATCATGTCCCTTGATCATGTAAAGGAAAGATTAGATCTTGGGCATTGGATTTAGGGATGGGGAAGGTGAAAAGACACTTGGAAGGTGAAAGGTCACTTTCAGATTATAAGAGAATGCCTAGCGTAGTGTGCAAGACAAGTGAAGAAGAGATTGAGAGAGATTTGAGAGAGATCTTTGTGAAAGAAAGTGAGGGCAGCAAGCTGGACGCTTTTCCCAAGGGAGATTGGGCACATTTCCCAAGGAGGATTTTATTTTTAGATTTTGTTGAAATATATTGCTATGAGGGAGGTCGTACTATACGGACCCGTACAGTCCGTACAACAGAGAAGTGCACATGTTTTTCGAGGCAAGGAACGAAAATCGAGGCAGCTTGAGGGTATTTGTTGTTGAAGGATGGTCGTACAGAGAAGATCGTACAACAACAGCTTGGCACAGAATTTGAGGTGTTGATTTGGAGGAGGCCATACAACAATACGGATTTTTGGGCACGTTTTTCTAGGCAGAAAATTGGGACAGTTTTGGTTGTTGTAAGTGAATCTTCTCTTGTTGGAAATTGCATTTCTATTGTTGACATGTACTTTCCTGAAGCTAATAAAATCTCTCTCTCTTTGGGTTTCCCCACATTGGGGTTTTCCCTGGTTGGTTGCCTAAATTTCTGAGTTTTACATGGATGTGTGACTGTTGTTCATTGTTATTTTTTCACTGCAAAAGTTCTTAGCAATGTGTATTTCTGCTTATGGTATTTTTTGAATGTGGGTTTAATACATTTCATAGTTCATTTAAGACAATTATCTCTAGGTTGTTAAGTGTATGACAGAATTTGTTAAACTGATTTTGTCATTAAATTTCTACAGGATAGTTAGGTGTTCTTCTTCAAGTTGATATGTTTATTCATGGTATAATGTGATAATTGCTATCTTGTTGCATGTTACTTTGTTCTAGTGAAACCCCGAGAGGGAACCATAAGGGTTTGTTTCCCTTCCTACTTTTGTTTGTCCAAGTTTGTGAAAGCATTTAGAGACCCAGTCCTAAGGTCCATAAGGGTTTGCACCTTAGGGTTTTGACTTTAGTCCATTTGATCATTGAACTAGACACTCTAGAAGAAAGAAAACGACACCTAGGGTCCATAAGGGTTTGCACCCTAGGGATTTTTTTCTTTTAGGTTTTGATCCTAAGGTCCATAAGGTCTTTCACCTTAGGGTTCAAAGATTCATTCCTCTTGAATATCTAATTTATGTTTCAAAGTGTTGCTTGACTCCATTGCCAAAAGATGTAGATGGAACTAGTCTTATTGTTTGTGATGCTTAATGCTCTCAACCACTTGAAAAACTCCTTCACTCTCTCTCAAAACAATCTAGCTAACCTCACTAACTCTGAATCTAACCTAACTCTTAGCAAACAAGTAAGTTTTATTTCGGTTGTTACAAATGTTTGCTTCAACCATTAGGACTTGATATAATTGTTGAATACTTACTTGATATTGTGGCTAAAGAAACTCAAAATCATTGTTTAGCAATTGGATGTCATCATACTTGTTATAACATAAATTCTAAGACTCAATTACTAATTTGTTGGGTTGTTTTTCCTTTTGTTGTTATAAAATACTTATTGTTATTATAGACTAGTTTGTTGCTGCAATTTTACAAAAAACAATTGGTTTTACCTAATATCTAGTGTCTAAAGGTGAATGGTATGCAATATAATTTGGTAATTGATCATTATGTGAATTGGAACGTTTTTTGTCTCGCACAGGTTGCCCAATTACCTTATATAACCTATATCCCACCATCCATCTTCTTAGACTTAACCTCTAACATCTAAGTGACCAAGATAGGGGTTGTAGGCTTGACCAATCTTGCTACTTGATCCCTTGAGGTTGTTAAGGAATCCTCCCTTGTGTTGGACCTCTTTCCTTCACTAAAACAAGGGAAGTATCTGCATAGGTGACAGTGGTAGATACCTCCAATTATTACACAAGATTTTCATCTTGTGGAGGTCTTTGCACAAGTAAAAATAATGTGATAACATGATGAATATATCCAAGAGGAGACTCAGATGGAGTCAAAGTCCAAAAAGAAGGGTGGTAATGAGAACCGAGCCCATTTTGGTCAGAAAAATAAGGGAAAAGTTAAAGGACCCAACAAGGTAAGGGAAAGACTGAGGAGTCAACCTCATAGTCAGGGAAGAAAGACTTTAGTAAAATCAAGTGCTTCATTTGTCATAACCACAGTCATTATGCATTACACTGTCCAGATAAGAAGCATAAAAGGAAGCAACAATAGAAGCAAGTAGAAGCCTCTACAAAAACTCAAATGATCAAATTTTCTACCAAGTTCGAGAAGGATTTCTCGATGGTATCTAGCCTTCTACCAACACGGTTCCTAGGAATTCATGGTATGTGGACATTGGGGCATCTCGTCATATGACATCAACCCGAAAATTATTTTCTAGTGTAATGAAGCAAGACTCAAGAGTACAGGTTGAGCTTGGTGATGATGCCAAGTAACCAGTAGTAACTTTTGGTACTATTCCATCCCATGCCTAGCTTGAGTTAGATAACTCTTTATATTTTGATGTTGCCTTGTTTGTTCCAAGTCTCAAAAAGAACTTACTTTCAATTTTGGTTATGAAGGATAAGGGCTTTGCAATTGAGATCAAGAACTAGCAAGTCGTCATCAAGTTGAAGGAATCTATCCCAAATACAACACAAGTAATAGGGGTTAGAGAAAGTAATCTTTACAGGTTGCAAGGTGAACCTGTTTGAGCCCTAGTTCATAATAGTAACAACTTGTGCAATCTGTGGCACGAGAGAATATAACACCTGCAACATAGAACACTACCTATTCTGAGGGATATAGTCATAGGTCTTCTAGAGTTTAATATTGAGTAGCATGGAATATGTAGAGGGTGCACACTTGACAAGCATGCCAAGGATTATTTCCCAATAAGCAAGCATAAGTCTAAGAAGATTATAGACCTAGTACATCTAGATGTTTGTTGGCTAATGTCAGTAGGCATCAATCTCAAGAATCATGTACTATGTTTCCTTCATTCATGACTTCTCTCACAAAACTTGGAGCTGCTTCCCAAAGACCGGTCTTTAGTAGGTTTCAAGAGTTCAAAGCTCTAGCTGAAAACCAGACTGGGAAGAAGATCAAAATCTTGAGATCGGACAATGAGAGTGAGTATACCTCTAAGGTGTTCAAGGGATTCTGCAAGGAGGAAGGAATCAAGAGGCAGATGATTGTTCCATACAACCCACAGCAAAATGGGTTTGTATAGCGAAGAATCAATCCATCATAAGGGTTGTTAAGGCCATGATTCATGACCATGACTTGCTAATGTATCTTTGGGAAAATATGACACAACAATCTACATACAAAATCAGTGTTTCACATGATCTTGGAGGACAAGACACCGGAGGAGGCATTCACTGGTGTGAAGCCAAAGGTGAATCATTTCCGCATCTTTGATTGCCTAGTTTATATCCATGTACAGGTAGAAAAGAGGACTAAGTTGGAACCCTCCAATAGAAGGGTTTATTTGTAGGTTACTATGAGACTTCAAAAGCCTATAGGGTCTATTTCTAGAGTAGAGGAAGGCAATAGTGAGAAGGGATGTAAAGTTTGAAGAAAACTTTGCAACTAGGAAGTATCATGAGCCTATTCCAGTGATAAAGGATGAGAGAAGGAAGCTACAAAGGTTGAGCCAAGGTCTCTAGCGAATTGCAGGGTAGTATAACAACCTTCAGGTGAAGAGGAGGAGACAATAGTCCCTTCCACTTCTATTTGAACATTGAGGGATGATAAAGAGTATGTGGAGGATCCTAGGAGCACATTTAGAGAGAGAAAACCTATAAATAAGTTTCTAGACAACATAGCATTGATGAGAAACATCATAGATTCCAAGCCTTCCAAATTTCAAGAGGAAATAAACCAGCAGGCACAACAAGATGCCATGGTGGAGGAGTACACTTCCATCATGAAGAACAATGTTTGGGACATAGTGCCAAGACCAAAGGTAAAGTTAGTAGTGAGTTCCAGATGGCTCTACAAGATCAAGCATGCAGCAAATGGTAGCATTGAGAAGTTCAAAGCGAGGTTCATGGAGAGAGAGTTCTCCCAAAAAGAGGAAGTGGACTATGAAGAGACATTTGCTCCAATCACCAGGTACACTTCCATTAGAGAAGTTATTTCCTTATTTCAATTATGGGATAGAGGATACATCAAATGGATCCTTAATGGGATCATTGAGGAAGAAGTGTACATAGAGCATCCTTAGGGATTTGAGGTACATGGGAAAGAGTCCCATGTTTGTGGGCTTAAAAAATACTTGTATGGACTCAAGCAAGCACCAAGAGCATGGTATTCTAGGATAGATGGATATTTCCAAAGTATGGAATTTGCCAAAATCAAAGCAAATCCTAACTTATATTATATATTTGTTGGGACGGATCAACTCATTTTTGTGTTGTGTGTAGATGACTTTTTTCTTACATGTGTGGAGAATCTCATTACAGGGTGGAAATCAGACATGGTAGTTGCATTCCGTTGGGATTTGGGTATCTCGGGAAGTGGTCCCCATGTGCTTATGAGTCTCTAAGCACAAAGGGGGAAGACTATTACCCTTATACTTTACTTTATGATTCTAATTTCACTTTGACTTAGGAGTTTTAATTCAAAAGTGAAATATGTCACTTAAGTCATAAAGTGACAACTAATTCACAATGTGGGTGAATTAATAGACATAAAGAAACTAAGGAAAGTGGGGTTCCTTAGTGAAATTTTAGGATGAGATCTCACCCATTGATTAGACTTGGCTAGATCTAATCTAGGCCATTGATCTTTTAGGGTTGGCTCAAAGAGGCTAAAGAGAGGGTAAAGGTATTTTTGGAGACTCATTCCTCACTTGTGAGTTTTGGAGAAGAGAAGAGAGGCGCATTTCTTGAGGAGAAGGAGGGCACATTTCATGAGGGTTTGAGAGAATCCCTTGAGAGCTTGAGGAGAGGCTCGTGGTTGGTTTGATCTTGCATGGAGAGTATTTCCATGGAGCCACAGCTTCCATTTCTGAGAGGGAGCATTTTCATGGAGGAGGGGCGCATTTAGGAGAGGAGGGCGCATTTATTATCCTTCATATGCTCATCAAAGGGGGAGGACTTGTTAGATTGAGATGAGGTCTGATGCATAGGGAGAGGAGAGCTTGGGCGCTTGTTTCTGTGGAGAGAGACATTCATATCATGGCTTAGTTTATTTATGGTGATCATTCCTGCTAGGAGGAGGGCGCACCTATTGAGAGGACTGACAACTACCTGGTAGCAGATCTGCTTGGAGGATTCGAGCTCTGACAGTTTCAGTGGAGAGGTAGCACAAGAGAGGAAATTCATGTGGAGGGATTTCTTCATTGGGTCACATATGAGCTAGAGCACTTCAGTTCACTGCAGAGGACAACAAAGGGAGAGGGTGCACCTGAGTTTGGGCACTTCTTTCTCTGGTTCTTATGGAAAGGCTTGTGAGGGGCTTTCTATGTATACAGGTTCCATTGTATTTCATTACTTGTTATATCTCTTGCTTTAATCATCATTATATAGACATATATCCCAAACTCGTTTTCCCCGGGGGGGGTTATCCAAGGTCATGTTGACCAAAAATACCTGTGTACAAAAATACATGTGTTAGTCTCTTAGATCTGTTCATTTTCAGCTGTAAAGGTCTATAGGTGTGTTATATTTATTTTGGTATACATGTGCTAACATATGGTCACTAAAACTACATGCTAGAGCACCCAAAATCGCAAATATAACCGTAACAAATCAGCAAGAAACTTTTGGACTGTTGGTTGTTATAAAACAACAACATATACTACATTTGGCAGTTAAAACTTAAAGCCTAACTGTGGTCAAAGATAGACCCAGTAAGCAAGGTGATAGGACCTGGAAATCTTCACATTCGAGGTGAAGAACATCGGCATGATGCATTACTTCTTGGGTTTAGAGGTTTGGAAAAAGCCAAGGGAGATTTTCCTTGGGTGGGGTAGGTATGCAGTTGAGATTCCAAAGAGATTTTAGATGGAGGACTGCAAACCTATGGCCAAAACCATGATCATTAATCTGAAGAAGGTGAAAGCTTCAAATTTAGAGTTGGTAGATCGCACGTTGTACAAGAAACTGATAGGTTCCTTGATGTATTTGGTCAACATTAGAATAGATATATGTTTTACAATGAACACCTTTAGTTAATTCACGATGGAGCCAAGGTAGGAGCATTGGGTAGCAATAAAACATGTGCTCATATACTTGAGGGGCACAATAGAGTATGGTCTAAGATACCTTGGATACAGTGAAGTGAAGTTGCAGGGGTATTCACACTCAAATTGGGCCGGCAATGTAGCAGATGGAAAGAGCACCTTAGGGTGTTGCTTTAGCTTGGGATTAGTGATGATATCCTGGTCCAATAGGAAGCAAGATTTCGTGTCACTTATCTCAGTAGAGGGAGAATACATGGTAGTCAATACTACTAGTTGTGAGGCCCTCTGGATTCACAAGTTACTTGCAGGATTGTTAGAACTGGAGTTCAATCCTGTGATAATTAGAGTTGTATCAAACTCTTTGAGAATTCAGTGTTTTGTGGCAGGTCCAAACACATAGATATTAGATATCACTTCATATGAGACAATATTTAGAAGGGAGCAATGAAGCTCTAGTATATTTCCACAAATCAAGAGGTAGTTGATATTTTGACCAAACCCTTAGAAAAAGGGAAGTTTGAAACATTCAAGGACAAACTTGCATTGGTGCAAAATTCCTTCCTAGCTAATAGGGAGTGTTGAGAAATGTAGCTCAAGTAGGAGCTTCTTGCATAGGTTCATTGTGAACGTGTAGGAAGTGGTTCAAGACATTTCTTTAGTGACCACTTAGAAAAAGTGGGAAATAAATCCATCTTGTAATTTCACTTTAAAAATAGAAGGAAAAGTGAAAGTCTTATGTTTTGATGTCAAATAGTCTTAGGAATCGAAATGAAATGTTCTGGAAGTTCTAAAACATTTATGACTTAGATTAGGTTTAGCAATCTAAATGAAATGTTCTAAAAATTCTAAAACATTAATGAATTAGATTAGGACTTAATCTTAGTCATACATCTCATGGTTGAGATAGGTGGCAACTAAGATTGAGGAGGTTAGTTATTTTCTCTCAAAGCATAAATAGGACATGAAAGGAGAGGTTAATTACACATACGAAAAGACAGCAAGAAAGATGGAAGAGGGCAGAGAGCATTCGAGGAGAAGAGCAGATTGCTAAAGTGACCAGCAAGTACAACAGGGCATACAAGCCATCATTCTGTTGTAGCCATGCTTTCTTCATGCATAAGCTATACACCCTCAAATTCTGTTGTACACCCTCAGATTTGGCCATACACTGCTGTTTGAGGTGATTATAATGACCATACAGCTGCTGGTTTAAGAAGGATATAGAGGTCACCTTGTAAGCTTTGATCAAAGGAATGAAAAGATGCTTTGAAGGAGAAATCCCTGTTCATGTGTTCTATTTCTTCTGCTGTTCATTTTTTCAACTATTGTATGATTGATGCAATGTTCAAAAATTTAATTTTTTGTTGTTAGATAATTATGTTTTAAGTTATTTAATAGAGAACATTAGGACAACAACCACCTGGCCTTGAAAAATTTACATGCAATGGTGAAGGTTTCAAGGGTTCAGTGGTTGAGGAGTGATGGTTAAGTGGGTGGTTGATCTCCTAGAGTGACACATAGCAGTTTGTTGGAAGGCTTGACTTTATCTTTTAGCATGAGAATAAAAGATAAATCCACAAAAGCTAAAAGCATTAAAGTAGAATGCTTTTGACAACTTTGTTTACATAATCCTATATAGCCTCTAAAAGGGAATAGGTCGACCCCTTTTAGTGGTTGATTGGTGCTGTAAATGATAATTTTAAACATGGAAAATATCCTTGAAAGTTTCCAGCGAATTAGGGAAAAGACGGCAGCAAAAACAGACAAAGTAATGCTTGGAAAAAGGTTTAATATAGCAGAATTGGTATGTTTTACAAACCATGGAAATAAGATAGCAAATAAGGATTAAAAAAGTAGAGATGACAAGGGAGATGGTGACCTTCCTAGCTGCTGGAATTTTCTGTTTTTAGCAGTCATTAAAACTACAGAAAAAAGTCTGCTAAAACAGAAGAAAACTGAGTTGGCAGCCATGTAGAGGATGACAAAAATTTGCCATGTTTTTCTTGCTTTCATCCACTTGTAGTAAGGGGAAATTGATTCCCTTAGAGGTGGCTTCTATATAGAGAGAGTTGAGAAAAGGAGAGGAGGTTAGAGAGAGTTGAGAAAAGGAGAGGAGGTTAGACAGTTTTATTCTTTGACAGTTTTGTAGCAGTAGATGACTTATTCCTCTTTCATCCTCCATACCTTAGACCACTACCTCCACTACAAGCAAGGAGATTGATGGCAGCCTATCATCTATGATTCACTATGCCATCAATATCTTGGATAATAAGTGATTTGTTCCAATTATGCTTTGGTCTAACTCCTTGAATCTTATTAGTTGGCATTGGTTCAATTCTATGTTGCACTGGTTTTCGAGATGAGGGAACAACGGGGATGAGGGGACACGTCCCCAAGATGGCTAGAGTGCACCCCCAAATTTCAATTATATATATATATATATATATATATATTTGGAATTCACCATCAACATTTGTAGTTGCTTCAAGATTGTAAGCATAACAGGCTATAATATGTAGTATTATGCACAATCCTTACACTTGCCAATTCTAAAAAAGATTGGGAAATTTAAAAAAGGGTCGAGTGGCACTCCATTATTGGCTACTGGATATGAGAAAAATGCGGTTTAGCGTTAATCTTAAGTGTAACTATTTTCAATTTGCAATAAGGTCCATGTAGGTTCTATGAGACAGATATTGTCTCTAATCTCTATAGTAGTTTTTCTTCCTCATATTTCTTCTTAATGATGATTATGTTAAAACATAAAAGGCATTCCCTTCTTAATAGGTTCTGTAGAATTTTACAGCTATGTTGAAAACCACTATAAAACACTTTGGTTCTGTGAAGAGATTAGATTCATATTTCATATTAAGAGGGTGATTGAATAGGAATCTATTCAAACATTTAATACCCATCCAAGTCACTACTATCTAATTGTTTTCACAATGCTGGAAGTTGGGATGGTGGAAGAATTGGACTTGAATGACTCCTAGAAACCCATGTAAAATACTTCAAAGCTAAGATGACCCAAAAACTGAGAATATCAAGAGCAATAACCACAAGGACCAGCCCTTTGAAATGTTTCATTTCCTAGTTTTTTTTGACATGGAGGCTTTGCTTGTTGTAATGTCGTTGCTGAAAATACAACAGTGAAATCACCAGAAACCCAAATCGAAACCCATCATACAAAATCCATGTTTTGAGCTGCAACTTATACAACAGATTTAGATTCCATGCAATACAAAAGAATGGATGGGAAAAATGATCATATTGTCCAATCATCAATGTTCATTATCAAAACTGAAGATATATGCTCGGAATATCCATGAAATATGCCCAAAACATTCATTAAATCTGCCTAGGACATCCCCAAAATCTGTCCAGAACGTCTTTGAAATCTGCCCAAAACGTCTTGGGGATGGCCATAAGTCCCCAAATCCCCATTGAACTCCCCAACAGTTTAGGGACGTTTCCTAGGGGTCCCCAAGTCCACGAAATGCCAGGTACGGGTTTTTTTTTATGGTGCACTTTGTCAGGCCAGGAGTGGGAAAAAAAGTAACTCCACACTTTGATGTTTTGCATTAGGTAGATAGATGCATATATACATAACCGAATGACTTTTGGTTTTCCCCAACGGGTGGTCGTTCCTATCACTTACGACTCTTCATATTTACATTATAGTTACAAGTAACGTAACCAAAAAAGGATAATGTGTCCAACATTCCCCCCCTTAATCTGAAGGGGTGTGTGTGAGTCCAAGCATCATTCTAAACTTCTCAAATTTTTCTCTTCCAAGCACTTTGGTGAAAATGTCTGCAATTTGCTCATTTGTGGAACAATGTCTTAAGTGAATAGTCTTGGCCTCTACATGATATCGAATCAAGTGATACTTCGTGTTGATGTTCTTGGTTCGATCATGGAATCTTGGATTCTTTGCCAACTTGATTGCATACATATTATCAACTAGAAGAGGAGTAGAGTTTACTTGTTTCTCCTGCAAATCTTCAAGTGTTTTCCTAAGCCACACAATCTCCTTCGTCAATTCTACAACTGCCACATATTTTGCCTCAGTTGTGGAATCTGCTAGGACTAATTGTTTATGTGATCTCCAGGAGATAGTTGTTGATCCAAGACTCATGAGATAGCCTGAAGTTGATACTCAATTTTCCTTATCTCCATCGAAGTCTGAATCAGAATATCCGATCAGGTTGAAGTCATCCACCTTAGAGTATCTGAGTGCAAAATATTGAATTCCTTTCAAATATTTCAGAACTCTTTTTGCAGTAGACCAATGTCCTTCACAAGGTTTTGGCATGAACCTGGAAAGAATCCCAGCAACAAATGAAATGTTTGGTCTGGTGGTAGTAAGATAGATGAGAATTCCCACAAGCTATCTGTACTTGGTTGCATCCTCAAATTCATTCCCTTCTTTTGATGTGAGTTTCAAATTCTGTTCCATTGGAGTAGAAACAGGATTGCACTCAGCCATGTCAAACTTGTTCAAAAATTCTCCAATGTACTTCTTCTGGGAGATGAATATGTACTTTGGATTCTATATCACTTCGATGCCCAGTAGTGAAGATGTCCCAAATCTGTCATCTCAAAGTCTTTCTTCAACTCTTTCTTTATAGATGCAATGTAGTTCTCATTGTTCCCTGTTATGAATAAATCATCTACATAAACCACAAGATACACAAGAGTTTTTCCAACTTTCTTGACAAACAAAGTTGCATCATCAAGATTGAAATGCCTGAAATTTAATTTTAGAAGATGCTCGGTTAACTTTTCATACCATGCTCGTGGTGTTTGTTTCAAGCCATACAAGGATTTGATGAGCTTGCATACCTTATGTTCTTGTCCCTTCACAACAAATCCTTTTGGTTGAGACATGAACACGTTCTCTTTCAAGTCTTCATTAAAGAAAGAAGTCTTCACATCCAATTGATGAATTTTCCATCCATTTTGTGTTGCCACGGAAAATAGAGTGTGAATGGTAGCCCATTTTGTTGTGGGGGAAAAAGTCTCCTCATAATCAACACCTTCTTTTTGTGCAAATCATTTTTCCACGAGCCTTGTTTTGTGCTTGTCAAGTGAGCCATTTGATCTATACTTGTTCTTAAATACCCACTTGCAGCCAATCGGTTTGGTTCCATATGGAGGGTCCACCAATTTTCATGTCCCATTTTTTATGAGAGCATCATATTCCTTCTGCATGGCTTCTTTCCATTCATTATGAGAAGTGGCTTCTTTAAAGGAAGTTGGTTCATGGTTAGTAGATAAATTCAACTCACAATCATATGAAACATATGTATCTTGTACATCATCTGAGTTTGAATTATCTACATTACCTCCATCTTGTTTTGAGGACAATCTTGTTCATGTCTTTCCGATCTCATCAGGATGAACACTTTCAAGTGTTTTTGTGAGCCATTTTGGTGGACCTTTTTGAGATGGACCAAGTTGCTCGACTGATTGAGATGGTGTTGAGTTCTCATCAGGTCTTAGTTTTTCAATCTTCTTGATCACATCATCCAGCTGAACTTCAGGTTCAGATGAAGTGGTAGGAACTTTTTCATGTGGGGGAGATGATGCTACAAAAAGAGATTCTAGAGATTGACCCAAGATAGAGATCCCCCCTTCAAGATGTAGAATCTTATCATCAAACTCATGACATGTCTTTACACGAGTGAATATATCCAAATGATCAAGCTGCCTCTCAACAGTTTCTTCTTTCTTGGACGATTCAAGAAAGATCACATCTCTGGAAAGGATGAACTTCTTGTTTGTCTCATCGTAAAGACGATACCCCTTGGTGGTATTTGAGTACCACAAGAAGATGCATTTATGGCTCCTCATATCAAGCTTGCTTCTTTACTCCTTAGGAATTAAGGCATAGCAGGTGGAAGCAAAGACCCTGAGATGCCTCACCGGAGGAATGTGGCCATACCACATTTCATAAGGAGTCTTGTTTTTGATAGCAAGAGATGGACCCCTGTTTTTGACATAAACTGCACATGAAATTGCGTCATCCCAAAACATCAATTAACATTCTTGAATAACATCATGGAACGAACCATATTTAGGAGTGTCATGTTCATTTGTTCAACTACACCATTTTGTTGAGGATTGTATGGAACTGTTGTTTGATGTTTGATCCCATGTTGGTGAAGGTAACTTTCAATTTTGTTAGAATTATATTTTCTTCCATTATCGGTGTGAAGAAAACCAATATGAGATTAAGCTTCATTTTGAATCCATACATGAAAATTTTTAAATGTTTCAAAGGCTTGTGATTTATCTTTCAGCAAGTACACCCAACACATCTTGGTGTAATCATCAATAAAGGACATTATATATTTATTTCCATTTGCAGAAGGAACAAGCATAGATCCACACAAATCAAAATGAATCAGTTCAAGTCTTCTACATGCTCTAGGAGTAGAATCATGGAAAGGTTGTTTGCTATGTTTTCCAAGGATATAAGCATCACATTGTTTCAATTTTCTAGGAATGGTAGGCAGACCGAAAATACCATTCTTTCTCATTAAACGAAGATTGTCATAATTGATATGACCAAATATAGCATGCCAAAAAAGACTAGATGACATTATACCTTCACCATGATTAGAGAGGTATGCAACATTGTGTGTATGGGCAGATGTCCCATTCAACTTCAACAGTCTTCCACCTTCCATTCCAGTCATAACAAGCATGTTATCAAAATCCTTTCATACTTCAACTTTGCCACCGATCATGTGAACAGAGTGGCCTTGTTGTCTGATGTGCACAAGGGACAACAAGCTCCTTTTCAGCTCAGGAAGATAGAATACATTGTGCAAAAGAAAATTCAGGAGTCCAGGCAACTTGAGTCTAATGGTGCCCATTCCCGAGGGTTTGAGGCTGGACTGGTCTGCAAAATACACTATGCCATCTATATTGTCATTGAAGTCTTCAAAAAAATCTCTTCGGAATGTCATATGACAGGTTGTGCCCGTGTCAAGAAGCCATGCATCTTTCCAAGGACCATATGCAATGTTAAATAAATCTTATGTTACTCCTATAAATCTTATGTTACTACTTTCTCCTCTAGAAGAATCATGTTGTTTACTCTTGTCTTTTTGAGCAAGGTAAACAGTTTCACCAGTTGAAGGAGCTGACTTCTTTCCAAAGGCTTTCTCATGATCTGCAACTTTCTTTACCAATTTTTGAAATGTCATGGATTTCCTCTGATTGCTTGCTTGCAGCAATTCAAGGTAGTGAGAATATGTAGGGTAGAGGGCCTTAATGAAGGTCATGAGAGAGAGATCAATCTTTGCTCCAGTGGCTTCAATGTCATGCATTATGGCTGTGATTTCTGAAGCCAAATCCATAGGGTCATCATTGTTCAACTCTAGGTTGAAGTGCTTCAAGATTAGTTGTATGAGTTCAAGCTCAGAATGTGTCATACAATTCATTCAATCTCTTCAAGGCGCCATAGGAATCACTAATGGAAGCAATATGACGGCTCACCTCCTCACTTATTGTCGCAGAGATTACTGCATATGTCTTCTGGTCTTTGTCTTCCCATATTTCACGTTCTTTGTTGGTGGTCGGTATGGCTGGTTTTCTATGAGTTCTACTACTCTTCATCTTTAATACGGAGGCTTCTTCTTCAGATTCCACTTCTTCTTTTGATTCTACATCTTCTTCAGTGGTTGTGTTGCTTTGAGAGACTTCTTTTTCTTCGCAAATCCCTTTCCACAGGTCCTTGAAGATCAGTGTGCTCTGGATATTCATGTACCATCTCTGTAGTTCTCCTTGCAAGTCAACACCACGTCGACAATGGAGATGAGAGAATGCATTGTTTTATATGTATTTTTACGTATCAAGGTATCACAATGGCACAACAATATAGTGAAACTGCACCAATAAAATTAAACTGGAACCATGGGAGTTATGGCACCACTCTAATGAAGGCAATGGTAAGGCTATGCGCTAAAGAAAGAATGGCACCTACCAAGGAACCAATATATATATATATATATATATATATATATATATATATATATATATATATATATATCACCGCAACAGATTATAAATGAAGATATCTGGAAAACTCACAAAAAGATGGATGCTCACCAAAAAAAGTAACCGCTACGTGTCTAATACCAAGAAGAGCGATACCATAGGAGTGAGAAGGGTGATACCGTGATTCGCACAGGTCTGAGAGGTCTCGATATGTAGTATGTTGGCAGCATGAGAGGAATTTTTCCTATAGTGGTATGTCTTGTTTTGATAAAATATATATTGGCTATGAAAACTAAGTCTATACCTTCTTGGTATTTTAGTGGTATTGTAAATGCCCCATAGCATCAACTATGAATACCAAATTTAAATCTTTCTAAATAGTTTTCCTATAGTTGAATATATCGGATATCTATTCGAAGAGAGATTTATATAAACAAAAGAGCTTATTATAATAATAATAATAATAATAAAATTGATGAATTTTGACAGGATGTGTCCATACAACAGATATAAAAATACAATTATATATAAGCAGCCCATGAAAGAAACTATTGCTACTACTACAAATTTACTTGACATTGGGAGGCCAAATGTTGGAGGCTTCACCTAGAATTATGTCCCAAGAACCGGACAACCAAGAAGGAAGTTTGGAGAGTCAAGGTCAAGGGGAAAGAGGAGTTGCTTGCACTTGCAACCCAAGGAGAAGCGGTTGTCCAACGACCTATTGAAACAACAAATGTCATCTCCATTCATGACATGGAAAACGGGGTTATGCCAAAGGAATCCCCTACTCAGCTCTTATCTTCAATCCTACAATAGAGGCACCATTTCTTGGAGATTTGTCAAAGTCTGCTTGATGATTGGAGAATAAGATTAAAGGGAGTTAAAGCTTTTGGGGACCAAAAGCCTGCAAATGGGGAGGTGTGATCCGAATTGGATCCTTGTTAAACCTCTTTTAAACTTTGTAATAAGCACTCAGTTGCTTTCCCTTTTGTAAATTTGATAAACATGTCATTTTTAATTTTTTTTGTCTTTTTTGGAAAAAATTGGAAGTGGAAACAAACCATTGTGATAGTTGGCCTTCCAAAGGCATCCCATTAAAAATGAAGGTTGTAATGAGAAAGAAATTCATAGGGAGATGCAAGGAGAGATGGGGAAGGACAATAGCAGAAATTAGAACTCAAAGAGGAAAACTTACCTGAAGTTGAGTGGATGAAGGAGTTAATGAGTTTGTTCACTCTAAGCGAAGGTGTCTCTAAGCCATGGTCATCTACAATTTTGTATTGTCAATGAGTAACAATGCACAAACTCTATGTATAACTCGCCCCTTTGTAATTTTCTCCTGAACATAATAAAAAACCCATTTAAATGTTGATATCTGTGAGTTACTGCAATCTATTCTTTGGGTATTTTGGTTATGTTACAATCATCTATGCATACTCTCTTGAAGTGTGTTTTAACTTTTCAGCCTGTAGCACCCGTCCACATAATTTATTATTTGTTGGGCAGTTTTCTTTTGTCCACTGATTGTACACAATATTCTTTTGCTTGCTGGACGTTTTATGCACTGTGTGGGCAAATCTTCATACCCCTAGGCGTTTTATCTTCTGCTTGGGCGAATTTACATACCCCTGGGCGTTTTGGTTACTGCTTGAGCGAATTTACAGACCCTTGGGCGTGTTATCCTCTACCTGGGCGAATTTATAGACCACTGGGTGTTTTATCCTTTGCCTGAGTGAATTTACAGACCCTTGGGCGTTTTATCTTCTACCTAGACAAATTTACATCCCCTTGGGCATTTTATTCATTTCCTGGATGCCTCTACTCACTTGTTGGTCAATTGTTTCCAGCCTGCAATCTCGAAATCCGTATTTATGCTCACAACAACTCTTGTTTTCAAAACACGGTGCATAAATCCGTTTTTGCACACAGTGAAATGGTGATTACCTCTTTCATTGATTCTATTGTTCCCTTGGTATATCAGCAACCTATGAGTGAATAGTTTTGAGGTGTATCAGCACTTCTATAGGAGAGTATTTTTTTCCTAAACCAGATTTGGAGTGCAAAGTGGAATATTTTTATGTTGCTACCAAAGTTGTTTGCTACGAAGCTGTTAAAAAGGCTATAAAAGCTGTTTGATATAGAAGTTGTTGCTACAGAAGCTATTTGCTACAAAAGTTGTTGCTACATAAGCTATTTTCCATGGAAGTTGTTAAAAAGGCAGTGAATTCAAATTACACAAACAAAAATTGAAAAAGCATCCATGTTGATGAGACGAAAAGTACATAAGCCAACCATTTACAGATCACTTTGCCTACCAACTCTAAGTCAACCGTTGGGAGCTTTCGCTCACACAGGAAGAGCTTACATTAAGTTCATTGTTAATTCCCTCAAACAGGAAGAACTCACATGCTTTAAGTTCATTGTTAATTCATGGGACTTCGGTCATGTACTCATATTGTGTCTTCCACACAAACCATCCTTCACCTTATACTCAAACCATTTGACTTATTTTATTTTTCTTCATTTTTGAAGTGTTGCATATCCCCTCGGTGTCATGAATTTCTGTAATTCTGCACCCCAAAGATTTTTTCCCCGTAGGATCATGCAAATTAGGCATGATGCCACAATCTAGATCCATGAAATTCAAGCTTTCTTAGATTTTAATAGTAGGTTTCATCAAAAAAAAAAAATGCTTGCCTGCTTACATATTTTTACATAAAACATGCCCTAGGGAACCAGTCCCCCTAAATTTCACAAGAATTTCATATGTTATAGATTGGAAGCTTACATCTACCATGTCAAATCATTGTCGGTCATGCAACATGAACACGTCACCACAAGATGTCCAGTCACCATGTGCACTTGCTTCCATGTAGACAAGTAAAAATGGCAGTTAATAGGTCAACTATTTTTGGGGTCTTCGTCCAGGATCAATTGTTTCTATTAATTGTTTCCATTTAGGGAAAGAGTGTGTAGGCCCTGATTTTGGTTTTTGGAACTGTAAATAATTTGGGCTGTGGAGGATGTGTTTCTTAAACATTCAGTGATTCTTCCAATCAATTAGACAATTATTTCCAGCAAAACGTAAGAAAAGGATTCCACTTGGAAACCAATATCCAGCAATTTCTTTTCATTTTAACAGAAACGTATTTGGTAAGTACCCATTAGATTTTGCACTTCTGACTGGTGTCCTCACCACCTGAAAAAAAGGCAAGCATTCCGAAAAAAAGGCAAGCATTCCGTTAGAAACCTACTAATTGCTGATACTTGTCATAGAAAAATAATTAATAAGCTCAGACAAACTTTCGTAGAGATGGTATTACCATCAATCAATTCCCACCGCTCCCTCCCAAGTCTTAGATCTTCCATGTCTCCATCATGATACATCACCTACACAATGAAAATTTATATCAAAATTTGTCATACATAAAAAAGAACAACCTTATTTCATAATTGAAAATTTTAAAGACGAAGAAGTGCTTGGCTTTTACTTTGTGCTTTTTATATTTAAGATCATATGATTCCACAAATCCCGGATAAAACCTGCACAAATTAACATTAAAGTTGTAAGCATTTAATTAGCAGCAATAAGCACCTCAACTGATACTCCTCTCCTATATTTCAAAACATTTATTTACCATTGTAAAAATTAAAAGTCTGCCAAGGAGAACAAAGAGTGTTAGTAGATCCTTTTTCCTTTTTTTTTATTCATAGTAACGAGTAGATTTTATATTAGAGAACTTTGCGGTTGAATTAGACGGCATAATAATACAAAAATTTTGTTATATACAATCTTGGTCTACATTCCAAAACAACAAACTTAACAGCCGAAAAACCACAATGCCTTCTATTACGGTTCGAGCTATTAAAGGCTTGGTAGGTATATTACGGTTTACCTAACATACCGTAAAAGTAAAAACACCAAAGAAGAAAAACATACAAAATTCTTGCCCTTGAAGGGCTTCAACTTGCATTGCCACTTGGGACTTCATTCCAACATTCTCTAATCACTCTCATTTTCATTGTCATTTGGAATCGCATGGTTGAATTCTTTGGAAGCATTCACTATTTCTAAGTTTTGAGTGTGCAATGTGCCCAAACACTCCTGTGTGGCTGAAGAGTGGCTGCAGAGGGAGGAGTCCCAGAATACCTTAAGTCACTCAAAGGGGCCAATGAGATTCCCTCGTGGGGGTAGTTGAGATGGGATACAATTCAACCGACCAATAGTTGCAAAGACATCAACTATGAGGCAACCTCCCATTGCTTCCTTCGATGTATCAACACGAAGCCCTCACTTCCTTCTCCCATTCCCGCATTTACAGAGTATGATTTGTTGTCTCCACTACACATTGGTCTCTAGCACGATTTTCTTCCTAGATTTCTTGTTCAAATCCCTCCTTCCACCTGTTCCAACAAAGGGTCAAGTTCATGACACTACAGTGTGCTTCTACTACCTCCTCACAATTTTTCCACCCCCTCTACACATCCTTGATCTCACAAAACACACAACACTTTCTCTCACAATGGTAGTGCACCATCACTACTGTTGTTCTAATCGGGGACTAGACAATACCAACCACTATCAAAATGCCTAGAGACCAGTGTTGTAAACATCGGCATCGGCAAAATATCATCAAGGGTCTGAAAACAAACATATCGGCAATATCGGGGAAAATATCGGAAAATGTCGTAAGAATGAAAAACAATGTTGTAAGAATGAAAATATCGGAAAATATTGTTGACCCTGATTTTGAAGATAATATTGCCAACATCGAGATATTATTAATAAACCTCCCCTTTCAATTGTTGTTCAAGCCGAATTGCTAATTGTGTTCATATCCCTCGCAAATAAACCCACATGCATTGCATAATTCCTCCATCATATAGGACCAAAGGGCACAGACAGGGGAGCACAAAATGAGATGGTGCAGATGACAAAGTTGCCTCAACTTACCATCTATTCACCACTTCATGATGGGACAAATGCTGATGGGTGACTTGAATTCCATAATGAGTTGACACCTCATGGGGGGTTAAGGTGATGGACTCCATTGTCACACCATTTGACCTATATATCCCCTCTTGGAAACTAGCTCCTAAGCTGGCTTGCGTGTTGACATCCTTATTTTTCTTTTGCAATACATGGAATAATTCTAGTTTCTCAAAATCTTGGGTCAACATGATAATTCTTTGGTAGAGTTTAGAGAGTTTGAAGTTTTGAAGGGGGGTTTGATGATACAAGGATTGTAGAATTATCACTGAATTCTCTACCACAATAATTTTTCAAACCCCTATATCTTTGAGGACGAGTAAGGCTTTATAGACCACTAGCACTTTTGCCTCATTGTTATTTGTGATTCCTAATTCCCATGCAAAGTCCATTTCCTTTTCTCCTTTTGGGTCAAAGATGACCCCCATTGTACCTACCTCCCCTCTATTTCCTTTTGACTCTCTATCAACAAAAAGGTTGAAATGTTTTCTTCTTGATCTCCATTATTCAAATTCTTGGTCCCCTCATTTAGATTATTGGCTTGGTTTTTTAATCAATGTTGGTAATTGCTAAGGTGGATCTGATTTGATGGCTTTGATCCAACTTTTCTCCTTCACCTCATAATTTGATAAGGAATCTTCCCCTATTATGTTTGACCAAAGAACGCCATACAAAAGTCCTTGGGCTTGATTGGCGACCTTCCCAGGAGTGGTGATTTCTTGCCAAAATATTGTACAATTCCTTGCTATCTAGATTTTCCAAGATAAATATTCTGGCATTGTTGTCCAGACTCTTTAACAATTGCTTATTCTCCAGAATACATAGGTAAGAGTATTTCCAAGTCAATATCATTTGTTGCTAATCTCGGGGAATTTCTATTGTTTTCCTCAGGTCTTGAAGAGGAATCTACCATACCAAACAATTGTTCTGTTGTTTCTTTTGCAGCTAGACAGAGCAAAAATCTTGTGGGCCCTTGAATTCCTTGTTTCCTTAGATTCTTTATTATTAAATATTTGTTTTGGACCATGGGTCAATAGAAGAATATAATTTTATGTAGAAAATATCTTGCCCATATCTGTTTCTATATTGCAGATTTGGGTGGTAGTTCTTGGGCAGCTAACCTAGAGGTGTATCGTTGTTTCACAAAGTAAGGATCTTTGTTTTTTCCCATCCTCTGGTATCCTTGGATTCTTTATCAATGAGAGATTCCCCTTAAAGGAGTGAGAATAGTTTACGAACTTAATCCTTAAAATAAGTTGGGGGCTGAAGACCCTTCGCGCCTATCCACTTTCCACTTTCTCTTTGGTCCCAAATGGATAGATTGTAAAGGGATTTATACCTGCTATGGATGTGTCTTGAGAGAGGAGGGATCATCCCATAGCTTAATGTGATTTATGTTTCCAAGAACCCAAGATATTTGAGATTGAATGATAGACATTGAAGCCTTGCATAGTCTCCATATATTGGAAATCCCTTTGAGTTTGGAAGAGGATCAACTAACCTTCTCAACCTTCCTCTGCTTAGATATTTTTTTTGTAGCACATCTTTGCACCATTCATTTTTACCGAAAATGAATCTCCATAGGATCTTAGTGCCAAGCGCTTGATTCATCCCTCTCTCTCATATGGTGCTTTGAATGTATTCTAGTTTACTATATGATATTTTTACTATTTTCCTTTCCCCTTTGCCATAGGAGTTGTCTTATTTCTTTTCCAATTATTTACATTATGCTTGCATGAGCCAAAAGGGTTGAGCTCAAATAGATGGGAAGTAATGATGAGATAGATTTGATTAGCCTTGCTAGATAGATTTAGTTATTTTGATCCCCAATTGGTCATTTTAGTCTTGATCTTCTGAAGAACCAATATCTAGTTTGTTGAATTGGTGTGTGGTAGCGTAATCAGATTTCCGAAGTATTTGAAGGTCTGTCATTGATTGGAAAGGGAAAAATCGAACCTGAGCTATTCCATGCATTGTCTACTGAGTGGCATGTTGGGCCCTTCGTTTTGAACATGCTGAAGTTTTGGGGAAAGCGACGGATGCCAGCGGAAGATTCCAAGCGACAGAAAACAGTTAGATGACAACAAGCTAACCGAAAGTACAACAGTAACGAAACTGCCAAAAACACCATACGCCAGCTGGACGAGTAGTGGAAAAGGCCAAGAGCAACGAGCGCCTATAAGGAAAAAGCCGGAGAGATAGCCGAATCAAGAATCCAAGAAGTGCCCAAGGGAAAACTAAAGATGGAGCTATGTAACGGGAAAGAGGAGGGTTATGATTGTAGTCGGCCTTTGGTCTCTATTGTGGTTGGTCAAGGTTATTGTTGTTAGTAGTATCTTCGAGTAGAGAGCTTGGTCCTGTAGCTACTATAATGGTCTCTACTAATAGTCTTGTTGCCTTCGCAGCATGCTTTTGAGTTTGTAATGGTTTGTGTAGAGTCATATTTTGTTGCGCAAGAGTTTGTATTGGAGACTTATGTTGTACGATGATTTTGGGATCTTGGAACTACTAATATAAAGATGTGTTTGGGCCCCTAAAATTTCTTGCTATTGTGATCTGATGTGATGTATATGAATCTATAATTGTATCGCACAATTGCTTCTTTCTTGAATGGTTAAGTATTAGCTTGTTGTCTATGAATGCCTTTGGGATTTCTCACACATCTCTAAGTAATGTTAACGTAAATTCGGTGTTGCATACTCTCTAACTCACTTCATCAACCAAGTCTTGGTTGCGCCTTGGGTGAGACTTTTTTCCCTTGCAAAAGGATGAAAATGCTAATGTATCTAGACTACAATGGTGCCTTTTGTTGGCAACCCTGGTCTCAATCTTGTGACAACAAATGGTCTTGTTGCCGGGACCCGAGCTTTAAAGAGAGTTTTTAGAGGATGCTTCATCGGATTTACAAATCTGATGTTGAGAATTGGTGGGAAAGAAGGTGCAATGCGTTCATAAAGAAAGAAGCGGAGTTGAGACACAAGAGCTTTAGGGTTTTGCAAAGCACAGTGTTCTATTCAAACCTTGCTAGCGACTAGTACAAAATATTTTGGATTAGATTTCCCGAAGAGGTATTTCAGTGGTTAGACCGGATGCAAGAAGCATTGGAATATAAAGATCAAGTCAAAAGAAAATATCACTGGACTATTGAGGGTTTAGCGGCTCTTCACCATTTAGATAATTTGATCTCTCGCATTGTGGATTTTTGGGTACAAACTGTTCTGGAGGGTTACATTATCGAATTCGTTGCAAAGGACCACTAAGCCTTTTCCAAAGCAGAAGCCGTATTCAAAGAAGGAGGAAGAGGAAGACTGTTGTGGGAAATCCCCTTGTGGATCGAGATTTTATTAGTAGAAGAAGGAATGTTGCATGTTCCTTCAGCTAGCATGGCAACATAAACACCTGCACATGGGGGAGGGTGATTTATGAGAGGGTTCATGAATTAGGTCAAGGAGTATTTTCTGGCAAATATGGGGGGCCATCAAAAGAAAAGTGCAAGGTACGAACGAGCCAAAACCCCTAAAGAAGTTGTGGGAGAATCAGAACCCGCAACGCCTGGAGGTGTTGGATTGCATCAAGATGTTAGCGCAGCACTGCAAACGAACAAGACCCCCCAGATCAAAGAATTTCGCTCTGGAGGCAAAGGAACTAGCCTTGAATCACCCATTCCCCCAGCACCATCTATAAATCTGGTAATTTCTACAACAAACCTTTTTGTCAATTCTGTTATTTCTAACCCTTCAAGTCCAACAAGTTCAAGTAGCAGTAGTAGTAGTAGTAGTGGAAGTGTGGCAAGTTTTTCAGTTGTATCACAACTAGGACCAACAGGGTTCATTCTGGTAGGATTTCCGAATCCCACAATGGAAAATCAACATGCAGGATCCCTCACCCAATATACTGAATTTTGGGGTAAGGGTGACAAAGACGTTGAACAACACTAGTTTCTATGCGAAACCATCTAGCGGTCTCATGGAACTCTAGATGAAAAAAAGTTAGTTGAATTTCAGACTACCCTAAGAGGTCGGGCTTTGAAATGGTACATGAAGGAAATCGATCCAGGGGCTCAAGGGCATCCCTTCACACTCAATCAAGTGAAGCAGAGATTTATAGTGAAATTTCGGTTGTCTCAGTCAAAACAACAAGCTCTCTCTGAATTGCGGGAGATAAAGCAAAGGTATGGTGAGTTTGCTTGGGAGTACAACCAGAGGTTTAAAGATGCAACGGGAAAATTAGCGAATCATATCCATGAGGATCATCAGAGAGAATGGTTCATTCAAGGGTTGCTACCTTGGACACGTATCCCTCTAACTCAGTAAAGGATAGCTACATTAGGAGAAGCACTGAAACATGCGATGAAGATAGAGGCAATAGCAGGCTATCTAAGGAATCTAAGAATCATGAGACCTCTAAAGGATGCTAATATTGCGCAATTGCACGGCCAAATCTCTACATTGATCGAGAAAATCCAAGAGTTGACCCTTCCGAAGGTAGGTCGACCACAAGTCTAGTGTATGGGTTGTTACAAGGAAGGTCATGTGACTAATGAATGTCTGAGATTAAGGGGTATAGGGACTTTTAATATAGTCCCTCCACCAATTGGGTCAGGGGGAGGAGTTGTGTGGGTTGTTGTTACAACATCGTTTCATGGGCCTATTCAATAGCACGCCTTCCCAAATAATCAAGGAGGTCAGAATATCGAGTATTGCAAGATCTGCATGAGTCATGGGCATTCTCCAAGTCATTGTCCAATTTTACAGAAGTACACCCCTACACCGAATACCATGTATTATAAATTCTATGGTTCTCCTTCGCATAACACAAGTCACTACAGAGCTCTGGATGCCCTTGCAGAGATATTAGATCGGTCTGCAATTATGGTCAACGAAGGACCTCAAGGACCTAGAAGAGGTCACGGAGGTGGAGGAGGATACTGAAGAGGACGAACTGGAGGAAGAGAACCAGTTCATTGTTAAAGTTATGATGAGCAGGGACACTTGGAGAGAGATTGTCCACTTCCAAGAAGACCTTGGTGCACACATTGTCGGAATAATACCCACACTACAGAAGACTGTCCAAACCTTATTGCAAAATGGGAGTATCGGATGAGGCAGAGAGGTGCCAATTTGATAAATTTTGAACCTAGATCTATGGCTAATAGAGAGGGTCCTAATATCAATATCATCACTAGAAGAGGTGAAAAGACCGACGCAGACGCAAAAAGTCCACATCAAACAAAGATCCAAAAGGCCATCCCAGAAAATACCAAGTATGACCCTATCCGACAAAAGGAATTATTTAAAAGCGCAGTTGAGATGTTTAAGCGGATGTAAGGTCCTTCAATGCTTGAAGTTGTGGAACTAAGCTTTAAGTCTAATCCCCAGCAGCGAAAGGCTATCAAAGAGCCACTTGTTCAGAATCCAGATGGATCCCTCAAGAAAGGCACAAAGAGTGGTTGATCTATGGTGTCAAAACAACGGCCGATTTTGAGGTAATTGAGATCATGGGGGAAAAGGATCCTTATCCCTGTCCTCCTTGAGTTCAAACAAGAAAGTTAAATAACCTCCTCCACAAAAAAATATGAAATATTACCCTTAATTAGATACCTCCAGTTCTTTTGAAATGATTATTCCATTTCTCTAGGTGACAACCACAATCCAATGGACTGTCCAATGAGAGTTTGTTTCTCCAAAACTAGATCTTTAAGGCAAGGGAACATCAATGACAATGTCATCCGGAGTGGATTCTAACCTCTTGACAAATTGCAATGGAGCAGATGTTCGATTTAGAGTTGATTATGGATTGAATTTACCAGGTTCTTGAATGTGATTTCTTCAATGGAGAGGGAGGGGGAGCTAGAGGGGCTTCCCTGTCTAAATCCACGGCCATGGAGGCCACGAGAACCTAGGGTTTCCTTATTGCTAGGTTTTCCTCTTCAAGAGATGAGTCCAAACAAACTCAATAAAATTATGAGTGTTACTAGATCCTTAGCATAAACATACAAGACTCCACGGTTTGACTAGTTATACTAGGATATTTAACATCACACTTGTCTTCTTAGGAAACAAACAACCATTTAAACTTTTAACAAATCATGATGCAAGTGTTTTCATAGATAATGCATAATATAACATTGGACCTATTAACCCCCAGTTGTGATTGCACTTCTAGAGGGTTAAGATCCAACGAGATTCTGTTAGGTTAGTTCCATTATAGGCGCATTTAGGCATTTACAATGATCAAAGCCTATTTCATAGTTTGTTTCACCAAAATTAGATAACACTGCTATTTGTAGTAGTTTTCTTTATCGAGGAGCCCGAGATCAGGGAGCCCACATCACAGATATATTTATATATTTAGGTTCCCTATTAAAAAATGGGTCGAATGGGACTATTGTTGCTTGCATGCGAGTTGATCAATCTTTCCTACTTTTTGATTTTTCAAAAGATAGACTGATGTTGTTGAAGCTTTTGTAGCTTCGGGAGGTATTCCCACAACAAGACAAGGTGTCAGGCATGTCGAAATCTTCGTTGGCACCAGATCAATTTTTCCTCTCAATGAAATTGGCCTTGGAATGAGGCTAGGGCCTCATGGGCAAGTTGATGGGTTTTGTGGGCTTGTGTTGGGGTTTCACACCCACAAAGAAGAATAAAATATTATAATTAATTGTTGAGTTTAGAAGGGGTGCCTAAACTCACTCATTGGACTCCTATAGAAGGAGAGGAGAGATTTTGACAAATCTCATTGTGTCATTATGGAGTTAGCATAAGTGAGAGTGCACTTGTGCTGGGAGCTTGGAAATTTCAGCAAGGGAAATTCTGCAATTGTGGCAATCTAGCCTCGGGTTTCTTGGTGATTTTTTGTTTCTTTCTTTAGCCAAGGGAGGGTACACTTGTGAGGAAGAGAGAGAAGTAACAGGCCACACGTGTGGGAGAGAAGGTATAGTCGCACGTCTGAACAGAACAGTACGAACAGTCTGTACAGTCACACGTGTGACAGGTTTGCACGTGCAAGTTTTTCAGGAAAGTAGCAGGTTCGTACAACTGACATCAGCAGTTGTACGGCTAACATCAGCAATCCGTGCAGGTCGCAGCTACAGCAAATTTGCAGGAAGAGGATTTTCCGAGATTTGTTGAGGTTTGGTTTGTTAATTTTTCTAGTTTTCAAAGGACAAGGTTGTCCTCAATTTTGGTGAAATTGTGACAACTGGGGGGCTGGTTTTTTCTCTCATAATTTCTGAATTTGACAAAGTTACAGAACATAAATTTTGTGTCTCATGTGTACTGATGATTCATCTTTGATCTTGTTGTTTCCACTCCTATATTTTCAATCAATAATTTCAATGTAAAATTGTTCAGTGATAATAGCTAGGGTTTATTGTTGCATCACTCGCAAGTAATTTTAAGATCTGAAATTAGTCACATCATGTTGCATGTGAAAATTGACATGGTATCAGAGTTGAGGCTTTGAAGAGAAGGGGATCATCTTGAGACACATTTGTGCTACAACACTAGAAGATTGTTGTTCTTGTTTTAGGCAGGTCACCATGTTGAACACTTCGAAGATTAAGGACAAGTTGGAAGCGGCAACTAACTTCCGAGCTTGGAAGGCTAGGGCTCTCCTTCTATTGGAAGAAAATGACCTCAAGGAGTATGTTCAGGGTGTGGTTGCAAGTCCTACCGATCCGCAAGAATTGGCATCTCACAAGAAGAAGGAAGTGAAGGCCAAGCAAGTGTTGCGAGAATGTGTAAAGGATCACTTGATTCCTCACATTGCTGAGAAGACATCTGCCAAGGAAATGTATGATGCTTTGGTGGGTTTATACCAAAATGGGAATATAGGCAGGAAGTTGCATTTGAAGCACCAACTTCAAATTATTAAGATGTCCAGTGAGGACACAGTTGTCAACTACCTTATGAAGATAACTCAAATCCGTGATCAGCTTGTGGCCATTAGTGAGAAGGTTGAGGATGCTAAGTTGGTGAATGTAGCATTGAAAAGTCTTCCCATGTCTTGGGAACCATTTGTGCAGGGGACCTGTGCACGAGAGAAGTTGCTAGACTTTGATAGACTATGGAATGATTGTATCTTGGAGGAGACTCGGTTAGTGTCCATGGATGGTTTGGATGGTTTGGTGAAGAGTAACAGTGATGAGAACCAGGCCTTTGCAGCCCACACTAAGAAGGGCAGAAGAGGTTTTCCTGGAATAAGGGCTTCTCTCGAGAGAGAAGCATCTCCAGAACCGAGATAAAAGAAGGATCTTAGTAAGATCAGATGTTTTGAATGTCATGATTATGGTCACTAAGCTTCACAGTGTCCACACCGAAAGGGAAGGGGAAGAAGGCAGTAGGCATTAGCAGCAGAGGTTGATGAGGTTGCAAATAGGTCTCTGAGGGAGATCTTGTTGGTCTCCACCCTTTCAGTGACAGTTTCCAGTAGAGGGACTTGGTTGGTGGATAACAAAGCCTCTTTTCATATGACAGGTGCATGAGAGTTGTTTGACAACATCACATAGACTGGCTCAAACTTGTGTGTGGAGCTTAGTATGGGAGCCAAGCATGTGGTACGAGGATCTGGTATGGTATCGTTCAGGATGGATTCAGAAGAAGTGTTGAGGGTGTCAAATGTGTTATGGGTGCCAGAACTCGGGAGGAGTGTTCTCTCAGTCTTGGAGATTGAGAAGAAGGGCTTCCATATATTGTTTCAAAATGGACAGGTGTTGTTTTTGCCCAAATGATCTAGCTTCAAATCAACGGTGGTTCTTAGAGTTAGAGAGGGAAACCTGTATAGGCTGAGGGGGCAGCCTATGCGAACTGTGACTAGTAGTAGTAGAGAGACATATGATTAGGAACAAGTAGCTCCACTAGTAGCGCAGGTTCAGAGGGAGCAGATAGCTCCACCAATGGTACATGCTCAAAGGGAGCTAGAGTTCAGAGGTAGTCAACACTTAGGATTCAGTGGGGAGGAGAAGCCTCCCAAGACTGTTCATAGGAAGTTGAACTTCAGGGGAGTCAGCAGGATCAGAGGGAGCATCATTCATTCAGAAGGAGTCTACCTTCAAGTACATGTGGAAGAGAGGAGTGTTCCAAGCAGGTGTCATGGGTTGAGGATGCAGCCAATCAAGAGGAATGGAGAGAAGGATTCGCTTCAGTGACCAATGATGCAACCAGTCAGGAGGACTGGAAAGAAGGATTTTCTTCAGTGACTAAGGATGCAGCCAGTAAGGAGGATTGGAGAGCAGGATTTGCTTCGGTGACAGAAAGAGCAACCAATTAGGAGGATTGGAGTGCAACTATGGTAGCAGATGCAGTACAAGAGTCAAAGACACTTCCAGTGTGGGAGACAGAGGTACATCCAGATGTTGGAGGATGGAATACCTCCCTCGCTAAGAGGGAGTGTTGAAGCTTTCGTAGCTTCGAGAGGTATTCCCACATGAGGCCAAGGTGTCAAGCATGTAGGAATCTTCATCGGCATTGGATCATCCTTTTGTCTCAGTGAAATCGGCCTTGGAATGAGGCTAGGGCCTCATGGGCGAGTTGATGGGCTTTGTGGGCTTGTGTTGGGGTTTCACACCCACAAAGAAGAATAAAATATTATAATTAATTAGAGTTTAGAAAGAGTGCCTGAACTCACTCATTGGACTCCTATATAAGGAGAGGAGAGATTGTGACAAATCTCATAGTGTCATTATGGAGTTAGCATAAGTGAGAGTTCACTTGTGCTAGGAACTTGGAAATTTCAACAAGGGAAACTTTGTAGTTGTGGCAATCTGGCCTAGGGTTTCTTGGTGATTTTTTGTTTTTGTTTTCAGCCAAGGAAGGCTTCTTTTCTAGCCAAGAGAGGGCACACATGTGAGGAAGAGAGAGAAGCAACAGGCCGCACATGTGGGAGAGAGGGTACAGTCGCACATGTGAGTTGTACAGGCTACACGTGTGAACGAAACGCTACAAACAGTTCGTACAGTCACATGTGTGACAGACCGCACGTGTGTAGGGGCATAACAGGTCCACATGTTCACGTTTTCAGGCAGGCAGCAGGTCCGTACAGCAAACGTCATCAGTTGTATGATTGACGTCAGTAGTCCATACAGGGGGCAGCTACAACAGCTTTGCAGGCAAAGGATTTTTCGGGATTTGCTGAGGTTTGGTTTGCTGATTTTTTTGGTTTTCAGAGGACAAGGTTGTCCTCAGTTTTGGTGAAATTGTGATAGCTGGGAGGGCTGGAATTTTCCATCAGAATTTCTGAATTTGACAAAGTTACAGAACAGAAATTTTGTGTCTCATGTGTATTGATGATTCATCTCTGATCTTGTTGTTTTTGTTGCTATATTTTCAGTCAATAATTTTAGTGTAAAATTGTTTAGTGATAACAGCTAGGGTTTACTGTTGCATCACTAGGAAGTAATTTTCAGATCTGAAATTAATCACATTAGGTTGCATGTGAAAATTGACAGATGCAACCTCCCTTCATGATCAGTCTTTACTTCTTTTTTATTTTTGTTTTTTGAAAGAAGGATACCTTTTGGGTATGTCTATAACTAGCAGTTTCTATGTATGGAAGATATAGGGATGTTGTGGTTCTAAGCATGTAGTCCAAACAAAACTCAATAAAATTATGAGTGTTACTAGATCCTTAGCATAAACATACAAGGAAGATTCCATGGTTTGACTAGTTATACTAGGAGATTTAAAATCACACTTGTCTTCTTAGGAAACAAACAACAATTTAAACTTTTGGCAAATCATGATGCAAGTGTTCTCATTGATAATGCATAATATAGCATTGGACCTATTAACCCCCAGTTGTGCTTGCAGTTTTGGAGGGTTAAGATCCAACTAGATTCCAACAAGTTGGTTCCATTACAAGTGCATTCAGGCATTTACAATGATTAGAGCCTATTTCAAAGATTGTTTCACCAAAATCAGACAACATTGCTATTCATAGTAGTTTTCTTTTTTCAGGAGCCCGAGAAGGGGGGGTGCACATGACAGATATTTATATATTTAGGTTCCTTTTTAAAAAACGAGTCGAATGGGACTATTGTTGCCTACATGCAAGATGATCAATCTTGCCTAGTTTTTTCTTTTTCAAAAGATAGACTAATGCTACCTCCCTTCATGATTAGTCTTTCTTGCTTTTTTTTTTTTGTTTTTTTTGGAAGAAGGCTACTTTTTGGGTATGTATATAATTAGAAGTTTCTATGTATGGCAGATATAGGGATGTTGTGGTTCCAAGCATGTAGTGGTGGGGTGGTTTCCTAGTTCTAGTGGATGAAAGAATGATGGATCAAGATTAGTGTTGTGAAGATGGATTGTCTCCTAAAGTGACATGTGGTAGCTTGTTGGAGGATGTCCATTTTGCATGAGAAGTCTAAGTTTGACTCATGTCAAAACCGTAATTCAAGTGGCTATGTTTAGGCCCATTCTTGCCAAGCTTGACTTTCAAAACCTTGATTCCATATGCTAAATTTGATCACTCCACAACCTAGTTTGACCTTTTGGGTATATTTGGCATCTACTGTTCTATCTAGCCAACTCTACAAAATCTGGATGAATTAAAGTAGAATGGTTTTGCCAACTTTGTTTGCATGAAAACATGCTAATCCTATCTAGTCCCGAAAGGGACTAGGTCGATCTCTTTAGTGGTTGATTGATACTTTAAATGATAATTTTGAATATGGAAAATATCCTTGAACGCTGCCAGCGAATTAGGGGAAAAGACAGTAGCAATAAAGCGAGGAAATAGAGGGTTTAATACAACAGATTTGGTATGTTTTATAAACTACAGAAAGCAGCTAGTGAATAAGGATTAAAACAATAGAGATGGAAATGGAGAAACCAACCTTCCTGGCTAATGGAATTTTCTGTTTTTAGCAGTCATTAAAATAACAGAGAAAAGCCTGCCAAAATAGAAGCAAACTGAGTTGGCATCCAAGCAAAGGATGACAGAATTTGGTACATTTTTCTTGCTTTCATCCACTAGTAAGGGCGAATTGATTCCCTTAGAGATGGCTTCTATATATATAGAGTTGAAAGGAGAAGAGGAGGCTAGACAATTTTATTCTTTGACCATTTTGTAGCAGTGGATGACTCCTTCCTCTTTCATCCTGCAGACCTTAGACCACTACCTCTACTGCAAGCAAGGAGATCAATGACGGCCTGTCACCTATCATTCACTATGATGAAATCAATCTCTTGGGTAACATATGATTTGGTCTAATTATTCTTTGGTCTAACTCCTTGAATCTATTTGTTGTCATTAGCTAAATTGTTTTGCAGTATTATGGTAGTTTATGGTGCACTCTATTTTGAATTTTCTTCACCTAAGGTGCACATTCACTTCACTTATTTCAAATTAATTTGTCGTTACAACTATCCATAGGACCGGATCTCAACCACTCTATGTGATAATAATCTTGGAGTTCTCTATAGATTTATTGTTTTGATGACAGCATACAACACCTAGGGACATCCCCTTGGGACTGAAAAACACAAATCCGAACGAAGAGGCATCTAGTGGCGACAGGGCTAGATTGCCTATAATTATTAGGCAAATCAACTAGTGCAGATTTGTGTGATAACTGGACAAAAACTTAATCGATCCTATTACAATTATGAACCCTCATAGCATAAATTGGGAAATTTATACAGTGCAAAGCTTGTATTGTTACATCTTTGATAGCGTCATCAAGCACCTTTATAAAGGACAAAACCAGCAAAGCTGAACCTCTTCTTTATTGTAGTAGCAATAGAACTACACCTGAGTCAGCCAACCACAAGCCTAAGACCGCCACTTGCAAAATTTTAGTCTTTGAGGACATTCATATGGCCCTTCTAAAACATCTTTGGTTCTAAATCATATTGTTAGATCATACAATAACAATTCTACATTTACCACCGATAGAGAATAAGGTTACAAAATAATGGCAAGGAACAATACTTCTACAAATACCTTGTACTATATGAAGCTCTAAAAATTACTTCTACAAAATACCTTGTACTATATGAAGCTCTAAAAATTACTTCATAGCAAAAAGAAAATTTAAAATAAAATCTACCTTGTACTATATGAAGCTCTAAAAATTACTTCATAGCAAAAAGAAAATTTGAAATAAAATCTACCTTGTACTATATGAAGCTCTAAAAATTACTTCATAGCAAAAAGAAATTTCAAAATAAAATCTGTTGGGCAAACTTAAATGCACTTTCCAAATACCAAGGAAAGCTTGGAAAGGATGCCACTATACTCATCTTATTTGTTTCTTTCATCTTGCTTTCAAATACATCAATGGACGACACTATACTTATCTTAACCCTTGTTTAGAACACTCTGCACATCTTTGATAGTTTTCGTCTCCATAAGGCTATTATGTTATACCACTATTATTATTGAGTTTTTTCTCAATGAGATAAGTTTATAGTTAAGAGATAAATGCACTCTTTTAAAAAGGATGTGAGTGGTTGTTTAATTGAAGTTTACTGTAATCTAAAGGACCTTCTCTTAATCCTTAGGTAATTTAAGGTTAGATTGTATATTATCCGGTTAGATTGTATATTATCCTTGTAATATATTTCTGTTAATATAAGTAACATTTAAAAATATAAATATTATTAATATTTTTTATGATTATTTTATATTTAATATTTTTTCTTGGAAATAATTTTTCAATTTTTTTAAAATATTTTTCTTCAATTTGAAAATGATACTCAATATGAGTGATGTAGGCTAGTGTATTTGATCTTGAGGGAATTGATTTGTAAACCTACACAAAAAGTCAGATTATCCACAACGTTGTGACAACAAAGTGATTAAGGTAACCCTCAAAACTACTTTAACTCCAAATATATCAACATTATCATAGGCATTGAAATTAATTACTTATTCATCCAATAAAAACGTGACAAACAATAAGAAAGTGAAAAAATTCACATATGTTAATTAACACAATGGAAAATCAAAGCAAAGTGGAACCAAAGGAATAATAGGTGTGCTCGTTTAACCATAGACAATATAGCAATATTGTCACCCAACCATAGGCCGAAGCCACTCCCAAACACCTTAACCTTGACAGAGAATAATTCTGGAAGCAAACCCTAGGCCTAATAGCCAATCAAGGTAGCGTATCACTCTCCATAGTTAACATACCAAGCAGAAAGTCCAAACCATAACCAAGAGAGAATCCAAGACTGAAACCGAAAATAGAAGTTGCAGTAGTTGCAGCTGCAGCTACTCTCCAGACTTGCGCACAACTAAATTTCTGCAGTTGCGAGCTGTGTGTTTGCAAATGAGCTCTGGCATCCTGTATTATATTGCTCTTCCTTAGCTGTCTGGGCCGACTTCTCATTCTGGAGGATAAAAACTCAATATTAAATATTTCATTTAGCCAACTTGTCTTCTAGGGTTATGTCCAATGCTTTAGGGTTTCTTCTTGCTTCCCGGAATACTCTATTCTTGTCAAGGTTACACGTGGAGGTTAATACCTCCCGCAGCTACCATAATATCAACACTCCCTCCTAGCTAGGGAGGTATTGAAGGCAATGATCTTGAGCACAAACATACCATTCAACTGGTAGCATCATCATAGCCATATATGCTATCTCATGATTAGATCACGAGCACCATCATCACTATCAGTATCATCTGATAGCATCAACTGCATCATCTCTCAAAGCCATACTCCATCTGAGTAATCAGGCATGATGCTGAATAAGTCACTCACTCCACAGAGTGATACAAGAACCATTCTTCTAATCCAGACATATGTCCTAGAAGAATAACTATTCCAACAGACGTTGAAAGCCACGCCATGGGCTACAAGGACTAGTCTTCTAATCCAGACAAATGTCCTAGAAGAACAAATGTCCTAGACCATTTTTCGTCTAGAGAATGTATGTCCATGAGCACACTGACTGTCCATCTACCTGATAATCATTTTCAACACTACCGATAGTCTACATGGCATTCAGAACAATGTCATTCAATAGAACACAATTGTGTCTATCCATAGTAGTACACAACTACTATCCAGTGGTACACAACCACACCAAGTAGCACACGGCTACTTAATCAACGACACATAGTCACAACCAATGGAACACATCCACCACAGTAGCATACATCTATTGTCTAGAGACATACAGTCTCCATAGCAATCATATCATCTGATATCAACCAGCATAAAACAATACCATGATATAAACTAGGTCATCTGGGCCATTCTTCCACTCACATCTGTGAGATCTGGAAGAGCATCTGCTCTCAGAATGTAAAACATCAGCCATGGGCTATTTGGACTATTCTTCTCAAGCATAGAAGAATAATTGTCCCTGATTTCTGAGCCTGGACCATTCACCTAACTGGGCCATTCCTCCGACACTAATCATAGTGCAACCTGGAGAGAATGAGTCTGCCCTAGGGAATGCATGTCCCTGATTATTGAACCTGGACCATTCACCTAACTAAGAAAGCATGTAGTGGCACACACCAATCTCTATGATCTTGGTGTTTTCTTCCATCTTTAGGAGATCCCCTCAGTTTTTAACCATACAGTGATAAAGGTTCCATCCTATGCTTACAAGATGCTTGATGTATCTTTGTTTTGGTTTGTTGCCGAATAGTGTGCCTCTAATCCAATTTATGATATTCATGGAATCTCCATAAGCTATAAGAGAGTAGCAACCTTTTTCAATAGCAAAGGCAATGAGAAGTTTAAGGCTTATCAATTCAGCAAAATTGTTTGTACCCATCCCTAGCCCATAAGTCATAGAAAAATGATGTGATTCTGATAGAAAAAGGATCCCTCTGCCCCCACATATGTTGTTTTGTGAAGCACCATCAAAATACCCCCAGGGTCTAGATTTTTCAATTTCTTCCTCCTGGATCTATCTTCCTTGAATTCTTCCAGTAGATTGAGGGAAAGAGGAAAGGATGGCAAGGCTTTGGGCAGCTGAGATTTCTGGGACCATAGTAGCTCCTTTAAAGATAATAGAGTTCCGAGCTATCTAGACTCCCCATATTACCAATAGAGGTAATGTTTTGATGCCCTTGTATTCTCTAGGCATACATCATTCTTGCCCAACCAGCTCCAAAGATTGCCCAATCCATCTGCGTTGGGTACCTAAAACCCTCTAGCATTCATTCCAAACTTCTTTGATAAACGAACACTCTAAGAAAAGGTGTATGATTAAATCCCCTGCATATTTACAAAGATAGCACCACCCTAGACCATAATTGTTTCTCTTCTGGAGAATGTCCATAGATGCACCAACACTAGACTCGCGATCATTTTGGAGGACATCAAAACTTTGCAGATTTTTGTTGATACATGGAAAGGAACAAGGAGGTAGACAAGAGGTCGAAAGAGGGGATCCTATTGGCTATGGGCGAATGGAAAGTAACAAAAATGCAAAATGGACATCAGTTTGAATATTTACATCGACCTTTTTTGGAATGATCACAGAAACTTTTAACAATATATCAGGATTCATCCTATGCCCTTTTCCAGAAGCTTCGAAGAATATGTACACATTTTTGTGAGACGTATCAAGCTATATGTTTTTTGATATTGTAATACAACATTTTTGGGATGAAAAAAATAGAACTGGCTACATTAGTAGCAAATGACTAGCAGACACATCAGCTTTTCAGAAACACATTTTCACAGTGTATCTATAGAATGTAATTTTGTTCACATTTGCTAAAATAAAATTACGCTTTTTTTCTTTGGAAAAAAATAAGGGGAGATCTCAAGTTGATGATATGGTAGTTGCATTGTCTCTTTGATTTCACTTAGTATTTCATCTTCCTCTTGTAGAGTAGGGTAAAAAGAATAAGTTCGATGCCCACGAGTAGTAGGTTTCATTTATATGTTCTTTTTAACATTTTGGGCTCATGCCTCTATTTTGTGGTGCCCCTTGAGAATTAGTAGTTAAAAGAACATTCTCAAGTATTTTGTAATAAAATAGGATTGAAGACATTTGTATTGTGTGGCAGGGATGTGGATCTTTAGATCCATCACATCACAGATAGCCAACCTTTTGATTCACCTTACAGGTACAATATATATTTTGAAGTTCTCTTGCACCCCACAAGGGAGTGCAATCCTATTGACCCCAAAATCTCACCCTTGAGATTTGGATGGTCAAATGGCCAGTCTATCCTTTCAGGCTGGCATTCAGAGGTTATTCCTAATAGCACATGACCATCATTCAAAAGTTTTCCAGGAACTTTGATTCTTGTTCTAGTCAGTTAGAGGATGGTTTCTTACATGAGTTGAGTTCAGAGCTTCTTTCAGTGATTTCTCAGTCATTACAGGATGAGGTTTCCGTTCTAGGTTTGAGTATGAGAGATTTGCAACTTCTTTCCCATGAGGATCTTATTGATCCCTCACATCAGTTATTTGACAACATATTCTTACTCCTTGTCCAATTGTGCTTCCAATGAGTATAAACTTGATGGTATTTGGACATCTTTGCTTTTTGGTGATGAGGTGGCACAGGTGATGATGTGGCAGGGTG
Source organism: Picea engelmannii (assembly GCA_009831015.1). Taxonomy (NCBI): domain Eukaryota; kingdom Viridiplantae; phylum Streptophyta; class Pinopsida; order Pinales; family Pinaceae; genus Picea; species Picea engelmannii. Next base: position 1,408,727 of record ML776677.1, on the reverse strand, counting down.
AGGTGGCGACCCATGTGGGGCCCACACGCTTAAATATGGGCCCTTTTCCTCCTAAAACTGGGCCCACTAAGTCGCACAACACTTGCTAAATAAAAACTGGACAAAGAAAAGAAGTGTCCCAAAGTCATAAAGCGTTCTAAAAGCAAGTCAAAAGTCAAACTGGGCAAGTTGTCTGCTTTCTACTTTTAGCTTTTAGCTTTTCCCCTTTTCCTACTTTAGCTTTTGCTTTTAGCTTTCCACTTTTTCCCTTTTCCTTCCCCTCTTTCACTCATGCAACGTAACTTTCCCTCATTCCCTTAACACCTAGGCGACCTAATTCTCTCCATGAGGTTCTCCCATCCCACCTTTTTGGCCATAACTTCTTAATACCTAACCAGTTTTGACCCATTCGACCTCCATTATTCTCTAGACAACCCCCAGATTTGACCAGAAGGCTTGGGAAAGGTTCGCTCAACCAATTTTAGCAAGCATTCATGCAGTGACACATGGCAAGAGGATAGATTGACACTTGGGCGAGGAATACTGGCTAGTTTTGTGCCCAGTTTGGAAACATCAAGGCAAATTCTTCATGCATTTGGTTATATATGCAACATTCTTCCACAGTTGACAGGTTGATCACTCTATTGCAGGAGCATTACTACTCTCTCATTCTATTCTATCTCTCATTCTAGCTTTGGATTCTCAGTTTCTTGGAGATCATTGTAACAGTTCTTGGCTTTTCTCTGTGATGGAGACATTCCTCTGATTTGACAAGAATAAAAAGTCTTATGTGTTGATTTTGGCCTAGATTCTTGTTGTTGCATTGGATTTATAACTAATAGCAGGTTTTTGAATCTCATCCTTCACTGGGGGTCGATTTGGCACCTTTGAAGCGCTCTTCCTTCTTGATTTACTGTCTTTTTTCATTCTAATGGTTGGCTTTGCTTAGGGTTTTCCAACAAAATTCATCTGAAATCATTTTTTATGCAAGTTTTGGGTGAGGTTATCTAACCCTCATCCCAAAAACATCTTGTGCTTGTTTGATTTGTGTTTTACAGGTCGAATCTCATCCATCAAGCAGCACGCCCTAGGGTAGCATCCCTGTGGTTGGCGCGCAAGTAATGTTCCCAAGTCAATATGACAGGAATATCACGTTTTTCATGTGTTTTTAAACTTTTCCTGGTTGTGGCTTATATTCGGCCTTAGGGCTTATATTCAGTTATCACACATAGATATGAAGATACAATCAATGAAAGTACAAGATACACCAAATATGGAACCAAATAGAAAGATCTGACCTTTATTAATATAATGAGCAAGAACCTGATACAAGAGTGAGGCCGATTTGGAATGCTCAACAAATGGCTCCCATAAACATAATAAGAGTTGCTACAAAATGCTCCCAGAAAGAAGATGAAAGCCTCCAAAGGCTGAATACACAATGAAGATCAATACAAAAGAGATTTGTACCGTATGGAGTGCCAAACCCCCAACTGAATAGGTCACGCTCTGCTGGAAGACTAGATACTCTCAACAATTCGGCCCTGCTTCCAAAGACCACCAAACCCTCTGATGAATATGCCAAATTGTAGATCGAGAAAATGCAAGGACAACCCAGGTGCTCAAATCTCCAACATCCCTCTCAAAGTCATGGATCTAGCCTCCCTCCAAGGAATGGTGCGCCCCCTGGATACCTGAAACCCTAGATAATTCGTCCTGCCTCCTAGAGGCCTCCAAATGCTCCACAAAACCACTAGAATGATAGATCGGGGCTCGGTTACCTCCCTGGTGAAGTCCCAAGCGAAATGGTGAAGATCTGATCTATCAAATGACTGAAATTACTTTCTGAAGTGTGCTCCTCTCCTCCAATTCGTCCCATGCATCCAATAAATCAAATGGCACATAAAACTCCTCCGAAATGCACTAGATCTAATGGCCAAGACCCTGCAATGAAAACCCAGGTGCTAGAATCTCCAGAAGCCATGCCAATCACCTGGAACAAACTTCCCTCAATGGGTGGTGCGCCCCCCTTGCTGGAAACCCCCAATGGTGCGCCCTCCCTCTCTTCATGTGCCTGTGGCTGGTGTAGAACCCTCCTGCACTGAGTAGATCTTACTAGAATGGTGTGGGGGAGTATTGCATCCCCGAGCCCAATCTTGGGACAATCTAGGTGGAATCTTTCACCACCGAATCATCCTCTAGGGTTTGTTAAGTCAAAACCCTCAAAACCCCCAAGATATGGGCTCACTAGCTAGAAGCTAGATATCAAAAGATAATCATATGTGAATGAGAGAATAGAGGCCCTTGCCTCTCCTTAATACTTCCTGCTCACATTGTCCCTCCAAAGGGACTTTCATTTTATTAATTATTAATTAATTAATTAAATCACTTTAATTAATTAATTAACCTTTTTACCTTTGAAAAACACCTTATCTCTCCTCGTGGCTTCCCTGGCCACTGAAAGTCACTTCTCCTCATCCTATCCTGTAGTGTTGTTCCTCCCAATTCCAATGAGCTATTACACTGAGAGGTTCCTCCAAGTATTGTGCCCAAAATGCCCTCTTCAGTGAATTTAATTAACCTATAGCTCAAAATACTCAAAATCATGGAAATCGTCGGAATGCAACGGAACCAAAGCCAATCTGTGCGGAATGGATCATAATGATGAAATAGGATGAGCGATGCAAGCCAGACCCCAAAATATCCCTCAATAGCTCCTGTACTCGCTATAATCTCCAACTGGCTACTCTGGTCATCATAACACTGTGTAATACCCTGATGTCCCAAAGTGGGGACATTACAACGCACTAGCCCAAAACGAGAGGGGTGACATCAATTGTGACCATAGGATCCACCCCTAAATTAAGCCTATTTTGATTCCCTCAATCTACAATCGACCTAAAGCCTAGGGTTCCAAATTTAACCTTAACAAGTCCCCATATGGAGCTAGTTGTTACACCTTGAAAATGTATGTTTCATTTCACATTTTCATGGGCTTTTCTTCTCTCACCAACATAGCAGATCCTCAATTTAGTGTCAGTCACAGGTTGTAGTAAGAGACTTGGGAGGTATTGATGGAGACTTCTCCAGAGACACTTCACCATCAAGTTGCACTTGGCCATGCTTGACGTCAATTTGGAGGCATGGTTGGAGTTGTGGGAGTTCCCCTCCAAGCTAGGATAAAGATCTTTTGGGAGGAAGAAATCAAGGGACAAGTTCAATGTGAGGTTTTCCATCTCTCTTTTCTTTGAATGGATGATTGTGGTTTTTTTTCCAAAGATTGCCATGGTTTTTGCTACTAAAATAATCTTTGCAAAAGGGAAAGTTTGTCACATAATAAGAGATTAGGATAGAGGTTGTAAACCATCCCTAATCCTTGATGTAACCATGAATTTTTGAAGGATATTCAATACTTTAAATTTCTTTTAGGATCATTTCACTCTATTTTTTATGGTTGTCCTAGCTAAGGAAAATGATTAGGTATGCACAATATGGTTCTATTGATCTTGTTGTGTAATCATATTCGAAGAATGATGTATTGTTGGTTGTTCATTCAATAAGAAGGTTGTCCTACATTGTCTACTTCATCTTGGGTTTCATATTATCGTTGTTCGTTCTTTGTTCAATGGTAGCATGTTATTCTTGGCTATAATCTCATGGTTGTGATGGTGCATGTTCTATAAGGGATCTCACTTATTCTTGCATAATCTGAAAATCTATTTAGACTAATTATGACACATTATTGAATGGCTTAATTACATCTTCTCCACCCCATTAAAACACTCGTCCTCTTTGAACTTGACTCCATCAACCCATTAGATAGGTGTTGGTATTGGTAGTCCACCATCCATTTATTTATAAAGAATAACATAAACTTCTATTCTAGGGTTTTCCCCCTTGTACCAGAAAAGAATTGGCCTAAAGTAAGAGGAAGACTTGTTGCGGTGACAGTGGGAAGCCTTCCTAAGTGCCTCTAGGGTTGCACTTCATTTATGGATTTGAATATCTGTGAGTGCAGGTTTGGGAGGTAACAACGTCCATGAGATATATCTTGATCAATATGTGTTGGAAATGGTGTCAGATGCATTGTCTCTCAAGCAGACCTAAGGACCCATAGCCCTTGTTAACACATGGTTGAAGATCATTCCCCAAACTAAACTAAGGCCTTACATATTATACCCCTAGGTATGTATAGGATTTGGTGATCTCGATCTTCTCTACTCTAAAAGAAGAAGTGATTATCTAAGAGGATCTTCTTCAACCTGTTGAAGATCATAACCATGGTTTTACCAAACTTGGTCATTAATTGACAAAGATCATAGGAAAGGGTCAATGCATTTGATTGTCTTTGTAAGCCCTATGGAGTGCAGACAAGAGGATTACATCATCAACAAAAAAAAAAAAAAAAAAAAATAAAGAACAAAATTTGGTGAAGAAGGCACCCATCACCTAGATATGTGCATGAAGAAAGGACTTCAACTCATCAATGTAATTTCCAAACAAGGTGGGGGATAGGGGGCACCCATGTTTAACCCCAATAGTACTCCTCATAAAATAGGACACCCCATGTGATGTGTGAAGGCTTCCAAGGATAGACTTGTAAAGACATGTCAATGGTTTTGAGCCTTTGGAACATGGCCTCTTGCGAAAATGAGTCAAACACTTTTTGAAAGTCTACAAAATAGCAATAGGATTTTGAAGAGCAATGTATTACCTCCTCAATGATGGCTCAAAGTGTAAGGATGTGATTGATGGTCTAATATGCAGGTTGAAAAGCCTGTGATTTAGCTCAAAGGCATGCATACTATACACATTTTTCCACAACGAAAATGTAAGACATAACAAATAATTGAAATGAAATTGAAGTGCTACAATAAAGCCACCAAATAGACATGAAAATTAAACCATCATCAGGCATGACATCAGATCATAGGCAAGCATGACATCATATCATAGGTGGAAGTTATCTAAATGGACAAATCAACAAGCCGTCACAATATCACAAAACACTTTTGTCCATTAAAAAGGGTTAAAATATTTTAAATGCAAAAATTCTCATAAATTGATGGTTATATCTTTGTAGTGTTTTATTCTTTTAGGCTACAACCACAAACATGACTATAAGCTTCTAAACTATAGGTCGATATTTTATGTTTTCGGTTTTAGATGAAATTGTTATGGTCTTTGAAAGTTACGAGATGAAAACCATAACAAATGGGCAAAATTGCTCAATTTGGTGTACATCACTACCTAGAATCATAATTTGGAATTTCCAAGTGCAGAAGGATTAGCAAATGCTTTTAATTGTACAAAGACAATACAAACACTGAAACCAACCATTAGATACGATATGTTGCTGTGGATAGTTTCCCTTAGGAATATTAAAATGCGATATGTTGCTGCCCAAAATTCCAGTTAGTACCTAAAACTTGCAAATACATGTAGGCTTCCTTCTCTCCAAGTCAGAATTTCCTCAACATAGGAGGTCGTTTTCACAAAAATAAAGGGTGGTTCTCTTTCAATTGCACATTTCAGCGGTAATAAAATTAATAAAATCTCACTAGTTAATAGTAATCGTATACTTCTAGCAAGTCACTTATGTAATGTGTAATGTCTGCACAAAACATAAATAACGGGCAATGTCTGCAACCGACAACAAAGAGATGAAGAGAAAATTATCAAACTGACATGAAATGAGGGATTTTACACGGTATTTATATTGTCTAGGCAGAAGGTATATGCTTTGCTTGGCTTCAGTAAAATGTTGCCTAGGCCATTATGACTTAAATCTAACCAACTTTGATCTACCTCACAATATGGAGTTTGGGATAACTTAACCTTAAAGGAAACCACCTCCTTATTTTAATAATTTTATTTTCTCCTCAACTAAACTATCATTTATCATATAAATATAACATTTACACTAAGTTTATTAATTATTCTCTTGTTTCATTTTCGACAAGACATGTGACATAGTAATATGACTTTGTGAATATTGAATATATAACAATTTCGATATAAGAGCCATGGACAATGAACTTGCGATGTAAGGACATAAAAGACATTTTTTCTCCAATTTTCCAGTAAGACCTAAAAAACAATTGCTTAAAATAAGAAAAAATGAAATTGGAATACAAGCATAGGAAAGAAACTTAAACCTACTTACGTTTTATCTAGTGGCCACCAAACCTTTATACTATGCCCAACCAACTCCTCTCCAATTTTCTTCTCGAGTTTCTGAGAAGAACTCTACAAAACAAAATCAAAAGTATCACTACATAGCTTGTACCAAGAGACAAGATTCCCAAAACTTATATTACACTATCCACATGGCATCAAACAATCAAATTGAACATGTGCAATGATCCACTATTGGAATACCTGTGACATAAATCATTTGTATATATCACTCAATTTTAGCAATGAATTCCTATCAATAAATCATGACTTAAAAAACCAGTAATAAATCAACAACGCAAAGCGACTGAAAACAATAAATATAATAGCATAGTATAGAAAACTGAAATACTATCCTTCTAGCAAGTATTTCTCTTTTTAGAAAAGAGGATGTGCAACTTACTTTTAGAGTTGACTATAAATGTAGAACTACTTTACTAGTGATTCCAGTGAATGTAGAACTACTTTTATTGGTGACTACTCTAAGCTTAGTTCAGGAAAAATTATGAATTTTACAGTTAAATTTGCCGATTAGATAGTTGCAAGAATAGATATTGAGGCATTTAATTGCAGACCTAAGGCTGACATGTTAATTATTCTTCCATATGTCAAGGCCTACATGAGATCTTAACCCATTGACATACTTCTTAAACAAATCTTTTGTTTATGTTAGTGTCATAATATGTATTTCCAAAGTAGACAAAGAATGAAAAATCATCAAATCAAATTGTATTTTCACCATGTTCAAATATCAACTTATCATTTGTAGTATAGCTTAAATTTGACTCCTTTCACATTGTATGAATTCTAGTATAGTATAGTTGCACTGTGTATTGTTTACTTGAAACTCGTCTATTGCGAAGAAATATTATCATTCATGTTGATATTAAATATAGGGCATTGATGTAATGTGCTTTCTAATTTTGTAATATTATGCATGCATGTATAAACAATTCACATTGACCGCTATTGTTAGCTTTTGGGTTTACTCTGAAAGTGTTTACACCATGTTTGGGGGTGCTTCATGTGATGAGGGGTGAATGGTGTATGGATGACCTTTGGTTTTGTCGTGATGGATATACACATGGGAGTTGGCTTGCTCATTGATTGGTAGATCTTGTATGGATGTTTGTGTGGCTTTCTGCCTTGAAGCATTGGAGACTTACATAGCTTGATGACATTCTTCATGATGCACACATGGAGAGTGGGTGGCTTCCATGGAGGAATACTTAACTTGGAGGAGGATCATTGGACATCCTAGAGGAGGGAATTGAACCCTAGATGTCATGGGCACACTTCGTTGTTTGCATGGAGGAGTGATCATGTAGGTGGGGTCAACCCAAAGGAGCACATGGCTTAGAAGGTGCATTGGAGATTTGGAGGCTTGTGGAGGTGGAGCATTAGACCCTTCTTGAGGAACATTTAGCCTTGAAGCCTTGCTTGTTGGACGCGCATGCCTTGGAGCTTGACATGTGCCACCGAGAGTTGGAGTGCTTCACATGTGGGCTTATCTTTTTGTAGTTAGTCTACTTGTAGTGAACTAGGTCCACTTTGTATTGTTAGCCTCCCTCACGTCTCATATAAATATAGGGAAGAGAGAGTCTTTTAATCCATTCATTCATTCATCACACACTTGTATTAGAGACGTGGGGAGTGGAGGACACTAGTTTCTCTCATGTAGACTTCTTTATTGTATTATCTCTTTGTCTTGGAACACTAGGTTTTTGGAGGAAATTCAAAGGAAAATCTAGGGTTAGGACTTTAACCTAAGAAGGTAAAGAAGTTAGAGTTTGAGATAAACATTAGAAGCATACAAGCAACATTGTATTTTTTTATCTCTCGTAATTTTATAGATGTCCTATAAACAATGACAAAAATTGTCATAAATTAAAGAAGAAGACTAGGGGTTTGTGGCATTTGGAAACCCTAGTGGTACTTGTTATGCTTGTTGAGGAGGAGAAGAGAAGGAGACATATTGCGTGTGTCAAGGAGGATTTTCTAGTGTTGATGTTAGCTTTTTGAGGATCTTTGATGGAGTTACTAGCCTTGGTTAGGAGTGATTCCTCACTATGAGGAGTTGGTCGCTAGGGGTTTTCTAGGGTTTGCCTAGCTAGAGTTTGGAGAGCTTGACTTGTACGAGCTTTATGATAAAGCTATGGCATATACTTGTATGTCATTTCTTATATATATATATATATATATGAATTTTCCAATTGTCCAAATATTTACTGGTAGATTTAATTTTTAGCTTATATTATCTTTGTGATTAAGTAGATTCTAGCAATTGTTGTTCATGTTTATTTGACATATAGGTGAATTGGCTAAGTTATTTAATGCATATCTTGAAGATAAAAGAGAAAATTTGTTGTTGATAAAATCTGCAGTAATAAGAGATTTCAGATCTGTTATATGACTAGAAAAGTATGCCCTAAGGGATATAGAATTTCGATATTGATGTACACTTCTAGGGTATTTATTCTCTTGGACTATTAGATGAAATTGTGTTGAAGAGAAGTGAAATATCACTATTGTAATTTAATGTTTTATATCATCCTTAAAGCTAAAATTTCATACGGAATAGATCTAGAAAACTTCAATATTGAGGTGAAATTTCTAAATTTGCATTAATTGCCCTATATCAAAATTTTTGCATGGCATCAAGGAATTTTAGAGATCTCTATAGCCATATTTCAATGTTGGACATTAAATATTTTTCCCCTTTCTTTCTCCCTACAAAGGCAAAAAGACCTCTAAATTCAATTCTTTAAAAAATTAAAAAAATGTACAACATAAGTACACCAATAAGTCAATCATTTCAAGTAGAAAAATGTTAAATTTGGCAGCATTGACAGTCATTCTCCAATGAGAGGCCATATGGGCCACCCTGAGGCTAGCTAGGGAGATTTGGAGAATCAACCAGTCTTGTGAGGAATTGACAAAAGCTAGGGGGAACGTACAACCTCTGTGAGTCAAACCAAAAGTCAGGACAAACGAGATGCTATGTGAGTCTAATGCAAAAGTCAGGGGGAACGTACAACCTCTGTGGGCATAGACAGTCTAGTGCAAAAGTTAGGGGGAACGTACAACCTTTGTGAGGATAGACAGACTAGTGCAAAATTCAGGGGGAACGTACAACCTCTGTGAGCCTAGTCAAACCTTGTGAGCCATGAGCAAAAGTCAAGGCATCTAGCAAAAGTTAGGTTGAATATAAAATTCCTATGAGCTAGAAACAAACGATATTCCTAATATTGCAAATGATATAAATGTATTGATCTAGTGCGTTGGCACGTGTAACATTATCCACCATGAAGAGAATTTTGAATTGCTTTGTAAAGAGTCGAGTTGTAGAAGTCAAAGTTGCATGTCTAAGTCAAATACTTTGTTGTCAAGTTGTCGCATGTTGCATGTTGCGTGCATGCATGTCCAGTTGCATGTTGCATGCATGACATGCACTACATGCATGTCCACATGCATGTTGCATGCATGACTAGTTGCATGTTGCATGCATGCATGTCATGTGCATGCTAAGTTAGTACGCATGCATGCCAAGTCAAGGGTGAGTTGTAACTGAAGTCTCAAGTCTAGTTCTAAGTTCGAACTAAAGTATGAAGCTGAGTTATGATTGAAGCATGCAAACAAGATACTATTTCGAGCCATTCACTTCTCCTCTTCAGCCTTTATAAGCAGAGGTCGACCCCTCTCTTCAACACAGTTTGATATGCAGGTTAAGGGTGAAGCATATAGAGGCAGCATATCAAAGAAGCATATGAGTGCTGTATATCAGCAATAGAGGCTGCATATCAGAGGTGTATACCAGCAGCAATACAGTGCTGTATATCAGCAATAGAGGCTGCATATCAGAGGTGTATATCAGCAGCAATACAGTGTTGTATATCAGCAATAGAGGCTGCATATCAGAGGTGTATATCAGCAAAAATAGAGCGTTGTATATCAGCAACAGAGGCAGCATATCAAAGGTGTATATCAGCAACAATAGAGTGTTGTATATCAGCAATAGAGGCAGCATATCACAGGTGTATATCAACAAGGTCTCTTGGGTCCCTATCAGTTCAGAGTCAACTTGGCAAGCTCTTTAAGAGCATAACATTCATGGTGGATATTTGTAAGTGATCTTACATTATTAATGCAATAAAGGAATATCGTTTGTTGGGGGTTTTCTCCCTGTACAAGGTTTCCCCAGGGTATATGTGTTGTTGATGTGCATGCTTACGTATCTACATGGTTATTGCTATTCGGTTATGATTTGGTATTGTTGAAGTGTATTAAGCTGGAATCAAAGTGTTGAAGAAAATAAAAGAATTAATCCGCATAAGAAATCAAGCTCATAATTTAACAAAAACAAGATAGGACATTAAATTAAATTGATAAAAAATCAAAAGGCACAAAGCTCCTCTATAATTCAATAAAGATTTGGCAGGAGGTTGGTGTACTATAGGGATTTGGTAGGAGTTTGGTATACTAATACTCTCCTCAATATCCTATCAAAAGCATTGGACAAGAGGGAGGATTAGGTTGTTGGTTTCCAAAGTAGTTAGAAAATATCAAATTGGATTTATTAAGGGATGATATAACTTTAATAACCTTATAACAGCTTGGCAAGGTATTGAATGGGCATAGGGGATTCGATAATAGGATTGAATGGGACTTCATCCTTAATAGGTTGGATTGGTTGGGCTTTGGCTTCTTTTATCAAAGATTAAATGAGACTCTTTTCATGAACCTTTGCAAGGATCATTTTGAAAGGAGTAGGCTTAAAATACTATTCTTCTAAAAAGATCTCTTTAGAAGGGATGTCCTTTGGTACCCCTACCTCTATGTGATTGTAGCTAATGCTTTTGGCTACTTGTTGGTGTTAGCCAAAGTGAAAGTGAAAATTAAGGAAATTTCTTTACTTGCCATAAACCCTTGGTAGAGTTAAAGAAGGCCTTTATTGATTGGTCCCTAATGTTAGAAAAACGGGATCGCGGAGCAATAAAATAAAACAAATGCGGAAACAAAACACAGAAGATACACAATACAATAGAGACACAAATATACGTGGTTCACCCAGTGTGGGCTACGTCCACCAGAGAAATTGCCAGGTCCTTCCTTTATTATTATCCAGCAAATGAAGGGATACAACCTACAGCAAACCCACTGTAACTTCCTCTTCGTTCTCTCACAGTATCCTATTTCAGAATACAATATCCGTTCACATACTTAGCCGCAATACATTTCCCTCATAAAAGAGGGTTGCCTTCTAGGGCAAAAAACCCTCACATGATTTCTACCGTTAGATCTGCAACCTTATAAGAGTGTACATAATTCTAGGGTGTAAAGTCTTCATGGGGTATAAACATGGCTGAAAGCAAGGACCTCTGAATCAGGAAGATAATCAGGCTCCACAACCAACAATATCCCACTTGGAGACTAATCTCAACAACTCCACCGTTGTTGTATATGCTGGACTCTGAACCTTCTTGGACCTGGCAAATTTCTCATCTTCATCTTCATTCTTGAAGACCAACTCAGTTTCTCCCTAGTTACTCCCTTTGTTAACATGTCTGCAGGATTCTGGCTAGTGTGTATCTTTTCCAACTTCAAATGTCCATCTTCCAAGGTAGATCGTATGAAGTGGTACCTCAACTGTATATGCTTAGTCTTCGAATAGAAGGCTGAGTTCTTTGCAAGATGAATGGCACTCTCACTGTCACAGTACAACCTGTTATTCTCCTGCTTCTTTCCCAATTCCTCCATAAACCTCTGTAACCAAATCATCTCTTTACTAGCCTCTGTAGTAGCAACATACTCTACCTCTGTTGTTGAAAGTGCAACAGCCTTTTGCAGTTTCTGAATCAACATATCCTTGTAGAAAAGTGTTTGAACCTCCAAAACATAATTCATGAGTAGCAGTACCTCTCAAATATCTGAGAATCCACTTTACTGCCTCCCAATGTTCTTTACTTGGATTGTTCATATACCTTCTCACAACTCCCACTACATGTGCAATATCTGGTCTTGTGCAAACCATTGCATGCATCAAGATGCCAACTGTTGATGAATAAGGGACCCTAGACATGTATTATATCTCCTCCTGTGTCTTGGAACACATTTCCTTAGTTAATTTGAAATAGCTGGCTAAAGGCGTACTAACTGGTTTTGCATTTTGCATTCTAAACCTCTCCAACACATTCTCTATGTACTCACCCTGAGACAATGTCAATTTGCGATTTTTCTTGTCTCTGGTTATTCTCATACCAAGGATTTTCTAAGTTCTTTGCAGCACCCAAATCCTTCATCGCAAATGAATTAGCTAATTTTTTCTTGAGCACATTTATATCCTGCATTTTAGACCCTGCAACAAGCATGTCATCTACATACAATAGCAAGATAATATAGCTTCCATTTTCTAGCTTTTTGAAATAAACACAATGATCAGAATGACATCTACTATAACCCTGTTCTATCATAAACATGTCAAACTTCAAGTACCACTGTCTTGGAGCTTGCTTTAGGCCATACAAACTCTTCTTCAACCTGCATACCAAATTCTCCTTCCCTTTGACCTCATACCCCTGTGGCTGCTGCATATAAATCTCTTCCTCCAAATCCCCATGGAGAAAAGTTGTTTTAACATCTAATTGTTCAAGATGCAAATCTTCTACTGCCACAAGACTTAAAATAGGTCTAATTGAAGTCATTTTAACAACAGGAGAAAATATTTCATCAAAATATATACCTTTCTTTTGTGCAAACCCCTTTACAATAAGTCTAGCCTTGTACCGCTGTATTCCTCCATCTTCTTCCTTCAATTTGTAAACCCATTTACTCTGCAATGCTCTTTTTCCTGTAGGCAACTGAACCAAGTCTCAAGTATGGTTATTTACCAAGGAATCCATTTCCTCTTTCATGCCTTGCTCCTACTTCTTTTTGGTGTCTACCTGCATTGCCTCTTCATAACATTCTGGTTCACCAGAATCAGTCAACAATAAATAATACAATGAAGGAGAGTATCGTTCAGGGGGTATACTTATCCTGGTAGATTTTCTAACAACACTTGCAGGTGTTTGAGGTACATGTTGCTCCTGTTGTTGTACATTTTGATTTTCTGGTTCCTTTTGAATTTCTTTTTCAGTGATCTCATCAAGCACTGTGTATTCTTGTTTTTTTTTTCCTGTTTCTTTCCCTACAATTGATATTTGTACATGACCTTCTCATTGAATATGACATCTCTACTCCTAATGATTTTGTTATTTTCATAATCCCATAAACGATAACCAAAATCATTAACATTGTATCCAATAAAGGTACACTTCTTGGATTTTGCCTCAAGCTTTGTTCTATTTTCTTTATCAATAAGGACAAATGTTTCACAACCGAAATTTTTCAAAAAAGAATAGTTTACCTTTTTTCCTGTCCATTCATCCTCTGGAATTCTACCATCCAAAGAGCTTGAAGGTCCTCTGTTTATTAAGTAAACAGCCGTATCTACAACATCTGCCCAGAACTGTAAGAGCAAACTAGCATGCAATCTCATACTCCTTGCACGCTCCATGATCATCATATCCATCCTTTCTGACACACCATTTTCTTGTGGTGTTCATGGAACTGTCTTCTCTCTACGAATCCCATGGTATGAACAGTAATCATCAAACTCCTTGCTGCAATATTCACCTCCATTATCTGATCTGAGACACTTCAAACTTTTTCCTGTCTCATTCTCAACCAAAGCTTTCCATTTCTTAAAAGTATCAAAAACATCATATTTTTGTTGAATGCAATAAACCCAAGTTTTTCTAGTTGCATCATCAATAAAAGTAACATAATAATGAGAGTCACCAAGAAATGATACCTGAGTTGGTCCCCATACATCTGTATGCACAAGCTCTAACCTTTCATTCTTCTTTTCTTTTCCGACTCTGAGAAATCTGTCTCTCTTTTGTTTTCCATAAACACAATTCTCACAGAAGTCCAAATCAATTTGTTTAAGATATGACAACAAATTTCTTTTCTGAAGTATCTTCATTCCCTTCTCACTCATGTGTCCCAGCCTATGATGCCACAGTGTTGTATCCACTCCTGTAGAAGCTAAAGAGATAGAAGAGTCAGTATTACCAGTACATAAATACAATGTACCTACCTTCTCTCCTTTTGCTATCACCAATGATCCTTTGATGACCTTTCACGTTTTATTTGTAAATATGGATATACAACCTTCACTTGCCAACTGCCCTGTTGAAATTAGATTTTTCCTTAAATATGGAACATGTCTTACCTCTTTCAACAACCATTGGTTTCCATTGCGTTGATTTATTTTTATCTTTCCCATTCCAACAATTTTGCATGGTGCATCATCACCCAAATGAACCTATCCAAAATCACCTTGAACATAATATAGAAAATGTTTCCTCTGGGGTGTGGCATGAAATGAAGCCCCTGAATCTACTATCCAAGACTCAGAAATATTATCTACAGAAAGAATCAAAGCATCTTGTAACACATCACATGTTACATTTGCTTCCTGATTTCTCTCCCGTTGTTCATCTCTTTGTTTCTTTGGAGCTCTGCAGTCTTTCTTCAGATGTCCTTTCTTCCCACAATTCCAGCACTCTATCTTTCCAAGTCTAGATTTGGATCTTCCCTTCCTAGAATTCTCATGGTTCCCTGGGCCCTTTCCTCTATCCTTTTGTCTTCCCCTGTTCTCCATGTTCAACACATTACCTGATGTCTCACCTGTGTTTTTCCGTCACATTTCCTCACTAAGGATAACATCAAAAACATCATCAAATTTTAAAGTATTTGAACCAGAGACAGAGTTACTTACAGCCATGACCAAGCCGTTCCATCTTTCTAGCAATGAGCACAAGATTATAAGAGCCCTGGCCTCATCATCAAAGTCCACTTTTACAGAACATAGTTGATTAGTAACCGTATTAAAATCATTTAAATGATCTGCAACAGACCCACCTTCTGACATCTTCATATTAAATAATCTCTTCATTAGAAATACCTTATTGGACGTCGAGGGTTTTTCATACAATTTAGCCAATGCGTCCATCAAAGCCTTCGTTGTCTTTTCTTTCGAAATATTGAAAGTCACCGATGCTGCCAGGCTCAGCCGTATCGTTCCTAGAGTCTTTCTGTCAAGAATCTCCCATTCTTCATCCTTCATGGCCGTCGGCTTCTTTGCTACTCCACCCAATGGTAGGAATAGATCCTTCTGATATAAATAATCTTCCATCTGCATCTTCCATAACTNGTAGTTTTGGCCGTTAAATTTCTCGACCCTAACTTTTCATCTTCCGCCATTGCTCCCACTCGAACCAAGAACCCTCCTTTCCTGCGAGTTACCTTTCGCTCTTATACCAGTTGTTAGAAAAACAGGATCACGGAGCAATAAAATAAAACAAATGCGGAAACAAAACACAGAAGATACACAATACAATAGAGACACAAATATACGTGGTTCACCCAGTGTGGGCTACGTCCACCAGAGAAATTGTCAAGTCCTTCCTTTATTATTATCCAGCAAATGAAGGGATACAACCTACAGCAAACCCGATGTAACTTCCTCTTCGTTCTCTCACAGTATCCTATCTCAGAATACAATATTCGCTCACATACTTAGCCGCAATACATTTCCCTCATAAAAGAGGGTTTCCTTCTAGGGCAAAAAACCCTAACATGATTTCTACCGTTAGATCTGCGACCTTATAATGAACGGTCCAGATTTACAATGAAATTACAATATACATTTACAAGGCAATTTTTCCTTCAGGGACTTCGCCCCCGAACCCCCGCTTGCCCCCGGACCCCCCAGCCGGGGGGATAGCCCCCACGAACCCCCTCTGCACTCCCCCGTGTGGAAGAGTCTACATAATTCTAGGGTGTAAAGTCTTCACGGGGTATAAACACGACTGAAAGCAAGGACCTCTGAATCAGGAAGATAATCAGGCTCCACAACCAACACCTAATACTTGGGTGCTTGGCCCTTTGCCATCACCTGATGCACCTTAACATCTCTCAACCCAAATATCCTTGTGGTTAACCTTAGAACCTTAAGCACGTGTTTTGGTTTTGTGGATATGCCAAATCTTCTTGGGACTAGGTCACTAAATTATGTGACTAGTTCCTCCTTGTAGCACCCCTGCTACTAAGCCAACAAATTTTTTTTGATACCCATAAACTAAATGTATGCATCTGACATGAAATTTTTAAAATGTGAATGCAATTCCATTTATGTGCACACAATATCATTTAAATACTCAGAAAACAGAGGAATATGCACATCAATTGAAACTCGTAAATAAAATAGTGAGCAATAAAAAAACTTATCTTTTTAAGAAAATGTGCAACCAACTACAGAGGATGGACATTC
Source organism: Picea engelmannii (assembly GCA_009831015.1). Classification (NCBI taxonomy): domain Eukaryota; kingdom Viridiplantae; phylum Streptophyta; class Pinopsida; order Pinales; family Pinaceae; genus Picea; species Picea engelmannii. The sequence goes on along the minus strand of ML776677.1, from coordinate 1,392,193 downwards.
CACCCAACCATGGATTTTCTACTGCAATTCTCAACAGCAAATCACCCCTGAGATGGGGCTAGGAATCCACTAGAGAGACTGTCTCCTAAGGGTGTCTATTGTCCACTCACAACAAGCTAATTCCTACAGCCATTGCAATCCATCAAGTCTCTTTCCCCTCAACCTGCACAACCCAAGGAATGGGATCCCTTATCTACCATAAAGTCCCTCAAGCTATTCCACGTCCCTCTAGGGCTCTAACACAAATTGGCTAGGAAATCTCTCTTGCTGGGACTCTAGGAATTTACAACCACGACAGGAATTATAACAACAACAAACTCACTTCCTCTATGTAATTTACTCCATAGAAATATCACTCTACAGGCCTAACATCCTGCTTCTTCATGCATTTATAGCTCCAACAAGCTTCCCACAACACCCACTATGGTTTCCTTCAAGCTCCAACACTCAACAAACTCTTGCTATCCCAAAAATTGCTTGTAAAAACTGCCTACAATACCTATTCAAATTTTCTTTTATCCATGCATGTTAAATCTCACATTCCCCATTGTTGATTGTACTCATCCCCATGCTCTCAATAACTATGTGAGGTGACTTTTCACACCAACCCTCTTACATGTATTCAATGATTGGGGATTTGATACACTTAAAAGGAAAATAGAAGGTTCATACAAAATAATAATTTTAGAAAGTGACTTGGGATTAATAGACATGGGTAATTCCCCCCATGGACTCCCTCTCTTGTGGATACTTAGCCCCCATGACTCCGTTCATGTCCATTTGCAGTCGGCGATACATTTTATTTTATTATTTCTATATACAAGGTTTACATATTACATTACTTGGCCCACGACCATACATCATATTTACATTACACATCACTAAACCAGAGATTAAAAACAAGGATGTTACAATCCCTACTTCCATTTTCTAGAAAACCGCTCTCCTTCAAAACAATTTCCCCTAAGCTCTAGAATTCAAGTAGCATGGAAACCTTTAAGAATAGAAGTGTTATTTCTCATTTGGAAGAAAAGGAAATGATGCCATGCTTATTAAAGAACAAATTGTGTAATGTTTTCTTGGTACAATAATTCTTTAATATATGTTAATTTTTTTATGTAGATCATTGTATGGGTCCAAAAGTTCATTAAATTTTCTAACACATGATAGAAAATCTGTATTCAAATATTTTACCCTACAACTGAAACTAAAAAAAAATAAGAAACACCAATCAAAACTTTATATTTTCAAAACTAAAAGCATATGAATATAGATTAGAACTATAGACATTGCATATCAGAATTTGAGATCAATCCAACAAGTGACAAAGTGTAGGCATGAGAAATACTATTATGCAAATCAAAACCAACTAGCTAGAAATCTATAACAACAATCACATAACTTCTCATTAATAATGAAATACTAATCAAAATGATTACTTGTTTGCTAGTGCACCCTTTATCTCTTTTTATAGGATAAGAGAGGGGTCCATGATGAAAAAATATCTAAGAATGGAAAAGTGTAATGCTCCAAGAAATGTGCCCCACGTGTGCAAAGAATAGGTAGACATATGACCATTACACTTCTCTATATGGTGGTCATACACCAATCAAAATCCTCTATGTATCACCGCAAGTAATGCACCCCATATGTGCGAAGAATAGGTGGGAACATGGAAACACATGCCAAGCATACTCCTCCATGTGGTGGCCACACACAAAGCACACTTCTCTATGTGGCAAAAACACACTAACACATGCCAAGTGATCAACTCATTATTTAAATGCAAATAAATCACTAGTCAACTAGTCAACTCTAGTCTATAAATAGAAAATCTTCTAGAAATAGGAAATGATAGAAACTGGTGATTAGTGGAGAATCATCTTAGAGAAATAGAAAAACAAACACTCCCTCTTTGTGAGGAATGCATCCTCCACCAAACCAAGTTTCTCTCTCAACATCTAAAACTTCCCCTTTGATAGGAATATTGTCAATGCGCTTGGAGTGATCATGGAAGACTAAAATCTCTGAGACCCTAATGCAACTCTAATTATCACAATAAATAATAGTGGGCTCCAGCTTATCATCAGTCAACTTTTCTACCAACTTGACAATCCAAACACATTCACAATTAGCTAAAGAAGCTACCATATACTCTACTTTATCTTAACCAAGTGCAACTACCCCCTACTTCCTACTGAGTCAAGAAATCATCCTTGTGCCCAAACAAAAACAATCGTTGAAAGTGCTCTTCCATGTTCCTACATCTCCTACCTAATCTAAATCAACAAATCCATAGACTAGCAACTCACCATCTATTGCATACAACATGCCATAATGAATCATGTCTTCAAGTATCTTATCACATGCTTACCATCTTTCCAATGAGAGTGTTGTGTTTCAAACATGAATATACTCATTGTATTAACCACATATCATATACCTGACTTAGCATTCAAAAGGTACACCAAAGACCCAATCAATTTCTTGTATAAAGTAAAATCAACCAAATCTCCACAATATACTTCCCTTGACCAAGGAAGACTTCACTTGCAACCTATCAAATCTCTAGTTCTAAAAAATAGTGTAGTATACCAATGTCCTTCATGTCAAATCACTAGCCAATTTATTCTTACACCACAAAATGAGCTAGTTAGAGTTTCTTGTAATCATAAAATCATCTACATACATGTACAAGACAAAAAGATTACATTTATTAGATAAAAAATATTAGAGTCTATTCAAGTACTGGAAAAACTCAACTTCAATAAATATTCATTGATCCTAGAATACCATGCTCATGTGCCCTCTTCATCCATAAGGAGCTTTCTTCAACCTGCAAACATGGGTCACTCGTCCATGAATCTCAAAACCTTTCGGTTCATTTATATATACTTCTTCCGCAATCATGCCATTCAAGAATGTGTCTTTACATCTATCTGAAATAATGACCAACCAAGACAAGATGCTAAAGTCATGATGGTTCTTTATCCTAAGAGAGGTATCCTAGCAACTAGAGAAAAAGTCTCATCAAGGAAATATGTTAAAGACATGATGGATCTGAAAAAGGTATATCTAACAATTGGAGCAAAAGTCTCATCATAATCAACTTCCTCTTTCTGATAGAATACTCTAGCAACAAACCTAACCTTGTACCTTTCAATGCTCACATCAATTGCATGCTTGATCTTGTACAACCATCTAGAATCAACCATTGATTTCCTAGTAGGTCTTGGAACCTGGCATCACACCATACTTGAGCTATGTTTGTCATGGAATCATGCCATATTTTCTCTATATTAGCCTCCTTAAAGATGGAAGACTCTTTCTCAAGAACATGTCATTATTGCAACATAAGAAGGAGGCTTCTTAGGTGGATGACTCATCCAAAATGTAGATTTAGGTGCTCTAATGTGTTCCTATGCATCTTTCAATGTTTAGGTAAGCCATCTTAGCTTTCTAGATGAGAGAAGGTAGTGAAATCTCCTTTCCTTAGTTGTAATTTTGCAGATCTAAATTTAATTTCTCTTTTAATTTCAAACCTAAATATGAAATAGCAAGATTTTTTCCTTCAATATTTGTAGGAGGCCCCTATGACATTAAGAACCACCCATACTCATTAAACTTCATCCCTACTTACCATTTTCTTCCTTCCACTATGTTGGACTTATTACCCCTCATATTGTATGAGGCCTTGTCTCAATTTGAAAACCCTTCCCAAGCAAGTTAAATTTGGAGGATTTTTGGCTTTGGATCCAAGGTATTGGTGCTTTGAAACATTCTTTTCTGCACATGTAGAGAATTTGGTGCCTTCATGGAATTTTGCTTAGTATAATGCATTCTTGATTAACCCCTAGCACATTCATGGAATGATACCCATAGATTAAGGGTTTTTCTTAGTAATATGGGTTAATTTGTTGCTCCTTGTTGTGCATTGGTGGCATGATGTGCTTACATGCTTTTTCTAGGTAGTGCGCCCACACTCTAGGGTACACTTTCGTAGGGTACATATTTGGATGGGTAAGATGCTTTCTAAAGAATATCTCAATTCTTTTGACACACTTATCTAGGTTCATTACCTTGTGATTCATCATTTGTTTGTTGCATGGATGAGATATTTTATCGAGGATCACACCACTTTTCACATAATCCTAAGTCACTCAACTTGGTTGACCTTTTCTTTGGTGGTTGAGGCATTCATGAAGAGGTTGCCCACTTATGTATATTGGCACATGGTTTCCCAGGATGGCACATGGTTTTAAAATTATTTTAGTAGAGCATGCCACGCTTCGTGCACATCCTCCTAGATCGTCCACTCTTTTGGTCACTCGGACTGCTGAGGAGGGTTAATTGTTTGCACATAGATCTATTCTTCGACATGCTAGTTGAGGTCACCTCATTCTTGCAGGTTGTTACAACAACCAAAGTGGACCTTCTTTGCACATGTTCCTATGATATCCACATGTTCCTATGATATCCATGGGTTGAAGAGTTGGATATTGCATTGGAAAAAGTTCCCTAACTAATTTTGATATATTTTGCATCGTTTTGTCATCTCAAGGTTGTTGACTCATTAAACAAGTGGAGTTGGCACATTTATTGATGACATAACCACCCTTGCACATTTATATAGGGCAACCACATATTGGAGGATTATTTATTGTTTGTGGCCCGAATCCATCAATGAAGATTTAGAAATTTCGACCACTAGAAAGTTAGGAAAATATGCAAATTTACTACCAGACATCTGAGCCATTTTGCTGATATGACAATAAAATTGTTATAATAGACTCTAATTAAGCAGAAAATCAAGAAAGGCTAAATCCATTCAATGTGGCAACATATCTACAGACTACAACACAATACCCAAGTGAATCATTTTCTTCAAAGAATGTATGCAATGTAGATAATAGATTCAGAACTCTCTATAACATTATCATCATAAAGAACATACGATATGGGGTTCAGAAAAATAAACAACTCTTATCCATGCCATCAAGAGAAACAAATGACAGTCAGAAGCAAATACCTTCATTAAAAATAGAGAACAAAATGATTACCTTCTCCACTCCAGAGAAGCTTTTGCTCCTTAAAAGCTTTCTTGCAGCCGCCCTGTGGTTCTTTCCATCTTCAGTCAATCTCTTCTCTGGAGACACAGGTCGAGTGGCAGGTTTCTGCATCCACAAATGATGATGATATATGTATAAAATATCTCTGACATTTCCAGACCATATCAATTACTTGTACAGAACAGCTTCTATCACAGTGTATCAGATCAATTAATTTGCACCTTTTTATGCAAGCACACAATCTCTGACTTAGGATCCTGAGATTCCTTTTCTGTAGAAAGCTTTTCATCTCCTGGTGGGTTTTTCTCTATGCATTTTTCAAATTTATCACAATTGTCATCTAAACTCTTAGGTCTAGACACCCGCAACTGATTAGAATCTTTAGCTGATAAGCTTTGTCTATTTCCTTGGGAGGCCAAATCTCCTGACCACTTACTAGATCTGGATCGTTTTCTTGTGGGAAGGACTGATGCTTCTGCAACAGTGGGGACTGATGCTTCTTCCACAGTGGTCATAATATTATTCGCAGGAGGCTCAACTTCAGTCGGAACCACTTCTATTGTACTTGGTGATTTCTCATCATGCTGTTCTGTAGGCTTCTCTAACTCCAAATTTTTACACCGTCTCTTAGGTCTAGACACCCGCAACTGATAAGAATCTACTGACCACTTATTGGATCTGGATAGTTTTCTTCCGGGAAGGACTGACGCTTCTGCAACAGTGGGAACTGATGCTTCTGCAACAGTGGGAACTGATGCTTCTGCCACAGTGGTCATAATATTATCTGCATCAGGGTTAACTTCATTCAGAACCACTTCTGTTGTACTTCGTGAATTCTCCTCATGCTGTTCTGTAGGCTTCTCTAACTTCAAATATTTGCCATCTTTGGGACCATTCTTGTATGTACTCCCCTGAAACCATGCAGAAAGAGAAATGAGTCCATAATTACAGTTAAAGGGGATTTCAATATTTTTGTATGTCCAATATAAAAATATTTGATGATTACCCCATTATTATAAAGAACTTAAGCTTCTTGTTATTTATAGTTTTTACATATCACTAGCCCATATTTTACAACAACGCAAAAGAGTAGAAAATGCATTTACTACACAAAAAATATACAACTTTTAGATGGGCATCTTCAATCCCTTCTGAAGACTTGCAGTACAATCCTGGGAGTGATATTGATATTGCTTCACTTACTGTGTTGACCTGACTGCGAGCAAACTCCTTTGTGATCCAAAGACCAAGATCACACAAGGGAGAGAGGTTCTGCCAATGTTGAAATTTGCCAAACAATTACTAAAAAATACTGAAATGTGAATTCTTCAGCTACAGAGAGAACCTGAAATGCACCAAGCAAGGTAACCGGAATAGAGTCTAGCCAATGATAAACTGCAAAGATAAAAATATTCAATCACCTTTAACTTGTCTTTGTAAACTGTATCTCCCAATCGCTTGATAGCCTGAAATACTGACATGATCAAAGTAGTATCCATTTTATTTCTTTTTCGTGGATCATGGGTTTTACCTCGATCTTGATGATGCCTTATTACTGAAAGAAAAAAATGCAACAGCCTGCAAAACAAGTATATTTCATATTTAGGTAAAAATTCAGGTAGATTCAGTGAATCGGTCAAAGACTGCTACTTATAAAGATAACCCTGAGATGTTTAATCCAGAAGAAAAGTAGACGAGAAATATATCAAGAACATACCGGTAAAGTTGCTCGAATGCTTCTGCACGTAAGCTTCCATTGGAAGCAGAAAAATCAGGATGGTGTGCCAAGGCAATTATCAAATAACTAAGAACGCATTCTGGAGAACCTCTACATGAGTTGCAATCTGATTGCATAGAGGATTGATGCAACTGGGTATCTCGACATGTCTCAAAAAATTCAGCCAGGTATTGTTTGGCCTGCAAAAATGAGAACAGAGTCAGAATTACAACCTACAGGAATAATCATGATCTCATTTTGGCCAAAGAATTGACATTATCATGGAAAATGTGTTAATACAAGCCTTGGGCAGGCAAAGAAGTAACAAGTTTCAACCCATACCTCCAAAAGATCATGCTCGGTTCCTCCAGCTGTGCTGAGTACAAAAGCACATGCATATTTATGGTGAAGATTCCCATCCTTCCGGTATCTATGAATCTTAGCCAGAAATTGTTTCCTCACATGAGGGTAAATGTCCTGAAGCCAAGACATAGAACAAGGAAATTATGTGTGTACTTAAATAGAACTATTGATCACTACAATTCCTTCAGTATAAGATATTAATACACTCAAACAATGTAGTTGCAGCGGACCAGCTTGATGAGGTTTAAATGGGAAAGATAAATCCATTTGAGACGAACTATAATCTGAATAAATGACCTGATACACTAAGAGATACACATGGAAAAATAATCTTTAAAGCGTTAGCACTAACCTGTGCAGTTCGCAGTGTCAAATGAAAAAGCTTAGTATTTATATGACAGTCCCACTGCCTAGAAAGCCGTAAAACTGCTTTGGCAGCAGCAAGCCTTATATGAGATTTGTCAACATTGCTGGCAACAAGTACAATAATTTTAAAGAATGAGAAAATTTGTCATATCATAGCATCATCATGCTTATCAGATATTAATCCAAATCAAGCAAGGATAGCCTTAGATCATATGCACCTTGACTGCACTTCCTCTGATATTTCTCCTATAGTAATAAGTTTTGTAAGCAACTCAAACAGAGCCTTTATCCTTTGTCCTAATTGGGCATCTTTGTAGGGTAAACAACTTCTCACTAGAGTTTTGATACCGCATACCTGAAATAAACATAGACGATACATTCTGAGCACGCATAATACAAAATAGAAGAGATTATTCCCCATTGGAAATAAACATGGAGAATACATTCTTAGCACACATAAACATGGAAAATTTGCATGTTAATGTACCTTTAAAAAACACTCTTTACTTCTGTCATGCCACCCTGTCTCGGAAATGTCAGCGAGAATCTGGAAAGGCATACATAGTAATCTCTTAGGGCATTGTTGCAACTAATTCCAAAATAACAGGTACACAAAAGCGAACAACAATGTGCAGACTTATGTTTTCATTTTCCGACTCATACACTGCTTTTCCGAAGAAGTTTATGCCAGATAAACTCGATAACATCATCCTCCCGAGTCTTAAAAATTGGCATTGCAGTTTGTGCAATGCAACCTAGGGATTGCAGTACGGTTGGCAGATGTTCATCGCTTCCCAACATATCCACGAGTCTCTGCGCATTGAATGAATTAACAAATCAAGAAAAGTATATTTCAGTTAATGTGTAAGTAATAAAGCTTTAAAAAAAAACGAAGCATAGAGCTAGACTACACCTAGACATGTGTATACAAGATGTATATGAAAAAAGTTTGCAATGCATGCCACCTTGTACAGTGAAGAAAGTGCATCGTGTCCGAAATCTGCAACAATAGCTTTCACTGCACACTTGGCTTGCTTTCGAGTACCCTCTATGCATAAATTTTCAAGCAGATCTATAGGGCTGCATGCCAATCCAGTTGGTTATACAGAAAACACAATTACAGTATAATAAAGGTTATAATAAAGAAATAGATTATTCACCAGAGTTAAGCTTATTATTTAACTTACCTCCTACTCTTAGCCAAGATGTGCACCTCTTTCTCTTTAATCTGTTTATTATCATTCTCAAGTAGCTCGGCCATAGCTTTTACTGCTCCATCACATAATGAAAGGAAAAAACTTAACAAAACGCTGACATATGGTTGAAATAAGATAAAAATCACAATGAAAGGAAAAAATTTAGCAAAAATCTTAGGAAGTTACAATTAGATATAAAACATATGGTTGAAATAAGATTAAAATCAATGAAATTGCATACCTAAGAAGTTACAATTAGATATAAAATATATGGTTGAAATAAGATAAAAATCAATAAAATTACATACACTCTAGGAACTTATCTTTTACTGCTCCATCGCATAATAAAAGGAAAAAACTTAGCAAAAAGCTGATCCTAAGAAGTTACAATTAGATATAAAACATATGGTTGAAATAAGATGAAAATTAATAAAATTACATATAGTCTAGGAACTCGAAAAAAAAGAATGAAATTATAGTAGTGTCTACAAATGTGTAAAATAAGTCAATGGGACTGAAAAGTATTGCAAGCTACAACAAAGTGGGAGTGCCTCGAATCTAGATTAATAAATGACCAAAAGGGATAAACCCAAATAGGTAAACCCCAGATGATGAAGTAGAAACTGGTCATGTGTGACAAAAAAGATGATAAGAACAAACTCTTGTGTAACAAAGAGAGTTGTCACATCACCTGTGACAAGCCTAATCTAAAAGATCCTAATCTACATCATAATTAAAGGAGTATCCCAATTGTTGAGAATAGTGTGATTCTCACATGATGCCACAACCATCTCAAATTGTGTAATTAATATATTTTGTTAGGCATTAATTATGACTATTGTCATCATATATTGTAATACTAGGTTATGGTTAAAGTTGACCTTGTCAACTTTAATGTGTAGGCTCAATAACCCTTTTGGGGAGTGCATCCTACTTATGTGGGCCCATAACTCCTCTTGGGAGGATGTCCTATTAGAGTTGTGTATAAATACACAACTACAACTCAAACCTCATTTGTAAAATCATCTCATGTGATCATGTGATCATTCTTTAGCCTATAGGCATCATTCTTTTATACAAATATTAAATGTATGAGCACTATATATTTGGCATTCTCTAATTATATCATTGTGTTTTTCTCTCTTTAATGCATGTTTTAGACAACTCCAATGCACTTCTTTAGTGTTGTTTTCCCTCTACTTTAAAAATTTTGGGGTCAAATGTTTGGTTCCATTTGATCTCTTTGTTATCTTGTGATCTCATCAATATGGTATATGAGGGAGTGTGAACCTTTCTCTATTGTTTTCACTACTAGTTAGGGATTTCTTCTTGGCTATTCATGTTGGTATACATATGGAAGATTCTCTAACCCAAGTAATTTTAGGGCTCTTTTTCATGGTGTTATTGTTGACTAGAAAAAGGAACTTCATTTGAGGCAACTTGGGATGTTTTATGCACCTTTTTTCTAAGATCTCGTCCATAGGTTGATGCACCCATAATTAGGATTTCTTTATTGATTTTTGTTTCAATAATTTTTAGTAGTAGATCCAAGTCTATTGATTGGTGGCATCACTGTTATTTTAGATTGTGGAACCAAGGTTTCACGTCACCTTTTCATTGATTTATTTCTAGGGATTTTTCATCCATAGGTTTTGGAGATTTTGGTCATGTGGAATTTCACTAAGGGTTGTGGAACTAGGGTTTCCACATCTATTTTGTACTCTACAAGTGTTCCATAGATTATTGTATAGAGTTATTGTCCCAAGGGCTTCATGTATATATTTTCTTGATACTCTTTTAGGGTGTCCTAGGTCTTTAACCCTTCTTTACGAATCACTTCAACTATATGAACTGAAAACAATTGGCTAGTAGCATCATATCTTATGGTGCACAACAAGGGTTTTCTTGGGTCATCCTTTTGCAATAATATTTCTCTAGGGATTAATTTTTTGCTAAGGTTCGTGTTTCCCTAATTATAGAAAAAATACACTATAAACTTCTTGGAACTATTGATATTACTTTGTTCTTTAGTCTATGTAAGGGATTCCTTGAATAATTTATAAAGCCTTCTTCTTTGCTAAACCTAATGACCTTAAAATGGTTCTTTGTCCTATTCAACAAGGTTACTTATTGCTTATATTTGGGCAGACACAAATCTTTATATGAAATCACTATCATACGAAGAGTTGTGTCTTCAAGTCTTGCTTAAATTGTCTTCAAGGGATCAAAGAGCTTGCAAGAGTAATAGTTGGCAATAGGGATGTTTTAGAAGATATTGTTGACATAATTTATAATTCACATCTTGGCATGCACTCTTGATCAAAGTATGACTTCATTAGTTTTGCATTTCACATTTTTTGGATCAAATACATCGGCCCATAGTCGAGTATATTTTCTATATGATTTTTCTAGTACATATGTTATATTTCATAGAGTTTTTATTCACAATCCACCAGGATCATTTCCACTACCTCTTTCAAAGGATTTTTTTATAGATGATTCTCAACCTATTATAATGGATATTTCTCTATTGTAGTTTGATGTACCTTCTATAGAGGCTTCTTCTACATTATTATCCAAATTTGATGGATTCTCCTTATAGTGCACATATGGTGATGCATTTTTGGCCCTTTTCGATTTTAGGATGAAATGATCTCATTATTGACTCCACTACATTTGGAGACTTTGTTTATGTTCCAGGCATTGGTGGTTTTCCATTGGATGTTTTGTTCTATTATCATGCGAGGTCGGCCTCTCAATTATTTGAGTTGGTTCATAGTGACATTTTCAGGCATATGGATCTATCCCACTATTTTTTATAAATGATTCTACGTACGAATCTCAACATATTTCAATGGATCTCCTCCTTTCGCACTATGATGAAAAAACTTTTTGGATGTACTACACTCATCAACTTCATGATAAAATACAACTTGTGCCGCCCTTTGTATCTTCAACCAACCAACATGCTTTGATGGATCCTTCTTCTATATCTTTTCCTGAGGCCACATTCATCAAATTGTGGAACCATGTTAGTGTTGGAGATATGGCATTTTGGGGGGTTATATCTTCACTATATAGTCCACATTCGACATTAAGGGGAAAAGTTGTTGAAATGAATGAAAGTCCATTTACGAAGAAATACCCAACATAAGAAGAACAAAGAGTTGAAATCCTAGTAAAAAATAATTGTCATATTTTTGAAGGGTCAATCCACCCTTATTCAATCTTTTGTAGAACTATGTGTTTATAGGGTTCTTGGATATAAATTTTGTATTGTAATTCCAAGAATGATTGTTATTTTGAGACCAAATTCCACTGGAATTGATCTTCTTTAGAATATAGAACAAATATTACACTTGTTCAGAGTAATTCTAATAAGTTGATCAGTTAAAGTGTTAGCACTTGTGATTAGGATGTCAATAAGTCATCCTTGTATCTTCTAAATTGTTTTTGGAACACTTGTCTCTCGATACTTTTGATGATTTGTTGATTAATAACAATCAATATAAACATATTTCTATTTTTTATGTTGATTGGACTTGTATAGGTTCCTTTCTCTACAGTTTGGATTTTATAAAATTCCCAAGTAGATTTATTAGGAATTTAATGGATTATTTGTTTTTTCTGATTGTGGTATTTTGTCAAGTAGTTTGTTGTCTTTGCCTTCTAAGTTGTGTTGGGGTTGATTTATAGAGTTTTTACAGCAACTAAATGATGGAAATATAGCAACAATGGATACACAACGAGATACAATAGAAATAACACAAGAAAATAGCCACAAATACCTCATATCTACATTTTATTTAAATATATAACTGACCTCAGTGCAAGAGATGGACAGATATGGAATAGAGATGGAATATCTAAAAGATCAATTTATTTCCCTTTTGTTATATAGTTGGTTGCTCTAGCTGAGTTGCACCCCTCTCTAATTGGAAAATCTCCTAGGAATTTCGACCCTGCTAGATCTAGCCTCCAAACTCCTAAAAATGGCTGCAAAGCCATAGATCTGAAGATGATAAGCTCATAAGAAGAGATTCTCTGGCTGTAGTTGTAAATATGACCCTCCAAAGCTCTATATATCTAAGGACAAGTGTGCCCTCCTTCAAAAATTCACCCAACTTCAATAATAAATAATTATGAGGTGATAAACCCTCACAAACTGAAGAGAAAATTTTCCCTAGGGATGAAAAACCCTCTTATGGTGAGATCTACTCCAAATCCATTGTCCTCTAAGAAAAACGAGCTTCTCTTTCCTAGGCAGTGTGGCCCAATCTTACAGAAACCCTCAAAATGGTGCCCTTACTCCACAAATCACTACTGCAAACTTATCTAAAACTATGCATAATGGTGAGGGTGGATTCTTTCACCACCTTGGCCAAGCTTGGATCGAGAACATAGGAATATTTCACCTCCTTGTTGATCTCTAGGGTTTGTTCACTCAAAACCTTCAAAACATCCAAACTGTAGATCTTAAAGATGCAAGTGAGAAATGATCGAGAATGGATTGAGCAAGTCTCCCTCATTCCTTTTATCCCACCTTATAATCCTCACTTAAATTATTATTTTGACTTTCTAAGGTTATTTTCTCCAATTATTCATAACGCCACTTTACCTTTTTCTTTTTAATCTTTGTCACCTTTTGACTAACTTTAATTATTCGGTGACCCCCTTTTAACCTCCTTAGTCCCCTTTTTCTTAATGAGACTATAGCTTAGGGGGACATTACATATTTTCACATCTAACGACTTTTCTAATTCATTTGGATCAATTGTTGTTTCTTTATCAATCAATGCTTCCTTGCTAGTAAGTGTCTTTAGCTTTTCCCATTGTGAATTTTTTTCATGTTTTAACTTCTTAATTTGTGCAATAAAGCTTTGATTGATTTCCAAGGAAAAAAAATATTCATCTATGTTAGCTATCACTTTGTCAAGTTTTTTCTGAAGATCTCGTATCCTTTGTAATGAATTATGATTATATTAAAGGATCACATTTAATACATCTTTCAAGTCTTTTGATGAGGGAGCTTATGAGCATGAATTCATAGTAAATTTGTGCAATGTTATCTTCTTCTTATAGAAGAATGTCAAAAATTTATTCTTCACGTTTAATATGATGGTACTCAATGTTTCCATCTAGGTTGAACCTATAATTATGTCAATGTCTTTCTTAGACAAATGTAATATTGGCTTGTGGTATAAAGATATAATCTTCTCAAGGGTAGATTGTTTATTTTATATTTTTTTCATTGAGAATGTCTATTTTTGGATTACACTTGACTTGGGAATTAATTATATTATCGATATCAACAATAATGTAATTATCCTTGTCATCGAGACAAATAATGATGCTAATGTCTTTTTCTTGAATAGTCTCCTTACATTTTAATAGAGTAATAGTACTTTTTGTAAAAGTGTTTAGAAATCTTCCACTTTTTTCATCGCTAAACTTTGTTTTGTGTTCATTGAAATTTTTTCAAAAGATACTATTGTTATGAAAAATTATATGTTTTCAATAATGTTGGGACACACAAAGTATTAGGATTTTTTTCTAGGTTATATTTCCTTAGGAAAACCCCAAAGTACTTCCCCTCATTTAAACTATGGTACCTTGGGTAAACCCTAGAATCTTGAGGGCACAAGGTTACGAAAACTTATATGTTTTTTAATAATGTTGGGACACAACATCTTTAAAAGTATCATATGTATACATACATATTTATTCTTTGTTACTAATGTCTTGCATCAAAACACCATCCCAAGAAACACTAGAAGCATCTGTATCCAAAATGTATTTATATTCTTCTCTAGGCAATCTTAATTTGGGCAAGGTTTATACCTTTTATTTTATACTGAATCACCCCCCAACCTCTTGTATAATCATAAGTTCAACAATTGGTATCAGAGCAGGTTCCTTCAAAAACAATTTAACCATTGGAAGGCAGATCTCAAGCACATATGGGTTGTAAGGAAGGTATCCCTACAAATATAGCTCCTTTGTTGATGGAAAAAACTATGCATCATGGAGTACAAGAATGAAGACATATTTGATGTCCTTTGGGTTTGGTATTTGGGAATGAGTCATAATAGGTTATACAGATGAAGCTGGGAAGGAGTCAAGTGAACACAACGCAAAAGAAATAGATGTCACCTTGAGTGGCCTATCAAATTATGAGATTGTAGAGGTAATGTAGTGTACTTAAACAGAATAGATTTTGGACAACTAAAAAACATTTATGAAGAGAGATTCAATGATTGTTTTATCTATGAATAAGAGATAGAAGATTTGTGAGAAATCTAAAAGGAGGACTTGGAAAACACAAAGAAAGGGAATATAGTGATCATGAAGAAGAATCTCTCTCCATGACCATGGAAATAAAACCTGTTGATGAAGAAAATGAGGATAATAAGAAAGAAAGCAAGATTCAGAGGAAGTGAA
Source organism: Picea engelmannii (assembly GCA_009831015.1). NCBI lineage: Eukaryota > Viridiplantae > Streptophyta > Pinopsida > Pinales > Pinaceae > Picea > Picea engelmannii. The sequence goes on along the minus strand of ML776677.1, from coordinate 1,377,041 downwards.
TCTTGAAGAAGAACTTGTTAGTTCCTTAGAAGAAATAGACATAATCAAGGGAACGAATATAAAGTAGAAAGATAAATTATAGAAACATGAAAAGAAGGATCGTGATCTTGAAGAAACATAAAAGATTGTTATCATCCTGAAGACTCAACTAGAAGAGGCAAAAATGATAGAAGAAGTGGTGAGAGGCCAACTGAAAGAAAAGGAAGAAAATTGCAAGAATCTAGAAACTGAAATAGTTTCCTTAAGAAAGGAACTAGAGAAAAAACTACTAGTTGAATAGAAGCTTGAAGTTTGGAAAGAGTACTGAAATCTTAGATAATATTCTCATCTTCCAAAGGTCACCATTCATAAAGACAAGTCTTGGCTATGATGAAAAGCAAAAGACCCCCAAGGGAGGTGCAAGCACTAAGGTCACAAAAGCGATCAGAAAAGGAAAATGAAGAAAATCATAATAGTTATGCTAACATTCTCAAAGGATCCATCAACAATGAAAGCAACAACAAGAAAGGAAATAATGATCAGTAGAAACGTGATTCTTCTCACAAGAACAAAAAGAATGAGTTCATAACAGTTGTTCCACCAAGAAGGCCTTTCACAACCCGATATCAAAATTTCTTCCTTGGCTACTATTTTTCTTACAATAATTTTGGTCATAAAACAATAGATTGTAGAGCTTATACAATAAGTGACCATGTGAGAAATAGAAATAAAGGTCTTTACAAGAACTCAAAGGATGATTTATATTCTAAGAATGATGTTATGAGGTTCTCTAGGGCACAAAGGATAAACCTGACTAGGGTTTGAATTTATGTCTGGGGTATGAAGCAAGGAGAAGCGATGGAACATGCAAGTTAAGGGTATGAAGATGTTGTGAAATGCATGAATTATGAAGCATGCATGAGAAGTCGAAAGTACTATGTGTATGAAGATCTTAGGTTGGTGCCCATACAGGTCCTACTAAGTTGGTGCTCAGTTGAGGAGATTGGTGTCTCCAATAGGTTGGTGCCTACATAATATCTTATTGAGTTAGTGCTCAACTGAGGATATTGGTGTCTCAAGTAGGTTGGTGTCTACACAATATCTTGTTGAGTTGGTGCTCAGGCAAGGAGATTGGTGTCTCCAGTAAGTTGGTGCATACCAGATTTGTAATAGTAGGTTGGTGCCAATAGACATTTATAAAGACAAGTTTTGTGGTTTTCTCCCGCAAAGGTTTCCAAGTTTAAAATCTGTGTACCGTGATTTGAGTTTACATGCATTTACTATTTTAAATTTAATGAATGATTGATGAATGCTCAATTAAATTTGATCCCCTATCTCTCTTGTGATCTCAATACCAAAGTGTTAACTTTTGAGGTTACTCTGAAAGTGTTTACACCATGTTTGGGGGGGCTTCGTGAGATGTGGGTTGCATGGTGCTACTTGGATTATTTGGATGCTTGCATGGAGTCTTTAAATTGACTTGAGGAGCATGTGACCTAGGACAATCATTGGAGCATTGGAACACTTGGAGGAGCATTGGACCTTGGATGAAGGGCACCCTTGTCTTAGATCCCTTCTTGTGGATAGTCATCACCTTGGATTTTGACATGTGCCACTTGTAGGAGGATCACTTTACATGTATGGACCTACCTACATATTGTAGGTTTCTTGTAGTAGACTAGGTCCAGTTGACTTGTAGACCTCCCTTCAATCACTAATATAAATAGAGGAAGGAGATAATCCTTCTCACAATTCATGCACTTGTGGTTATTTATTCTTTACACTTGAGTTAGATATATAGGAGGAGTGCTACTCTCTCTCTCTCTTGTTCATTCTTCTTGGTACTTTAACTCTCTTTCCTTGATGCACTATGGCTTTTTTGAGCATTCTTGAAGGCTAGTGATAGGGTTTCATCGCTAAGGAGGCACTAGGGTTAGTGTTTATGGATAAACCCTATATTTTATTTATTAGTGAGGAAGAGAAGAGGATATGCCTTTCATGAGGCCAAGGAGGACTTTCTAGTGTGATTCTATCTTTTTGGAGTATCTTTGGTGGAACTAGTTTTTTTTTTTATGTTTTTCCCTGGTTAGGGTTTCTCGAGAGCTTGGAGGGTTGTACACCATAATATCTTAAGTTGAAAGTCCATACTTGAATTTCATCTCTTATTTATATCTATGAAATTTTCAAATTTGATTTACAACTATCTATATCTTCATGGTTTGATAATTTCCAACACTAGTATGTAATTCTCATTTGACATAAGTTAAGGATGGAATTTTTAAGGGTGTTAACATTGTTATTGAAGATATTAAGAAATATTTACTATTGTAATTACTATTGTTATGAAATTTAGAATTGGTTTATGCATGATAATATTTCCCTAGAGGGATGACACTTTTGGCATGTTTTCTCTTAGATTTCTTTGTTGATTGGGGTTAAAAAGAAGTAAAATATTGTCCACTATTTTCTACTATAAATTATATTTCTAGTTTTGAGGGAATCCCCTTGAGCTTCTGCAACCCTTTGTTCCAAAACTCATCTCAAGCCTAAGTGGATGCACTCCTTTGGATCCCCAATCCAGGGATCAAATGGGGTGGGGAGAATTAGACTATAGAGTCAAAGATGGATACCTCCACTAGATCCTATCCCTTCCTCTTCCACAGTGAACTTCAATTTGGAACTAGATTTGTCACATAGATGGAATCCCAAAGATTAAGGTCCTTTTCTAGACTATGGTTCATTGTATTCTTGACATAAGATAATATGAAAAAAAGAGGAATCCAAGGATCGTTTAGGTGTGCTATGTGCCAAAGGGATGAAGAATAATTCACCATATGTTTATTAAATGTATATATTCAAGAAAAGTTTGGTGTTTGGCCTTTGTTTTCCTCTTCCATCATGGGAGATAGCCTCTCTCTTGGAGGGACATGTTTTTAGTATGGAGCACTTCCTATAGAAACACTTTCATAAATAAGAACACTTTCAAAAGGTTGTGGAACACTCTTCCAATGTATATTTGCTAGAAGAACTAGCTAGCCCCAAATAAGGAAATGTTTAATCAAATTATGGTGAACCCAAATGTATTGGTGGCTAAGTAAAAGAGGATTCTAGAAGAACACATTCAAGCACCGGACTTAAAGCTTTGATTGATGTGAAGTTTTGTACAAAGACGAGGAGGTATGTTATAAGCAATTTGGCATTCAAAACAATCACTTAACACATGTCATTACAATCAAATAGATGTCCACAATGGCAAATTCATTTGGGGGCTCAAGAATTCCAAGAATGGAGAGTAAATCAAAATTCATTTTTCTTATTTTATGATGGAGCTTCAAAAAGAAATCCAAGAGTGGTGGGAGTGAGGGGGATTCTCTATGATCCCGGAGGAATTAAAGTAGCATCATAATCGAGGGGTCGCAAGAGCAAGGGGGGTTCTCTATGATCTTGGAGGAATTAAAGTAGCATCATATGCATAAGGTCTTGGGATAACACCAAATAATCTAGCAGAAGCATATGCTCTTTTGAGAGGTCTCTATACATATAAAGAATTAGGGGTAGATCATTGATCATTTTTGGTGACTCCATGGTGATCATCAAAGCAATGCTTAGTAGATATTTTATGGTGAAAAGTAACCTAGCTAAGGTCATTGCTTGAGCTAAAAGGGAGGCTATCACAATAGGAAAGTTCTCATTCTTCCATGTGAAGCAAGAGCTCAATTTTAAGTCAATCTATGGGGGGAAAAGGCCACTGCATTAACCTTAGGTGAATATGTTCAAAATGGGGTGCACTCACTATGCAACATCCTCTAAGTTTTGATTAATCACACACATTAATCAACATTTACTACCCACATGAATCTACAACATTCATATCAACTCAGTGGTATTGGGAGGAGAGCATCAAGGGAAACAATGAACCTCTCTTGCATGCATGATTTAACCTCAACTCTGTGTATTCAATGCCTTAACATGGTGTATCGAAGGAAAAAGAGATGGTTCATCAACGCAAGGAACCTATGGACATTTCTCCTCTCTTAGATGCTAGTAAGGAAGAAACAAATAGTTTACATGTGTTTCTTAATAGTTATGTTCTTTAGAATCATAAGAATTCAAAGTTTTTTTTGTGTTGGATGAATGTAAAAAAAATAAATGAAATGTCTATTTTTTTATGTAGAGATGTTTGACTATGGGTTCTAAAATTTTTAAACAAATTTTTGTATATAGTTGTTTTTACTAGCTACAACCTTTTAAATAATATAATATTTCCCTATTCTAATTAAATCTTTAGGAAAGAGGTGAAATTTTCGAAATCACATTAAATTCTCTAGATCTAAAAATTTCTACATGGTAGCACATCTATTTTTATTGATGTCACACATTTGTTGAAGAGAGAGTTGGTGTTTCGGTTGTGTTGTACCTGGAACATGTGTTTGACCTTGTTGAGTGTGAAACCCTAGGTAGGGAGAAGTGCTTGAACCCTAATTTTTTTTTACTTCATTTACTATGGATTTTTCATTTAAGATGAGTTTGGATATTAAAAAGTGTGAGCTTTTAATTTTGTTCCTTGGAAGCTTAGGTTATAAATGCTTACGGAAGAAGCCAACCAATCTTTGAGAGCATGTTGTGAAAGTGGTCTTGAAACTTTCCTATCCAACAAAATTGGCTTATAATTATAAGAAGGAGGCCAAGGTAAAGAGAATAATTCTTGATTTTGTGAAAGGTCATTTCATCCCTCCATTGGAGAAGACAACAAGAATGACATGTTTGGGGCTATGGTTGGTTTGTTTCAATGATCTTGTGTTTATCGACATATTCTCCTATGTAGCAGGAGTAGGAGTATAGGATGATTCCTGTGAGTTTGAAGTTTCCCTCTCCATAGTCTCTTGTTTATCTAACACTGGGTCTAGTGCTAAATGGTATGTGGATAGTAGGGCTTTGAGGCATATGAGTAATGATAAGTCACTCTACGACACCGCTCACCTCAAAGATACCAGTGTTTTCCTTGAACCTCAAATGTAAGACACATGAATAACTGATAAAATTCAGACTCATAAACAAAACCGCCCACTTCCCAAACACATGAATAGCTAGTAAAAGTCAGAGTCATGATCAAAATCACAATTAGGTCTGTAACATTCATGTTAATTTCATATCCTTTTGTTGCTTCCTGATCAGGTAACCCTGGTCCCTCTCATGGCGACGAGGCTTTTCTTCTTTTTAGATAAAAAAGTAGTTACAACGGAGCACTACTCTGACAACAGACCCCACATTCTTACTCTTCTCTCCTTAGTCGACCAGATGCCACCCTTTCCGTCTTCTCTTACCTCAACCAAATTTGTCAAATTCAGGCTCAATTCAAATCATGTTGCACATTGAACATAACAAAGGAGGTCAGTTTGGCAGTACAGGTAGCAATTGATAAGTGCATATTACAAAGGGAGGGATGAATCGGTCAAAGAGAAAACGTTATGGCAATTGGGTGATGTAATGGCATTTATGGTGGTCTAACTTATAGCCGGCATCGGACGACGAGCAATATCCAGCCTGCTGCAGAGTCTTAATGACTCTGCAGACCGTGCAACCATGCTCGCCCTTTTCCATACCCCGCGCATTCACCATCCGCATCCCATCTCGCAGCGCATCCATGCTCCCATCCACTATGCCCGCGATCCATCAAACGCCGTCTTCGTTAACGTTAATATTACCTTCGCAGTTGGCAAGTATTGTACACATTAATTGACACTCTGTTTGAAATTCAAATACTGTGAATGCCTCCCAAATGCCCCGCGCATTTTCATGGGTGAACATTACACTCTAGTTGCAGATATCTTGATTACACGTTTTACAAACCATAAGAAAGGTTACCATCCGATTCATTTGTTTTGTGATCTGGCCATGTCGCCATACTGGTATTATTTTGGCCTTGTGATAGATGACGGATCTTTTGGCCTTGAAGAATGATGGGGACGAGGGGCTTAGATGACGGATCCAGGATGCTGCTCAGAGGGCCACGACTTGTCTTTCTAGTATCTAAGGGTACGCCAGAGCAAATTTGGGGCCTCTAAAATAGAGAGTTTCTGCTATGGAGGGAGATGTTAAATTTTTTGTCATCCCCGTCCACCAGAAGGCCGAGGGAAAGCCTTTTGAGATTTTGCAATTCGCAGATAAAAAGGTATGCCGATAGCCTTTGCCTGCTAACCATTGAAGAGCAATTAATTTTCTTTTGATTTTACTGTGGCTTATTAGAATTTATGTTGGCAAGCACTATGTTCCTCTTCACCTTGTGTTACAGCTTGAAAATTAAAGATTATTATGCTTGGGCTCTACTCGTCCCTCTTGAACAAGTTGTATATGCAGGACTTGAGCGTCGAGGAGTCTTTTGTGCAGAGGTTGTACAAAATATACCCCACCAATACCACTAACAATACAATTGCTCTCAACATTCGTAACCCCAACGTGTTCGACAACAAATACTTAATAGATCTGGTGAAGATTCATACTCTATTCACTTCCAATCACTCTCTCTTGTCCAACTCCAAAGAACAAGAAGATAGTGCACATCTTATCTTCTCCAACAATCAGACGTTGTTCTTTCAGAAATTTAGGAGGGCCATCCTAAAGATGGGGTAGCTGGGCGTGCTCACGGACAAGATGCAGGGAGAAATTTGCAACAACTGCTCTACTCCGAATCCCCACACCTCATATGCATGGACACTTACAGCTCTGGTCGACCACAATTCTCAAATTCTAGACCTATAAATTCATCTTACAGAAATCTGAACTAGAAGGTTGCATTTGTTTAAGAAGTAGAAGGTTGCATTTGTGAAATAATTGTGGTTTATGAACGAAGATAAAATATAATTTTGGATTATAAGTAGGTTTATATATATATATATATATATGAATAAGAAAATTTAATTAAAATATAATTATTTATTTTTAAAATATATTAAAATAAAATTTATAAAAATATATAAGGTCATTGGACACAGTTTAATGATTTTAAGGTCATTGCTACAAAAGCAATGACCTTAAGGTCATTAAAAATATATTTAGTTGGGAAATTGGACACAGTTTAATGATTTTATCTACGTTCATAAACCACAATTATTTCACAAATGCAACCTTCTACTTCTTAAACAAATGCAACCTTCCAGTTCAGATTTCTGTAAGATGGATCGAGAATTTGAGAATTGTGGTTGACCAGAGCTGTAAGTGTCCATGCATATGAGGTGTGGGGATTCGGAGTAGAGCAGTTGCTGCAAATTTCTCCCTGCATCTTGTCTGTGAGAACGCCCAGCTACCCCATCTTTAGGATGACCCTCCTAAATTTCTGAAAGAACAACGTCTGATTGTTGGAGAAGATAAGATGTGCACTATCTTCTTGTTCTTTGGAGCTTCTTGGTTTTGGAGCTGGACAAGAGAGAGTGATTGGAAGTGAATAGAGTCTGAATCTTCACCAGATCTATTAAGTATTTGTTGTCGAACACGTTGGGGTTACGAATGTTGAGAGCAATTGTATTGTTAGTGGTATTGGTGGGGTATATTTTGTACAGCCTCTGCACAAAAGACTCCTCGACGCTCAAGTCCGGCGTATACAGCCTGTTCAAGAGGGACGAATAGAGCCCAAGCATAATAATCTTTAATTTTCAAGCTGTAACACAAGGTGAAGAGGAACATAGTGCTTGCCAACATAACTTCTAATAAGCCACAGTAAAATCAAAAGAAAATTAATTGCTCTTCAATGGTTAGCAGGCAAAGGCTGTCGGCATACCTTTTTATCTGCGAATTGCAAAATCTCAAAAGGCTTTCCCTCGGCCTTCTGGTGGACGGGGATGACAAAAAATTTAACAGCTCCCTCCATAGCAGAAACTCCCTATTTTAGAGACCCCAAATTTGCTCTGGCGTACCCTTAGATACTAGAAAGACAAGCCGTGGCCCTCTGAGCAGCATCCTGGATCCGTCATCTAAGCCCCTCGTCTCCATCATTCATCAAGGCCAAAAGATCCGTTATCTATCACAAGGCCAAAATAATACCAGTATGGCGACATGGCCAGATCACAAAACAGATGAATCGGATGGTAACCTTTCTGGTGGTTTGTAAAACGTGTAATCAAGATATCTGCAACTTGAGTGTAATGTTCACCCATGAAAATGCGCGGGGCACTTGGGAGGCATTCACAGTGTTTGAATTTTGAATTTCAAACAGTGTCAATTAATGTGTACAATACTTGCCAACTGCGAAGGTAATGTTAACGTTAACGGAGACGGCGTTTGATGCGTTTGATGGATCGCCGGAATCAGGGCGGGCACAGTGGATGGGAGCATGGATGCGCCGCGAGATGGGATGCGGATGGTTAATGCGCGGGGTATGGAAAAGGGCGAGCATGGTTGCACGGTCATCCGGTCTGCAGAGTCATTAAGACTCTGCAGCAGGCTGGATATTGCTCGCCGCATCGGACTGTCCAGTAAATTTGTAAGAGCTGCCAAGTTTGCGCAATCAGTAATACGCAGGATGAACAATCCACACCGCACCAACTGTCGCCTGACGGACATCAATAGTCATGCGCGAGCAAAACTTCCCATCACGTAAATAAGACAGGAAAGAAATGCCTTACAGCGTAAATAATAAAGACGGATGCATTCTGAAAACTATGTAACCAATCTTAAAGCACCCATCTCAACCCAAATAATAAAGACAGGGATGCATTCTGAAAACTATGTAACCAATCTTAAAGCACCCATCTCAACCCTATGTCACCTATCTAATCGCAATGTTATAAATATCACAACCTGTCTCTAGCACCAGTGGGTAAGTAAACCAATCGAGGTTCCAAATTCTTGCTATCCATTTTAGACGAGAGGCCAGCATCATTAGGATAGAAGAAGAAGATGGTATAAATTCACAAGAATTATATTCATTTTAACTTAGCATTTATCAAGTTTTGAGGAAGGTTTGATTTTTTGGGGCATTTGATAAATCTAGGGTTAAGATGGATCTAGGACTAAAACCTTACCTGAAACATGTAGTCTATGACTAAAAACTCACCTGAAACTTGTGTTCGCTTATCCCTTAGCTCAGTTGTTCTTCTTCGCAATTTCCAATTTGATCTTCAGTTCTTCTTTACTCAGTTGTTCTTCTTCCCAATGTCCAGTTGTGCTTCTTCGCAATTCCTAGTTTGTTCTTCTTCGCAATTCCTAGTTTGTTCTTCTTGAATCTGACTTGATTTTGATCAATTATATATGTATATATGTGTGTAATATGTAACGGTGTGTGTAATTTTTTTTTAATTGAACCACTTTATTTTTATTATTGTTTTTTTTTTAATTGAGCCGACTTCATTTTTACTATTGTTATTATTATTATTTTTAATATAAATTAGAAGACCTTTAAACCTATTAAAATAATTAAAAATATCATCAAAATTAGATTTTTCAATATTTATATTGTTTGATAAAATACTATTTATATTATACAAAAAATAAAATATGTATATAAAAAACAATGATACAATAATAAAAATATGTATATTTATATTTGGTTTGAATAGGCATTAATAACTCCAATAAGGACTAAGAATAGGCATTAATAGCTCCAATAAGGACTAAATAGTCACTAATGGATACATTTTGGCATTTATAATAAGTAAAAAGTATTTATATGGATACATTTTCTCATTTATAATAAGTAAAAAGTATTTATATTTGATTTGATTTGATTTGATTTGGTACTTTTCTCATCCAACCACAACTTTTAAAAAGTAGAGTCAATATTTACAATTCCTTCAGATATATACTTACAATTTAGTTTCTAGATAAGATAAGAAAATTTTGTTAATGTCTAACAAATGAATACAAATAAGTCAATGGGTGTGCTAAGTACAATAGTGGGAAATGGAAAATGGGAGCACAAAAACCACTCTTATAAGAGCATGATAAAAGCATATTTACTCCATGGTAAAGAAGACCTATAGCCTAAGATCAAGGAGCAAAGAACAAAGTGGTAGCATAGATACATGTAAGTATTATTGATAACTAGAAACTCATAGATACATGTAAGTACTATTGATAACTAGAAAATCCTGTGGAGGATGTCTCATCTAAGGAATGCGAATCAACGCCCCTCACTACTATCTCTTGAGGAAGAAGAGGGGGAGGGGCCACTTACCTCCCAGGAACCAAAGGTCCTAGTTTCTATATCTCTCATAACATCTGAGGCCATAGGGAAAAGCTCTTGATATATCACTAGTTATAGGACTTGAAAGAGTTGAAAAAATTGGTGTGAGGTATGTCTCATTGATTGGATGATGTATACCATTGTTGAGATTTGGATGGAGTTGTCTATCTACTAGTGCAATGTGAATTGTCTTTGGATCTAAGGAAACATCTCTACAAGGGTCTCCCTAGATGAACATGGAGGGTCTCTCGAGGTCTCATAGATTTAACGATTGATTACATAGTGCTATTGTCTACCTACCTCGTGGTGCATTTGTCTACTATAAGCAAGGGAAATAAAGAAGTAATTACCTAAAGGTGTCCGATTTGGGTAAAAATGGTAGGAGCAAGTGGGATCTAAGTCTAAGGTCCTCCCTCATAAACAAAGCCATGCATCTATGATCTAGAAACTAGAAGAAGGTGGAGAAGTAGTTATTCAATACTTCCTAAAAAGGAGGTAAACTCATTTTATGATCTTGTAATAGATGGGGTAGTGGAATGCGCAGTGCTCCTCCATCTTAGTCGCTCGAAGATGGTAGAAATGTAAAATATTATCCCCCCACATGATGTGATGGTTGATTTTGTCTAAAATCTAGTGGGGGCCAACCAAAAACTTCCCAAGAGGGATCCTGAGAGCATGCATCCTATGTTGAAGGGTGGAAGGATGTTGAACAATAAGGTTGTCTCTTAGTTCCATGAATTCATTTGCATAGAAGGCCATCTTGGGGTTTTATCTACCAAGTGGGTCGACCCAGGTAACCCAAATATATGATCTATAAATATCCTCTCTAATAAACCTATTCAACTCTTGCTTGATCAAGAGGAGTTAGCCAAATACATCCAACGAATATATGAATGTGGTTATGTTGTCCATTAAGATACCAATCGTCTGAAGTAGACAGGTGACCCTTGCAAACCAACAATGGGCATGATTGGAGGTGCTAGTAGTAGAAATGGCCTAGAAGAAGTAGTAAGTGAGATAGGGGTAGAGATATCTACCAGTTAATGAGTCAACAAAATTTTGAAGCTAGTGTAGAAGGGAAACCAATCTAGAGATGGTTTCAATCATGAAGGGAAGGGTAGAAAACTTCACCTAAATAATGGCCTAGGGAACTACCCTCTTTCATTTGATGACACGATGGATCACAAGGACTTGAAATCTCTTTGTCATGGCCTAGTCCCACTCAAGTAAACTAGGCCTCCAAATTTCAAATCTATAAAGAACTATGAATTTGATAAGGTTTTCCATGAGGTCCATCTTGGATAGAATGTCCAAAAAAGGGTTATGAAAGAATTCACACTTGAGAAGAGAGAGGAATCATATCCCTTGTTGATTCAAGTCTAGAGGGATTTCCTCAAACCAAATCTAGGCTCTGAAAACTAAACACCCAAGTATGTGTAAGTAGTGGTAATCTTGATCTCTAACCCTGGAAGTAAAAATGATACTCTTAGAGAATAAAGAGTTACAATCCATATGCAATTCTATAAGCCAACATAATGACTATGTATGAGATATTTACAACGTCCAATCAAAGATTCCTTCCAATGGATGGCACCTTGAAACATGTTTGAAATTTATGCCGAACTTTTCTCCAACATTGGAAAGAAAACTAACACCCCCATAAAATTTGTTTTAAGCACCTCAATGCTGTCATGAATAGGCCATTTGTCTTCAAATTTCAGATTTCTTATTCATAATATTATCTTCAAGATTATCCACATTATTCATGTTTTCATCATCATTTCAAACCATGGTATTTCTCTTCATCACCAGGATTCAATATTCAATTTTCCATTCATATTCTAATTATACTTTATAAACCAAGTACCAATTACTCTAATAAAAAACTTTTAATATGGATCTATGTATCCAGTCTAGTTCTAAGTTCAAAAATAATGACATACACTACTTAGAATAGTCTCAAGTGAAACACCCTCTCTAGTTCTAAGTTCAAAAATAAAAACATACACTACTTAAAATATCCTCAAGTGGGGCACCCTATTAAAAAAAATAATGGTATACACTACTTAGAATAACCTTAAGTGGGACACCCTCTTCTTGTCAAAGATACAATACATGCATTATTGAAAACATAAACTAGATAAAATCCACGAGAGAATGCTCTTCGTTAGCTTAGAAATTAGAATAGATATGACATGCATGAAATAAAAACCTACAAAAAAAAACTCCATTTGTCCTCACATGGAAACTTCTGCTTTCTCTAAATTAAAAGTCAAATTGAAATAAAAACTTATAAAAAGCACTCCATTTGTCCTCATATGGAAACTCATGCTTTCTCTAAATTAGAAGTCAAATTGAATTAGTTAAAGTCAAATACGTGGAGCCTTTGGCAAGAGCATCTTCTCTTGGTGTTAATTGACCACAAGTGGGGTGGCCTCGGCCTCTTCCTAGCCAAAATTAAAGAAGGTGAGATCTTAAAAAAAAATGTACAACACATAAAATTCCATAAAAAGCACAATGCATAAGATTCCCTCCAAAAATATCTCTTTATCTACTGAGTTACTTGCTCATATATAAACAACTCATTGTTTCATGTAACTCATTCAACTCATTATTGTTTTTACACAGAACATAGAACTTAGTTTCACACTATGATGAAACTAAGTTGCACGAAACGGGGAAACGATATGAAGTTTCCGAAACAGATACGATATGAAACAGGTCCTCAAAAAATGGAAACGTCGGAGGAAACATCGGGGGAAAGTTATATATATAT
>ML776677.1:1317747-1353285 GCA_009831015.1 Picea engelmannii | reverse complement strand
GAAGCATTGGACATTGAAAATATTGATGTAATTAGTGGTAGAAATTAAGGGGGAGTGTTGGAATACGTAATTTCTACCACCATTAAAGAAGAACATTCTACCTACCAACCACTAAATCTCTACCAACCACTAAATCTCTAGAGAGTTCCATTGACAGCCCACCGACGGTGACAGCACGGTTCCAGATATTTCTGCTGCGAGAACTCTCCAGATTGTCTAGAGTCTTCTAAAGCCTCTATAAGTATGAGGCAGATGTATCTGGTTCAATCAATCGATCAATACAATTTATTTTGTGGTTATTTGTCTGTGTGTTCAGCTTTTGAATCCTTCATTCAGACACTTCAGTAAAGCCAAGTATTTATTTAATGGTTTAAAAACTTGGAACAGATATGTTTGATGAATTGTTCATAATTCTGATGAACGAAGGAATGGAATGTTACCTTCAGAATATCATCAGTGTATATAACTTGTGGTGCTGTAATCCTCATGTTTTCACCTAGGCAGGTAGCCACCAAAATCCTTACACCGTTATCACGGTGTCTCAAAATCTCTGGCATAGTTAAAGCGTGTATTGGTGTTGCTAATGATGTCATTGTGGGCTCAGCAGGTAACTGATCAACCTCGGCCAAATACGTCACAGCTTGCCGAAGTCCACAAATTTATACATTAAAATGGGAAAAATGAAAAATGAATCTGAAGTGTTAGGACATCTTAATAATAAAGTGTAGATTATATAGAACAGAAATGCAAGCCTAATGAGATTATATAAAACAGAAATGCAAGCCTAATGCCTGCACGAAGAGAGAGGATCTTCATTTCTTGAGGCCCAGCTAGAAACCAAAATAAGGGGATGAATACAGAAACAGAATAATTAGGAAGACTTGAAAAATAAAAAAGTTGATCTAGCGCATTACTGTCATTCTAATAACAATCCACGGGAATTCAAAAGGCTGGCATGAACCTGGACTGCGAATCTTATATAAGTTTCAATTCATTCTTACTAATGCAGTAATAAATGGAGTGGAAAATAAAGCTTCCCTCCAAGGTCTGGATAAATATTTTTTTGGAGAAGCGAGGTTTCTTCAGCGTCTTGCCAATTTCGCACAATTTCTTTGCGACGGGGAGAGCCATGGTCATTGCCGGCCTGCAAGTAAGATCTAGTTCCCTCATTGTACCTTAACGGGATTCGAGCTTTAAATGTGGACGCATTGAGTCAAAAATCTTAATAATTGAATCATAGTCTGCAATAGTACACTACAAGGGATAGAGTTTGGCTATAGCTGCTACTTCCACTAACTCATGGCTGCTTTGGTCAATCTGTTTTGGCATTTACTTACTCATTACATTCAAGTTGAATTATATGTAATATATATCAATTCACCTCTTTTGTAATATATATAATTGTAATATATATAAAGTTTAGTTGATGGATTATTATCCTCCACACCCAAGTTCTATTCCAGTAAGTGACATGTTCAGCTCACTATAAACATACTATTGTAATGATTTTGAACCCCCATTGTTTACCACAATAGTGTACAAGTTAAATTGGCTTATGATTATAAGCACAAGAAAGCAATAAGTGGATTACTGGAATTAACTTTGTACACAAGTAGTTTAGTGGGGGTGTTAACACCTACAACTATAAGACCAAGCAATAAGGAGGTACCCATGTGGACACATTAAACATGCAAACAATTGAATTTGAAACCTTAAATAGCATGAATGGATTTAAAGAGTGAGTCATTCAATTGATTCTTGAGAAAAATACATTGCAAACACAAAAGATCTCAAGCCTTGAAGCAAGAGGCAAAACCAATCCTCATGTGGCTATCTAGTGATAAGAACAAAAATGTTTGGACTCAAAATATTGTTTATTATTGGCATTGTTAGTTGGTTGTTGTGTGCAAGCTACATTGGGGAAAAATATCTATGGACAAGACTAAGAACTGAGTTAGAAATTATTTACATAGAGCATTGGTGTTGGTAAAGTGAGGGGGCTATAAGTCCCTCTTTTACACATCATAAAGTAATTGAGTGGTTGAATACAATGAAGAGAGAAAGGTTGCAATGTAAGACCTGTAGGCCATCAATGTACATCTTCAAGAAGATAATAAGCACTTGAAGGAGAAGGTCTAGATATTTGATGGAAGGATGGAAAAGTTGGAAAATAAACTTAAGACCTTTGCCACTTGGTTAAGAAGAAATTTGATGAACTCCAAGAGTCTCTCACAACTATTGTGGCTAAATGGGATAAGAGTAGAGTGCATCTTGTACATTTGGGAGAGAAGGTCATCATAATGGATAGCTAACATGAGGATAGGCCTGAATGGATAGCTAACATGAGGATAGGCTCACTTAGATTATACCTCAACTACACCAAGAGTTGGCAATGATATAATGAAGAAGCATTGGAAAAACTACAAGCAACTGTCTAAGAGACAAAGCAAAGAAAAACACCTTTGTTTCCATTGCTTAGGCCAACACCATGACCTAGACAACTCTGGTAAGTTCAAGTTCCTTAGTCTTTTCTCCAGAGAATTTTGGTGAATTTGAAAAGAATACTAGGGGAATTGTTAAGGGAGATGAGATATGATGGACAAGGGCTAAGCAAGTGAAGAGGTCATCTTAAGCCCCATCTTAAGCCCCATTATAGCTGCCCTCATGGTTTAACATGAAGGCCTAGGTGATAGAAGATGGGAAAAGACAAGGGCTAAGCAAGCGAAGAGGTCATCTTAAGCCCCATTGTAGCCGCCCTCATGGTTTAGCATGAAGGCCTAGGTGATGGAAGATGGAAAAAGCTCAAATCTGAAGATTGCTCAAAGTTGAGAGTCAAAGTGTAGATTTCTACACTGGGGAACAAGTGAGTGAGTTAGGAACCAGATTCAATGCCATAGCTAGAATGAGAGCTAGTAGCCAAATCCATGAGCCAGAGCCATAGCTAGAGTGAGAGAGTGAGAGTTATAGCCATGATCCAAAGTTAGCCATGTTGTAGAAAGATTGGTTTCCGCTAAGCTTTTGGAGGCCAAAAATACTCTCAATGTAGAGGTGTGATCCAAAATGGATCTTAAAAAGAAAATGGTTGTAAAATTCAGTACTTGTAAATGTAATGGTAATTAATGACGATAAACTATTAAAGATAACTAAAATGTAAAATTAATTGTAAATGTAATGGCAATTAATGACTCTTATATAAACTATTAAAGATAACTAAAATGTAAAAGCACTTAGACCAAATAAGGAAAAACAAAAGTTAAATCAAATAGAAAATGAAAATAAGAAAGAAAAGACTAAATAAGAAATGAAAGATTGAGAATTTCCTTGAAAAATATAGGGTTTACCTTGGGTAACATCCCCAATATGATATGTTATATTTAAAAAATAATTTAAATAAACAATGAAACAATATTAATTAAATGGTCACAAAATTAGAAATAAGTAATGTAAAATATGGCATAAATATTCACCTTCCTTTCAAAATAAAATATTGAGTTCAACTTCATTCATGACCAATGATTGTCTAAAATTTGATTTCATATTAAAAATTAGTGAATTTTTGGAGAACATTGATATGATTAATTGATAACACCTCTTATAGTGTATGCTTTAAAGCCACAAGATGACCCACAATTGGATAGTGTAAATCTTATTAAGAAGATCCATATTTATTATGGAAGAAGAGATAATTTATAAGATAAAGAAATTATTTCATTATTAATATCAAACTTATGCTTTCACAAATTAACTTTAACTCATATACTAAGCAAAGATTTGTATTTACTCCTTTTAATCAAGATTAAACATTCAATGTTTTAATTGACTTTTTATATCAATTTAGCTATTTTATTTTTGTTAAAAAAATATTGTTTTGTAAAGTTTGGAATTGTAAAGTTGGGAAACATAAGGTGGTAAGCGCCCAAGAGGTACACTGAACTAATCTAACTAATCTAAGCCAGTGTTAGGAAAGGGAAAAAAAAACGTGTTTCTAACATAATGTTCATAATTTTCAAAGCAATCTACCAAAATAAAAAACATATATCTCTTGAACATAAAGAAAAACTACTCAACAAAATTATAATAATAGATATTCAATCACACCTTTGAAAACTATTTTTGTATGCTAGTGCAACTAATATACCACCTAAGGGGACAATTACATATGGTAAGAGCACCATGACACTGTTTTATGACCAATGATATAATGCCAATATTGAATATTGTTTTGTAACTAGTGATGTAATGCCAACGTTGAATATCTCATCTAGTATCTCTTGTTTCAACCTCATCTCCACATCATTAATTTCTCTTTAACTTTCCCATAACCACATAGAATATAAACATGCATTCAAAAGTTAATAAGAAAACATATTACTTTGGAGTAAAATAACAAAATTTTGGACTATCTTCAGTTTAGATAAAAATATAAAGCTATAATATCTTAGAAAGAACAATCGTAATCAACTTTCTCATAACCACATAGAATATAAGAAAACATATTATTTTGCAGCAAAACAACAAAAATTTGGACTATCTTCATGTTTATTTAAGAATATAAAGCTATAATATTAACAAAATTTTAAACTATCTTCAGTTTAGATAAGAATATAAAGCTAAAATATTTTAGAAAGAACAATCGTAATCAACTTTCCCATAACCACATAAAATATAAGAAAACATATTACTTTGCAGAAAAATAACAAAAATTTGGACTATCTTCATGTTTATATAAAAATATAAAGCTATAATATGTTAGAAAGAACAATCTTAATCGAGTTAAAAATTGAAATATATGTATAGCTTTTAACTTCAGTTTTCCATAAAAACTTGTCATAAAGTTTAAAAAAAATATATTTTTGTTGAAAAATCCAATGTGTTTGTTGAAGAAAAAACATATATTGAAATCCTTAATGACATTAACTAGGGAATTTCTTATATTATTTTTTGTTTTGTTGTTCTCTTTCCTATATTCACTTAGATTTCTTTGCTACAAGAAAACTATATAATAGTTTAACAATAAAAATTAAGAGGATATAAAATAAGACACAGTTGGATATCATAATAAACATAATAGACAAAAGGATATTCCAACACAAATTTATATACAGTGGAACTCATAAACACAAATTAAAGAAAATTAGTTCAATGGAAAGGTTATAATTTTTTAAAAACAAATGTGTCAATCTGAAAAATTGTCACAAATTTTCCAATTTTTCGTGACAAGAATTGTAATTAATAAATGAAAGATCTAGAATAGAAATGATGGTTGCACTAACTTTCGTCAAGGTGCTAAATTACAAAATTTCTATCTTTCTACTCCTAGTTGACAGATGTAAACTTGCTAGACAATTTTACAAAAAAAAGTACTATGAATGGAGTAAAACCTATTTTGTAAATAACTAAAGATGTTGTCACAGAATTGGGTTTCTACTGAGCAACCTAATACTTTACAAGACATACATTCATTTCAATAAAATGATAGAGGTTCATGTTCATAAAAGGAGGTGTAGAAACCAACCTAATTTAATAAGTAATTAAGAGTTTTAACATAAATACTATTAGTTAGGTACTTCCTTTAGATTAGTGTAGGATGTACCCTTTCAATTTTGTTTATTTAATTTCATAGTTTCTTTATTCTTTTAATCTCTTGCAATTCTAAAATATGGTAGAATAGTCACTGCAATTTGTGTGTGGTTGATATTTAATTTCTTGTTGTTAAGAATTAGCATTCTTAAGCTGCAATTCTGCATTGGTTCTATTTTCATGAAGTCATAATTGCAGATGTGTTGCATCTCATAATTTCTAACATTCACCTCAATGCTATTCTCACTCTATAGCTTTGTTGCTGCAACT
Organism: Picea engelmannii; assembly: GCA_009831015.1. Classification (NCBI taxonomy): domain Eukaryota; kingdom Viridiplantae; phylum Streptophyta; class Pinopsida; order Pinales; family Pinaceae; genus Picea; species Picea engelmannii. Next base: position 1,347,435 of record ML776677.1, on the reverse strand, counting down.
CACATCGTTGTGATTCCATTTTGTTTTTCACCTTAGTTATTGCAACTCTGCTTGCAGGTGCACTTTAATTTGTTTGCTTCCTAATTTGTTATAGAATTAGTCTTCAACCATTTGAGATTGGAATTGGATGAGTGAACACTCAATTGTCCCAACAAAAAAATATCTTCATTATGCTTGAGCAAGTCACCAGTAGATCATAGTATAGATTTCAATTTTCGCAAGTGTGATTTCAATTCCTGCAAGAGCGATTTCAATTTTCATAAGCATGATTTCAATTCCTGCAAGTGTGATTTCAATTTCCACAAAGTGTGATACCAATTCCTGCAAGTGTGATTTCAATTTCTGTAAAGTGTGATTTCAATTCTTGTAAGAGTGATATCAATTTCCGCAAGTGTGATTTCAATTCCTTCAAGTGTGATTTCTTTTCCTGCAAATGCAATATTTACATCCCCACAACTTAGGAAATAACTTGGCTTGGTGAATTCATTAAGTATCTTGAATCCTTGTTTGTGACATTCAAAGTACTACAACCCTTAGAAAAACAACACTATAACTTGCATATACAGTGCATGCCGGTTCATAAGTAATATATAACCTCATATTGATAATTAAATGTACACATTTTGGTTTCTCGCTAATTAATTAGAAAGTAATTGAAAAGCCTGTCATTTTGGTGTTGTTGTCGGGGAGCTGTCAAAAGAACATAGTTGTTGTTTAAATATGTGGTTTTCCTTCATTATAGTAGATTAAATGTTACGATTGATCTTCAACAATTTGTAGGATGATTTTCTAATATTTTCTATGCCCAAATATAGAGATCAACAAGGTAGATTTATCAGCTCTTCCAAAAACCCCCGAAAAGATAAAAATGCATGTCAATCACAAGATGGAAATGAGCTCAATCAACCAAATTAATTATCCCCTACAAAAATTTCTATTGCCAAGAAGATGAATGAAGCATATCCTCAGGAATCAGAGATCGTACAAGGGTGTCTACACACAGAGATTTGGGTTTAAGAGGAGCAGATCAACAAGAAATATTAGTCCGAAGAATTCCTTTTTCCCGAGGCACCTTTAGAAACAAAGAAATACCATTGAAAATAAATGGAACATGAGATTGTCAAGAAGGAACCCACAACTCTCAGATCTCCAATTAAATAAACGGTTGAGGAGACCAAGATGAAGAACATCCCTCATTCATCCTTTCCAAACTTTCATGGGTTATCTTAAGAAGATCTCGATACCATCCTCTTTGAGTTTGATGTACTTTACATAAACTATGACTATGTGATAGATTCCTAGAAACTAAATCTTTTTCCCACCACACGCAAGAGCACCGCACTACGATGGTTTATGGGTCTTGGAAAGGATAACATCTGCTCATGGGATCAAATGACAAAGAAGTTTCTAGACAAGTATGAAGACTACTTCAAAGACAAAGAAAAAAGAGAATAAGTCTTCAAGATGATGTAGCATGAAGATGGGAGTCTATTGGGGACCTAACCTTCCTAACCTCTCATGTAGGTAGAATAATATATTTTCCATGTAATAAAGAACAATATTAATAAGGCATAGAAATAAGGAAGAATGAGTCAAATAGAAGCTTTCGCTTCTAGAAGATCTTCCTCTAGATTGCTCTTTTGGTAGATATATTTAGTATAAATAGGATTCGAGGGCATGAGAAGTATTTTTCTTGAGAATCATTGTAATAGAGCGTTGCTCTGCTAGAGGTTGACCCTTCAAAGAGGCAAGTGAACATGATTTCCTATCAATAAATATATTATTTTGGTGTTGTGGTTTCATATACTGTGTTGTTCCATTGTTATTATTTGTAATATTTCTGTTTTTCTGTATTTCTGTTATTATAATAGATCTAGTACCTTACAAGTGGTATCAAAGCACTTTCCTTGACAAAAAATTGCGGGTTATTTTTTTTTAGGGTGGATACATATTCCGATGTGTTAAAGCTACATATATCTATCGTTTAACGTATAAATCCACAGTCGGGGAAGCATAAACGCAAGAACTACAAGTGGTACTTAAGCGCAGATTTTTGGCCACCCTTGGAACCCCTGTTGGTACCCCTTCTAATGGTAGTGCATTAGACAACACCTGTATACAGATCGACATAGATATCATGAAGCCCTTCGTAGATAAACCAATTTTCCTCTTGAGTGCTATAGTGCCACCGAGAACAACACTTAAGAAGATACTCTCTAGTACCTGGGTAGTTGGGTAGTATGACTAAGGGCACGGTCTAGCCTCCTTAGTTAGTGCCTTGAGATATTGAGCCGAGTACTATTGTTGGACCCCACATGTATATCAGAGAGTTATAACACAAGTCAAACCCTTTCTTGTAGAAACCCTAAACACCCTAACCCTTGAGATGAAAAAATAGTAGAAACATAAAATACAAGACCTATTGTCGTGCAACCTTGCCTCCTGCATCCAGGTTCAAAATTCCTACACATTTCTTCCTGTTAAGAATTTGGCCATTTCATCACTGCAGTATTATTCAGATCTAAGTATAACTTCACAGGAGTTAAAAAAAATTTGGATCCTGCCTGCACCATTATTTGAGACCTATCCCATTGGATTCCTCTCTTCGCCATGATCATAGTCATACCTATCATTTTCCAACAATTTTTTTTCCTGTTGACCCGACCCCTTCCGAACACCCCTATTTGGAACCTATCCCATTGATTTCCTCTCTTTTTACTGATCGTAGTGGTACCATTCACCAATATCCCCTTTCTATGTGGTTGCACTTTCCCCTTGTCCCATCCCCATGGCCCACACTCGTAGCTAAGATTGGGAACAATGTCTCACTGCCTTGGACAAAGCTAATGAATAAACCTAGACTGATATTTCTTCCATTACTTCTAGTATTGGTAACATCAACTCTCGGCTTGCTCCAGTCGAATCACTTCCCACATCCATCACTCAATTGACCGCCACGTGTCAGAAATGCTAGGATGTAGTGATCAATTTGACCACCTTGTTTAATCCCACCCCAAATCTCTTATCTTCTTCCACACCTTATAACCATAAAGATCATGAATCCTCCCAGTCCACCTATTTTCCTTCCAACCACTTTCAACGCAACCTATGTCCCCCTTGCGTGGAGGTGAAAATATTTGATGGCTCAGATCCCATAGGATGGGTCACTCAAATGGAACACTATTTCTCTTTGTACGACATTATTGATGAGTTGTCCAAACTTAGGTATGGTGTTCTCCATCTAGATATGGAACGTTGACAATCGAATGTATGCCAAGGGCATGTGGCTTGGACACAATTTGTTGTAGATCTTTATGAACTCTTTGACATTGACACACACTATTTAGTTTGTTTGACCAAGTTGAAACAATCTGGCATCGTGGAAGACATTATAACTTCTTTTGAGCGCTTGGATTTCCTCACGGAGGGCATATCTGATGCTTTTTTCTAGGAATGCTTTATCAGTGGCCTCAAGGATGATATTCACGCCCATGTTCTCATGGCTCACCCTCCTATTAGTAACACATTAATCGACCTATGCAGATGAACAATACACTTATTAGTAACACATTAATCAACCTTGGGGTTTCCATCAATGTTATGACATGTGAGACCATGCAAGGCTTAGGTATTTTAGAACTTAGGGTAACCCCCACTGTACTTCAGCTCGTTTATAGATCAACCATTAAATTAAAGGGAATTATAGAATATGTGGTGATATCTATGGATTCGTGGGAATATCCCACTGACCTCATGGTCCTACAACCCAAAACCTCTCTAGGAGAGTATCCTCTAATATTGGGATGAACTTGGCTAGCCACTATCGATGCCTACATCGATTGTCGGTCAGGAAACATGACCATCTCCCACAGGACATCCACCAAACAATTAACGCTCTACCCTCCCGCTAAACCCAACAAAGACTTAGAAACACCACTTTGGGTTGATGGAGAAGAGACCGATGAAGGGGAATCCCATCAAGTCCTCTCCATAGATCAATACTTAAATATAAGAGATAAAACAGAGGATGACAAAAGTGACGATTTTATAGCCTCTTCCTCTTCCTCAAGAAACAAACATATTCTTGAGCATGTTATGAAACCAGAAACTCGGGTTTATTTATCCTTAACAAGCATTTCAACCACAAAACATGAACCCACACTACAAAAATATCAAGGACTCCTTATAGAAACCATAGATATCATCCTAGGGAAAACCTTGAAAATCAACCGAGGACTAACCAAACAACAAAAGGAGCACTAGTTCAAGTACTGCAAAAGCACAATGATTCCTTCACCTGGGATTACTCTAACATGAAGGGAATCCATCCTAATTTGTGCACACATCATATATATATATATATATATATATATATATATATATATATATATATATATATATATATTAAGGTAGGAGCCATACCCATTCGTAAAACCCAACATCAGATGAATCTGGAAATGAAAGACATAGTCAAAGAAGAGCTATAGAAGTTGCTTACATCTAAATTCATCTATCTTGTTTCTGATAGCTAGTGGATCTCCCCTCTTATCATGGTACCAAAGAAAAATGACAAATGAATAATTTGTGTAGATTATACAGAACTAAATAAATCCACACATAAAAATCACTTTCCCTTATGATTTATCGACTAGGTCCTAGACATGTTAGCAATAAAGAAGTATTTTTCTTTCCTCAACGGATTCAGTGAATACAACAAGATCCAAATAGCACCCGAAGAACATGAGAAAAAAAAATCACCTGTTCTTGGGGGACATTCTCCTATTGTTTTCTACCATTTGGGTTATGCAATGTCCCTGCCACCTTTCGATGAGTTGTTATAGGTATATTTTGTGATCTAGTTCACGATTGCATGGAAATATATATGAATGATTTCAAAACATATGGGGACGAATTTGATGAGGCATTAGCTAATCTAGAAAACAAGTTAATAAGGTGCAAAGAGTCAAATGTTTCCCTCAATAATGAAAAGTGTTTTATTATGGAAACTGGTGGCATCATACCGGGACATCACATCTTAGAGAAAGGTATTCAAGTCGATCGAAAAAACAAAAAAGTAATACTGAATTTCCCAACTCCAACTTTGTAGAAGCAGGTACAAAGCTTTATAGGATATGCATGTTATTAGCGTAGATTCATTGAAAAATTTTCATGTATTGCTCGTCTATTATTCGATTTACTTAACAAATACATTGAGTTTATATGGATAGAGACATGCCAAATTGCTCTTGATGAATTGAAAATCAAATTATTTGAAGCTCTTGTACTAAGAGGGATTGATTGGACCCGCCCATTCCACGTTTCCACAAATGTATCAGACACTGCTTTCAGAGCCATTCTTAGAAAACTCGAAGGAAATGACCCATATGCAATTTACTATGTCAGTAAGAATCTCTCTCCTGCAAAATTGAACTATACGGTAACCATAAAAGATTTTCTTGCTACTATTCATGCAATAAACAAGTTTAGACAATACATTAATGGATATCTTGTCATATTACATAATAATCACATTGCCATCAAATATTTAATGAACAAACCAATCACCAATGGTAGGGTCACTAGATGGTTGCTTTTATTGCAAGAATTTGATATTACCATTATAGATAAACCAGGAAAAGATAATTTAGTTGTTGACTTTTTTTCTAGAATAACATTTAATGAGAATGAACCTCCAGTAGAATATTATTTCCTAGATGAACACCTCTTTTTAATGTCTACTTACTCACCTTGGTTTGTAGACATTGCTAACTTTTTAGTTGTAGAAAAACTTCCGCATCATTTGACTTCAAAAGATCGATAAAGTGTAGTCAACAAAAGTGAAATATTTTCATATATTGATGGTTGTCTCTTCTACACTAGGCCTGATTTGATTATCAAAATATGTGTACGAGAGGACGAAGTCCATGAAATATTAAAATCCTATCATGATGGACCATGTGGGGGCCAGTTTTCATATAAAAGGACTGGGTACACGGTACTCCATGAGGGGTATTATTGGCCCACACTTTTGAGAGACACCGAAGAGTATGTGAAGAAGTGCGACAGTTTCCAACACATGGGTAGACCTGTACAAACAAATGAAATGCCACTACAACCACAAATGGTGTTAGAACCTTTCAAAAAATGGGCCATATATTTTGTGGGACAATAAATCCCTCTTCCCTTCGACACTCCTACATCCTCGTCTGTACAAACTATGTCACAAAATGGATGGATTCAAAAGCACTTTCGCCAGAAACCAAACAAGAAATAGTGGAGTTTCTCCATGAAGAGATATTTTTAAGGTTCATAATACCATGAGAAATAGTGATCGACGAAGGAACTCAGTTCACATCACAACTTGGCAGAGACGTGATGGACAACTACAAAATCAAGTACAGAGTAACAACACCATATCACCCACAAGAAAATGGACAAGTAGAGGGGACTAATAAGATCCTTGAGCCCATCATCACTAAAATCATCAGATTATATCTCAAGGACTAGGCCGATAGACTCCCCGAAGCTTTATGGGCCTACATAACCACATGGAGGATTACTACATGATGCACACCCTATGAGTTAGTATATGGGAAAATAGTACCACTTCCCTCATTGAGACAAAAATATAAACACTCAGGACAACAATACAACTTCGTTTAGACCTATGAGAGGCTTAGAAACAAAGACTACAAATTAATGAGTTGGACGAGCTACAACAATATTCCCTACACGGAGACACAATGATACAACACCAAAGGGCCAAATGGAACGATAAGTTTATCAAGAAAAAGAAGTTCATAGCTGGAGACTGGGAATTATTATTTGATTCTAGGTTCAAGGACTTTAGAGGAAAATTTCTCATCAGATGGCTCAGTCCATACAAGATTGATACAATAAATGACAATGGGGCCATCAAACTTTGTATCATAGAGAAGACAAAATTTCTCTAATGGCCAATGGACATAGGCTTCACTTATATCACCAACCCCTATCAAAGGAACCCCTTTTGAGGAATATTTCAAATGGATGGCTCGACAATGATATGGAACTTTTTTAGGATGAACGAGTCTTGACCGAATAATCTCCATTCTTCTCCTTCTTTCAAAAAAGAAAAAGTGTGAAAACCAACCTAGCTAGTGCATTAAAAAAACCAGAATAAACAAGAAGGGAACTTCATGGTTTCGTGATGGTTATGTCAGGATCCTTCTCAATAAATGTTCATAAATACTTTTTTTTTCTAATAAACCTTTTTTACAAGATATGCAGGGGAAAAAAACTTTGTTGCAACTCCTTTTGCTACAATTCCCATTATTGCAACTCATGTTGTTGCAACTCCCTTTGCTGCAATTCTTGTTGTTGCAACTCCCCTTGATGTAATATCCATTGTTGCAACTCTTATTGCTACAACTTCCTTTTCTGTAACAATTCTTGCTGCTGCAGCTTTGATCCATTTCACAAATATCCCTTCTCCCATTCCCTTGGTTGCGACTCCACTTGCATCCCTCCTTCATTTCACAAAACTCCCTTCTCTGATTCCCTTGGTTGCAACTCCACTTGAAACCCTCCTTCATTTCGCAAATATCCATTATCCCATTCCCTTGGTTGTGACTCAAATTGTATCCCCCCTTCATTTTTCAAATCTCCCTTCTCCCATCCCTTGGTTGTGACTCCACTTGCAACCCTCCTTCATTTCAAAAATCTCTCTTCTCTCATTCCATTGGCTACAACTCCACTTGCAACACCACTTCATTCCCCAAATTTCAACCCTCTCATTTCGTTTGTTGCAGCTCTGTTGTTGTGACTCCTCCTGCAACTTTATATCATTTTTTCACTTTCCACACATACATTTCGCCTACACCACCAATGTTGCAATTCCAGTCTCCACCACTGCACCGCATCACCAGTTGTTGCAACTCTCAATGTTGTAGTTTTGTCACCGCAACTCCCGTTGTTTCGACTCCTCTTGTAGCCTACACTTCATAAGCACCACCATCATCCCAATTTCAGTCGACAAAATTAACAAGTTCAATGTCGCGATTCTGGTTAGGACCGTTGATGTGACTCCATCCCACGCTTCCACAACTCCAACAATGTTGTACTAGTACTTCCACTCAAGGTAAGACATGAAAGGTACGCGTTCCAATAAGAATTTGAAATGAGTAAGTTTTAATGGCATGTGTCTAATATCATTCTTCCATAATTGCCACATCATATCATCATTTCTATATTCATGATCTCCATACCCACCACCCTTATTTCCACAACACCAAATTCTCCACCCGATAACTTGCAGCCCCTACAAACATGAACACTTGTAGTTAGAAAAAGAAACGAGCCATGGGAGGCTCAATGATATGCAAAGAGCCAACTAAAACACTTCTACTTAAAATATGTAACAACATCCGACATAGTCTAGAACATGCGAGATGGATATAATATGTCGAACATCTACATGGATATAACGACGAGATATATCTTGAATTTTCCCTAGATTATAGAGCTCAACACTCCACCGTAGTAGGGGCACATATAGAAGTCACATAAGAGACATTGGTAGAGGTCACCAGCCTAACAAGGTCAGGTGAATGATGGTACACGAGAAGAACTTTGCAGCCTGAAGTTCTCAGGAAATTCCTCGAGGTTAGAGAAGATTTAGTGAATAAATTAATAGGTTTTAATGTTGGTATTTGCCACACCCATGGAAGGATGTGGCTATTTTCATACATAGATACTTCACTTGTGAAATTCACTATGGAACTATCCACATCTAACATATTTGATTGCTTGACCATCTATGCCACAACCTGCCAATAAACATGCCATATTTCTTATTTCGGACATTGTAGACAATGGTTATGCTCGTTCAGAGGGAAAAGAACCCAACATAAGTCATATCTCCCCACAATATTATGAAGCTCTTGGTGGATCATGCACTGCACAAATAAGGATGCACTTGGAACAACATCATCCAACCACCTATTCTACTCATTGAAATTGAAGTGGTTTCACTTCAGGAAACCCAACATGCAACACCTACACTTTCGACATTGGAAGGAGCCATGGTTGCAACTCCTCCACTAGGTACTAATACTGCGAGAACAGTGAGTCCAGGAACTACAACTCCTCCACCAGGGAATAATGACAGGGATACAACGATCACAACTACTATGACTCCTCTATCAAATAAATCCAGGACTCGGTCAACTAGGAAAAGGGACCATGCTATTGTAACTATGGTGAAGGATGACCATGATAGTGACATTGAGGTAACTGCCAAAAAACCCCCTACAAAGATAGTTAGAGGGTTTACAAAGAGATAAACCTTTATTCTAAGGAAACAAAGAACCAACCATCCAACCACAACTCAACATAAAAATAAGAGAATTGATGAGCCCAAGGAACAAGCTAGGAGGAGCACCACACAATAGAAGAAGCAGAACCCTCCCCTAACACACAAGAACCATAGTAGGACATTAATCTAGAAGTCGACGAGGCCTTGGTTGACACACAAGAACCAAAACAAGGAACTCTTGGCGAAGGCCTTATCACTCTCTTGGCAACATATTCAGATGAAGAAAAGGTAGAGGTGAAAGCTCCCACTGACCCACCAAAACTAGTGGGGAGCCCTTTTGAAGAACAAACTACAATAGAGGTAGATGACCCAACACAAAGAGAAGAGGTACAAGAGGAAGAAGATTATGTTGTTTCACCAAAAATAGCACAAAACACCACTCCAACACACTCTCCCAGGCCTCAAGAGCCATAGATGGAGAAGCCAGAGCAATCTGGCAGTAGATTAGATACAAAGGATTTGGAAGTTCTCATTGATGCAATGGTAATATTAATTGAGGAAAACAAATAGGGAACAATACATCTTGTTGAATCAACAATCAAATGTTGCTACTCCAAATGAGAAGCAATAAGTATAACCAAAGACCCCTACTATTACACACAAACCAGTAGGAGGTTCTCCAAGGGAATGACCTACCCACTCACAAAATTCAGGCAGAGAAGAACAATAGGTAGAAGAGGTTCCACCAGGAAATACCTATGGATATGACTTAGTTGATGCACTAGACCTAGGGCTATAGGAACCAAAAGCAAAGTTTGTTTCTCCAGAATAAAGAATCACCCCCACATGGGTAAGAATCCCACACTCTCTACCTATTTGTGCATCTTTGGTCAAACATGACATAATTTTAAGAATGAAAAATTGGAAGCTACATATCAATTTAAAAATGCTTAAATATGAGCTTAAGGAACAAAGGGCACCTAAGAAATCAGGTTACCTTGCAACAAGTCCTCTTACTGCAAGGGAACCCTTCACCGAATCACAAGAAAGAGCTCACCTCAAAGAGACAAAATAAGTAGTTTTCCAAGCTACACATTTCATGTTAGTTGATGCGGCTAGTCAAACAGAGACAGAGCAAGAAAACATAGGAATTCCAGCCAAACATGGTATCAATGAGGAGAATGAGCCAACGGAAGAGGTTACTTATGGTGTCAGTGAACCCTAGGGTCGCCCTGACTTCTCTAAAACTATGTTATTGTTGGTTGCATGGAGACATGGAACAATTTTGGGCTAGGGAAGATGATGGGTGCCTAAATTGACATACTTTCAACACTCGTCTAATAGTTTTTTGGTTACCATTTTCCATCAATCACTTCCTTTTTGATACTCTCCTTTTCTAGTTTTGTCGCATTTATCATCAAGGTACAAATATTTCCCCATATTCTATTATTACACTATTCTTATATAATTCTTAAAGGAGCTTGCTACTTTCATGTACTAATATTGCTACACAGGAGTAATATAGTAGTTGCAACTCCTCACAGTGGCTGCAATACCTCTCTGTTGCAACTCCACATGAATTTTTTTTGCTACGATTTCAAGCATGGCCCAACTAATGCAACTCCAAGTAACCAAGAACAAACCAACTACCACAACTCCAAGTGCACTCGTTGTTGTTGCAACTCTAGACAATTGTTGCAACTTCAAGCATGCTCTCCAATGCTACGACTAGGGACTATTGCTACAAATCCAATAATACTCTCCGTTGTCACAACTTCAAGTCTACCATTGCTGTGATTCCGAGTGCAAAACTCACCAACATAGTTGTCAACACTAAAACAAATAGTTGGGAAATGGTCTTCATAGAGGAAAGCAATAGGAGGCAAGTAGGCGACTAAAAGGAGAATTTGGTTTTCCTATCGAGTCAACACATACCTGATTCTCACTAAAGTTTTACAGAACCAATGTAACCGGATGAACAATTGGATTCTCATGGTTTTCCATCTGTCATTTTGTATAATTTTAGACATCTGTCATGTTATCCCCATTTTGTGGGATAAATAAGGAGATGATGTCTCGAGGCCCTCAGGTTGAAGATATGGAGTTTCAAGAGACCATGTGACTAGCAATGACCACTTGCACATACATAAACCCTCTCTATCACCACATTTTGGATCCATTGTCAGCGCATCCACCACACCAGCTAGATTTTGGACGACACATGGGTCTTGCTCCATGTGGTACAAGTCAAGTATTGTGGCAGGTAATCACCCTAATATTTGAGGAATTTAAGCATGTTGTAAATAAGCTTCTTTTGATTATAGAATGCCTACTTGGACATTATTCTTGTGACCCTATTTCACCTTGGTGAGTGTCATAGAATTCCTAGTAAGTGGCCAACCTTTGGGGAAGGTTTTCAACTAGGGATCCCTTGAGGGGTTATCGTACGATTTCAAACCATACTTACCACTTTCCGCTCATTATGTCCCATCATATTTCCCCCTTCTAGGCCCTTTGAATTTAGTGACCCAAGAAGGGCATGCACCTCATTTCATGGGAAGAAGGGGCTGAAGGCCCACGGGGATTGTTGCTTCCAAAAGATAAAATCCTAACACAATAACCTTCTAGATGCTCGCCCAGGGATCTCGAGGGCAATGAAAAGTATCTCATAAAAAACTAATGGGACACGTAAAAGAATGACTAATAACAAAATTCCAACCATGGAGGAGCATGTGTGGGAACTATTTTTATTTCTTAGGTAGAAGCCCCACACATGTTTCCAACTTGGGGAAGTATGATATGACCAGGGTAGAGTCAAGGTGGGAACAATTTCTCATGCTTAGATATAATCCCCACCTTGGATTCAACCTAGAAACATTCTAAAAGGACAAAAGACAATAAATGGGCTTGGAAAAAGGTTTCATTGAGGAAGAAGGTACAACACACTCCCTACAAAGGCACCCATAAATGAGACAATATGATCCCTTGTATGTGATGGAAATCATTGACCTATGAAGTCTAAACCCATTCCACCTCATCATCTACTACATAACCTTGAAAGGACATCTTTGGGAGTATCCCCTACTTGAGGGTTTTAGTCTACCCTATATGACTTTTATGACACCCCTCCCATACCTAAACTTGGTCAATTGTATAGGGTCTTGGAGCATTTGTTTAATTTGATGAGTTAGTTTTGATGAACATGTTTAGGTTCCTTTATTATTATATGTTATTTACAATTTTCATGATATCTTTGACTTGATATCTTTGGAGAGCATACCCTTTTGTTTTGCAAGACCCTGCTTGGTGGCTAGTTTTGGTAGAACAAGCCTAGCTTGGGCTTCCATGGGGAAAGAAGCCCACATGTTGGATGTTATAGGCCCACATACCAGATCAAAGGGACATTCCTTTAGATGCTTTCATGGAATCGTGGAGGACCTAACATATCCCCTACCACCTAAACGTTTTGCTTGAATAGGGAAAAACATCACTTTCTTGATGTTTGACGTCACAAAAGGGGTTAGGGTTTGGTGGTGATAGAGTTTCTCATTGACACTTGGAATCAATTGATGAAGAGAGAATGTTGACTTGAGGGAGAGTGCCATAGCACATGAGGAGAGGGCCTTTGGAGGCCAAACGTTCCATCCCCAACCTCAACAACTTGTCACATATGCCAAAATGTTTCCCTAGAGGGGTGACATAATCTTACTTTTAGGGTTTCTAAGGTGTGTAAAAGTGAAATTTGAATGAATTAAATAATATTTTTTTTGTAAAGGGGTAAGATAAGGGTTGTTGACCCCTTATCTTATGTTTTACCCTTTGAATATGGACAAACTATGTTTTAGACATTTTGTATAAATAGAGATCATGTGAATCTCTTTTCTTAACACAACTCTCCCATTGTGAGAAGTACTTGGATGGAATTTTCTCTATTCTTGGGAATTATGGTGTTTCTCTCTTGTGAAATGTTTTATGGTGCTATATTTTGGTGAATGGATGAGGAGGAGTGATTCACACCTCTTGGATGATTATTCTCTTGATGCTTATGGTGAATTTGCTTGGTGAAACTAGGGTTTGATCTCTCTCTCTCTCTTGGAACTGGTAAGGAAAAATATGCATTTTTAGTTATTTTTTGCTCTTTATTGGTTATGGTTGTTTGAAACCCTAGGAGGAATATGTTGGATACACCCTCCATCAAGCTTAATCTAATTTTCTAAAGTTCACAAGTTATTTCGCAAGGGTTGCTAGGAGGAATATGAGTGTGTATACCCTCTTAGATTTACCATAAGTTTGATTGGCATACCATCGAAAGTAAAAGGGATTACACCCCTAGGGTCTTTGTTGATCTAACTCTTTATTCTAAGACACCATTTACAAAATTTTAAAGGCACTAATCTAAATATTTTGCATTGGAGAAATAAAATAGTGCATTGGGAAACATGATTTTTTGTCATTTCAACTTTCTGCAATTTGGGTTTTGTTCCTTGTGCCTAGAGAACATCTTAGCCACTAGGGAATCCCCTCTAAAGGGGTATTACGTGCTGTTGTAACAGAATTTCATCTTTAGCCATTATAGCTACAGAAACCCTAATCAAACTTTCTCTAATAACTCTCAACTCAACCACCGAAATTTGCTAAGATTTTGCCCACATATTCTAGTAATCATAGCACATCTTTTGGTAGATTTTTGGCAAGTTTTATTGGTTGAATATCTTTCTGTAATAAATTTTTTGTTACAGCCATAAGGCTGATTATTTTCTATGCAGGAAGTGTTTACTACAACCTTACTTTTTTGCTATTGTCTTGCTCCTTTAATCTTGAGTTTCACTAGTGTTTTACTAGTTGATCTCTTGCATCATTTACTTGATCTCTAGCACTTGTTTTAGAAACTAATTGTGAAATTTAATTGCTGATATATACCATTACTAACTACTGTAATTAAGGACAACAAACTTAATTTTATTTTCCATCATATACTTGGGCTTGTATCATTTTTTCCCTTGTGTCTCGGGTAGGTACAATCAACATTTCCAGGTTCTACTACTTGGCAACCCTTGGCTACCATAAATACCTTAATCAAGCCCTTCTCCACACACAAAAACTTGACCTATAAGGGAATGCATTCACACATCACACTTTCCATCTCATTCTCCCCTAGGGTCACCGAGCTTCCCCCCTTGAGGTGACCACTTCACCTCTAAAGTGACAGGAATACTTGCCTAAGGTGACATTGGTTAGGTGTTCTCAAAGTTGGCGCCATTCGGTGGTTGGATTGGGATTTTCCCAACCTAAAACTTGTGTGATAACAAGTCATATTGTATACAAACCTTAGCTTCCCCATAGTTGAGGGGAGAGAAAATTATTCTAGCGATAAGCATTCAACTGTTATTGTAATTTCAAACTTCTGCAATATAATTTATGTTCCTACCTTCATTCGCATGTTGGTGATTGCGTGGTTTTGATTTCATAGCTCAATGCCTTGTCCAAGGGGGTAGGTCCCCCTCCTTAGTCAGGTACTGCATGTATATTAATGTATAATTTACCCTTCCAATTTTGTTTATTTAATCTCATAGTTTCTTTATTCTTTTAATTTGCTGCAATTCTAAAATAAGGTAGAACAATCACTGCAATTCGTGTGTGGTTGATATTTAATTTCTTGTTGTTAAGAATTAGCATTCTTAAGCTGTAATTCTGCATTGGTTCTATTTTCGTGAAATTGTAATCACAAATGTGCTACAACTCATAATTGTTGAAATCCATCTCACTTTTATTCTTGCGCTATAGCTTTATTTCTGCAGTCTACATTAATGCAACTTGCTTTGTTGCAACTCACATCATTGTGATTCCAACTCACATTACTGCAACTTCGCTTGCAACTGCACTTTATTTTGTTTACTTCCTAATTTGTGACAACAATAGTATTCAACAGTTTGATATTGGCATTAGATGGGTGAACACTTAATTCCCCCAAAAAAAAAATATCTTCATTATGCTTGAGCAAGTCACCAATAGATCACAGTATATATTTCAATTTCTGCAAGTGTGATTTTAATTCCTTCAAGAGTGATTTCAATTTCCAGAGCATGATTGCAATTCCTGCAAGCGTGATTTCAATTTTCGCAAAGTGTGATTTCAATTCCCGCAAGTGTGATTTCAATTTCCACAAAGTGTGATTTCAATTCTTACAAGAGTGATTTCAATTTCCGCAAGTGTGATTTCAATTTCTGCAACTGTGATTTCCTTCCTGTAAGTGCAATATTTACTTCCCTGCAACTTAGGAAATAACTTAGCTTGGTGACTTCATTAAGTATCTTCAATCCTTGATTTGTGAAATTCAAAGTACTACAACCCATTAGGAAAACAACACTATAACTTGCATATACAATGCACAACAATTTATAAATAAGATACAACCTCGGATTGATAATTAAATGTACACGTTTTTGTTGCTCGTTGATTAATTAGAAAGTAATTGAAAATTATGTCAACCTGCTTTGGGTATTTTCCACCTTAGCCATTGGATGTTGCCTATGGAAAACAAGGAGTGAGGGAATACATCATAGGAGAAATGTTGAAATATTAGACAGATCCATTTTCAAGTATAGGAGACACTAAAGAAGTCGTAGTAAAAGTATAAATCCAGACATGATCAACATAGAACCAAGAAGTCATTCAAAGTGGGAGACATAGTTTGGTTACAAATAAATAAGGAAAGACTACAAGGCCCTGGTGTTAAATCCTAGGTCTACACCTCTTCCTTCTACTGATCCATCAACACATCCATCTATCAACCTAGTTTCTTGCTTAGTTTCTTTTCAATGGTGTGTTGAGTCAGTTTGATTTGTTTTCATCTTCCTTTTGTTTTGCATCATTTTCTTTCTCTTTGAAAGGTTAATGAATGTTTTGGTTTGAGTTTAATAACACACATCATCATGATTTTGTCACTAGTGGGTTTCTAGCAGGTTAACCTAAGCCCTTGATGGAAAAAGAGACAAATTGCAATAATGTGCATGTTCTTGCAAATACCATAAAAACGCGTTGTTTTGTTGGTTTTAATGTTCAAAAAAAAAAAAAAAAAAAAATTCAATCTATGTTGGCGCCTTGCATGCGTGTGCATGTTCCTGAGCACTCAAGTTCATGAGGGTTACCACCAGTTGACCATCATTTCAGAATTCGTGCTAAAGTCATGCAAGTTTGTGTCTTCAATTCTTGTCATCGTGGGATCATAGGTAATTATCGCTACATGTGGTAAAGTAAATCAAATTAACACATACATTTGACCCATCAAACTAGAAATAATAAAATTAAACCCAAAAAGGAGGGGTACCTTATCTAAAAGGGCCAAATCAATTACCCCAACAAAGGAAGAAATCCCTCAAAAGAAACTAAGATTATCTACAACAAAGGAAAGAGAGAAGGAGGGAAACAAGGTTTGTATCAGACAACAAGAGGAACAAGTTACTCCACCAGGCCCATTGTCACCTGAGCATTCATAAGACAAGCTTGTGACCTCCACCATGTAGCAAGATAAAATTCCCAAGAAAAAAATGAGGGGACAAAGGAAAACTAAAAAACACAATCCCAAGATTGTTGTTGCAGAATTTGTGCCTATGGAAACCTTGATTAAGGAGTCCCCTGAAGCCAAGAAAAATAGAAAGAGGAAACATAAACAAGACCCTAAAATGCCCAATAAGCCTAACATAACTTGAATTGTCATGACATTTCCATCAAGAAAAGTGTGTTATCAATTGAAGATTTGAAAGGCAGAGTATCCGACAAATAAGCAAAGGATCATATTCACTTCTAGATCTCAATATTTTTGCAGATTCAATCCTCTTTTATGGGTATAATTTTATATCATCATTCACCAGAAACAATCCAACAACTCCATATTCATAAGGGTCAATCAAGGGTCGATTCTAGATTTATATGTAGATAAAATAGCAGTCAGAGATATCATTTGATGATTAAATAGAGACAAAGCACATTCAAAGAAATGATTGCTAAGGCGTTGCCATAATTTTCTTCCAGTGCGCCTTTCGAATAGATGGAGGTGAATTTTTGAAAACTGAAAGAGGTTTTTGTTGGAAAAATTTCATTCACAAAAACATCCTCGTATTTTAAACAAGTATCACGGTTTGGGAGAATCGAAGAGATCTTTGAGGCTGTTTTTCCAGAAATTCACAAAATGCTATGTTTTTTCCTGTTTTTGTCATTGTCTTACGAAACGCCTCCCAAACCGTTGGAGGTGAATTTTCGAAAACTGAAAGAATTTTTTGTTGAGAACAATCTCATTCACAGAAACCTCTCTTATTTTTTACACAGGTATGACGGTTTGGGAGAATCCAAGAGATATTTGAGGTTGGTTTTTCCAGAAATTCACCAAACCTGTGTAAGTTTTGTTCCAGAGTCAAAGGTTTCCTTCTCCAACTTGTGGCATATGTGTGGATCCATGCAAGTCAATGGAAATTTCAACCTTCAAAGACTTTTTTTATGCAACCCATGCACTTTAGTTACCATAAATTACTTTAGTTAAGTGATATAATCTTTTTGTTTCAGTTTGAGATATTGCAACCATTTGTAATAAATATCTTTTTGATTAAAACAATATTAGATAGGAAAAAGTTATTTGCTTAGAAATGGGGAGTCATCCCAACAAACTAGTTCTTGAATTCTACTTCACTCAATGTATAGAGTATTTTTGGAAAGTGACCATAACTAAATGGAAAATTTTAATACCTACAGATCTTAATGTAATGAAGACATTAGTGCTAGATATGAAATATGTATTTGAACCCCTTTGATAGATAAAAATAGAATATGGGAATGAAAAGGGGGTTCAGTTTTTAGTGAAAGATTCAAGCATCAGAATTTGGTCGGACATGAAATTTATGATTGTAAAGATCCCTACCCGGTGAATATAAATCTTGATGACAATTTGTGTTTTCTTTCTCAAGTCTTTATGTGTTCTTAATCTTCTCTTGGATGCAAGTTTGTAATGTGTGCAATGTGCATTTCGTTTTCCTTTCATCTACTATTTTAATCAATCTTTTTACTTTCATGCAACCTGATAATTAGCTATTGCTTTAGTAAAAAGATTAGTTATATTGCAACCTGTTGGATTGTTTGTATTTGGGTATGTGTTTTAGGCCTTGAAATATTATTTTAAGTCTGAAATTTCACACACCAGGTAACTCATTGTATTGCTTGTTGTGTTTCCTTTGTTTATTTCTTCATATGCCTACATGTTCATCAAAATTCATGCCAATAGCTAAGGGGAACCTGCAGTGATATTGTTTGGCTAGTCCAACCAGGTTTCTATCCTTGAAAACCTACCCATTAGCTGACCAACATACCAAATTCATAAAAAACAAAACATTCAAAAACTTGAGGTGGCCTAGATCTTCCCTTTAATAGTCAGGTGCAGACTTTAGGACCAAAACCTGGTAAGAAGATCAAGGGCATTTTACATGGTCCTTTTGAAGTATTAGAAAAGGTGGGAGATAAATCCTACAGACTCAGTCTACCTCCATACATGTGCATTTACTTAGTAGTGAATGTGGAGAATCTAAAAGTCTATGAGCCTTCCGTGGTTGATGAGGAAACTAAGGAGAAAGTATTACCTACCATAGAGGACTTAACACCAGACACTTAAGTAGAGTTGGAAGAAGATATAGTTTTGTAGAATAGGACTAGAACTAAAAGTTAAGGACAACATGACCTTTGGAAAATCGGGTTGAAAGGACAACTTCCAAGAAAGGCAAAATGGTACTCTAGGGAGAAGGCAAAGGAAAAATTTCCTCACCTCATTCAGTAAATATTTTGGGGACAAAAAACCTTCCTAAATGGGGAGGTATGATCCAGTAAATATTTTGGGGACAAAAAACCTTCCTAAATGGGGAGGTATGATCTAGATTGGATCATCATATAATTTGTCATCCATATTGGTAATTTTTGGGTAGAAAAAAATGGAGGAATCAACTTGTAGGGCCATTTTAACAACATATTAGCAGTAGGTCTCAGTTTGGAAAATTGGGGTCTGAAACCTTCCAGAGTCATTTTGAGGCATCAAATGGAATTTTTTGGTCGAAAAACAAGTAAATGCCACTGGAAGTGTTTTACACACAAATACCTTTCCAACGATGCATGAATTTCCTCAATCAAAATTCATATATGAAAGTTATGCCTACCACAAGTTGGCCTACCATGTTGACCACCATGGTATGATTGGATGCCACATCAACCCCCATTACTCAAACTTATGGGGATATCCACATGTGGAATTTCAAGAAGCTTCTAGAAGGTATAAACCTTATCACTAATTGAGGGTTGAGGAACTCAAAACCTTAGCCCTAGAGAGCTATCAGACTATGTTAAATACCGAGATGCTAGGAGGAGTAGGTGTTCCATTATTTTGTATTGTAATTGTTACATAATTGAGAAGAGCATCCAAGAAGTGGTATTTTAAGAGAATAATAGACAAGGTAGGATATTTTAAGATAATAGAGGATATGCCTCACCTTTTATTTGGGTTTTCTCCCGTATTGGGTTTCACAGGATACATACTGTGTTCAATTGTGTGGATGGTATGTATATTTTTTCTTGTTCTTTCATTTTCGTATTCAGTTGTTTTCATAAATATAAGAAATAAGATAGTATTAAATAATTTGGGATATAAGGAAATAAATTGCATATCTAATATTTCATAAGAGCATAAGATTTGTTGTGATGAAATGTTCCCATGGAATATCCATGTTGGTTTACAGATCTTAAAACCTATAAGAGAAGATATTTCCATCAACCTATAACAAATCTTAATCCAGGTTCTTAGATCTACTTCCAAGGAATATATAAATAATGTTGTCAGAACATATTCATTCATTACATTAAGCCTTGAAAAAAAATCCAAGAATGATGTCAGATATTAGACAACAAAATAAATATCACCATCAAACTATGGAATGTACCCCTCACATTTTAGAGGGAGTTGATTTGGGTACCTAAGAAATTAGGTAACATCAAAAGAAGGATACAATACATGAAAGGACCATGGTGCCACATTCCGTACCTCCAATAAATGGATATGAAATTTGATCATACAAGATGATACCTCATACCATTGATGTGGAGTGAACAAGGTGAACCTTGAAAGTGATTTCAAAGTGTTGAGTGTGCTCACCTCTACACAAAACACTATTAAAAAATATACAAGGAACAAGGGATTCATCCCTTCTTGGAGTTTCCATATTAGTGTATCTTTAATACATATTCTCATAAGATGTCAAATGTAGCAAGGATACAAATATGGACAATAGAATTTATCCCTGACAATGTCGCTAAAATGTTACCTCACAAACTAACACTTCAAATTTAAAGTAAAAAAGAGCACTACTAGCTTATGAGAAACTAAAGAGGGAGGCCAATGCCACCTCACCAACCCTCTTCACACTTTAGGTTCACTCTCCTCCAACACAAGGGGAGATTCCCTAGAATAGAGTTGCTAGAATTTTAGACAATTGATTGCAAGGTGAAATGAAGAGTAAATACTAACATATAACATTTTTATATGTTTAGTAAATAAAGTGGATGAATGGAGCGGAGACTAGTTCCTTTTCATTGGGAAAATGGGGTCACATCAAAGATTAATGCAAGACTATCCTAATAAGATGAAATGGATGTTAAAGTTGAAAATTACAAGCTACAACAGTCCATCTCCTTGTTGTCCTAAATTATAGAAATATAACTAAGGATATTACTAGAGTACATAAAACCCAATGGATGTCAAGATTATAATTATTAGGAACATAATACATGTGCATTCATCCAAAAGTAGAGAATACATGCATTCATAAATAATATTCCATTGATAACATAATAGAAAAAGGAAGGGCGTTACCTAATTCACTATCAACAAGCATATGCCAAGAAAATTTTCACATGAAAGAATGACATTAAGTTTTAGAAGATCTTCTCATCCATTGAAGCACTACATTGATCCTCCAATTACACCCAACAAATGTTCTACAAATCTTCAAGGGATCTATCCCCAAATCCAACATACAAAAAATGGGCAAAACAAACCCTTATATAGGTTTAAGCTCAACTTCTTTTATGATAAAATAGTATTTTCCTTCTTAGAACCATTTTCTTCTCCAAGGAAAGCATTAGAAAAATACTAGGAAATAATACAATAATTCATAAGTGGGTCCTCCAAGACCAAAATTCCCATACAAAATACTAAAGAAAAGATGCTAAATAAATTTGATGCCACATGTTATCTCCCTCAAGCTCCAAGCTCATGCAAGGTGCATGTAAAGTGCCACTTGTACTCTTCATGTGCAAAGTAATCCTCAATAAATCTAAATAATAACCACCTCAAAATAAAATAATATAAATTCCAAGTCCATGAGGGAATGCATTGTCCAAGATAAGTGCATGAATGCCAAGTGTACATGTCTCTTGATGGGAGTGTTCTCCAAAGTAACCCCTTTGACCATGTAATAATGTAAAATAAGCTCATAAAGAGGTGCACCATAGGAAGGAGTGCGTCAACAACCTCTTTGGTCATGTAAAACAATAAAATACTCCAAGAGGAAGGAGTTTCCTAGGAAAATATGTCAAGTTAGATATCTTACATAGATATAAAACCCCCTTAAATAAAATAATCTTCAAAATATAGGTGCACCCTCTAATAAGCTCTAAAAATAAATTGAATCCTCCTTAACAAATTCCAAATAAAATAATATAAATACCCAATCAAAGAGGTGAGAGCACTCTCCAAGAAATATCCATGCAATAATGATGAGAGAACACCTACGAGAGGTGCACCCTATAAAACCATGAAATGGAGCTGCCTTATCTCCTCAACAAATGTGCAAGTGGGCCTCTAGGAAGTGGACAAATTAGTTACTAGTCACTTCAAGTTCACAAGGTGTACAAGGTGTGAACAATCTCATTCAAGGATGCAAGTGAACCCCCTAGAGAAGTCCACTACCTAATTCCATAGAAAAGTGTGCTAAGGGATGAAATAAATGAGTGTGAATGGATGGATGGATGAGTGGAGGGATAAGTTCATGGTAAAAAACCCTAGGGTGCATGCATAACTAAGTCCTTAGTCAACGTGCAAGACTCAACAAGCTCCTCAACATGTGTGCAAGGGGATAAATATGTGACATGGTCAAAAAGTAGGTTGGCACATGTGAAAAAGGATAATATTAGGCCCAATGGATTTGCAAAAGGAGGAAATAATTAAATATTATTTTTCTAGCAGGTTGACTCGACATGTGTGACAAAGGGGGCATGCTACCCTCATGTGTGTATTTCATAGACACAAAGATGCATTCCCTGTTGACAAATTGAAATAAAACTGAAGAATAAGGCCTCAATGAAAGATTATAACATATGAGCATTTATAGGCCAATGATGTAGCACTCGTCCTAAGGTTTGGGAATAATTAATCAACAAATGAAATATTTCAAATCAATTTGATGTGTTTATGCACTAAAATGGTGAAAAAGTGGAAATGTGTCAAATGAAAAGTTATTATGAAATGAAACTTAGGCATTTACACATAAAATGTGTCATGCACCCTCTAGGAAAGGGAACGTGGTGGAATGTAACTAAAATGTGGATTCTACCTAGATAAAAAGTGAATATGTGATGAAATATACAAATTACCTAGGTACAACAATGGAAATTTGATTAAATACAAATGACACTAGGAAAATACACCATTTTGCTAGAAGACACTAACAACTAAGACATGAACTAGCCATGCAACAATGAAGTGAAAGTAGCTATTAGAACTTAACTAGGTGATCTCCCTAACATTGACCCATGAAGAATGCCTCCATTAAAATAAAAATAATATGATGCACAACTAAAACAACTTCCACCAAAACTCCACATTCTAACCCCTTGGGGGGCTAAAACCATCATACGTTCCTGCAAATATATGAATTGTGTGATAAAAATAACACATGCAATCGTCATGTAGTATCAGGGGTAACAATGTTGCACTTGCTTCGAGGACAAAAGATTGTATGCATGATAGATTTAACACTCCATCTATTCAAATCAATAGTAAGGGAAACACTCCACAAGACGGATTAATTACCATCCAAGAGAAGGGAATTTATGGGTTCAAATCCATCGATGGTATTCAAATAAAATTTAGCATGCATGGTGCTAAATCAACTGGATGATGACATTGTTTTATTTTTTATTTTTTGAAATATAAGATGTTATTGTAGAAGAAGAAGGGTGTTTTTATTCTATGATTTTAGTACTAATTTTGCAGGAGATTAATTTCTACCATGTTGGTAAAGGAGAGAGTTGCTTCTTGTGCAAAATTTGACCTTTCTTTTGGGCCAAAGTTTGACAATTTTCTTGCATTAAATTTGATAAATGGACAAGGGCACAAAAGATATATGAGCAAGGGACCGATTTAGGGTGCATTAAAAGTAATTAGAAGTAGTCAATTTGTAGTGAGAGAGACATTGATCAATTATGAGGGAAGGAGTTGGCTTTTGAGGGTACACATAACTTTAAATGTTATTTTGTGTGTACCAAAAATTAGACACGAAGGAGCTCTTTTTAATATTAAGTGTGTTGATGAGGAAGTTCTTCTATTTATTCCATGGTGAGGCATGAACTTCTTTCGAGAGGATTAGTTTATCAAAGGAAATCACTCATTTCTGGGATGAAGGGTTACATGCTAAAGTTACATTAGGAGAGGAAATAACACCAAAA
Source organism: Picea engelmannii (assembly GCA_009831015.1). Taxonomy (NCBI): domain Eukaryota; kingdom Viridiplantae; phylum Streptophyta; class Pinopsida; order Pinales; family Pinaceae; genus Picea; species Picea engelmannii. Next base: position 1,323,389 of record ML776677.1, on the reverse strand, counting down.
CTAGGTGCATTTTCTTTGGAAAAGTGTTGGAGTCCAAATTAGGAGCATACCTTCAAGCATAAAAGGGAGAGAACAAGAGATGGTTCAAGTTATTGACGCATCTTCAGTCTTCCAAGGAAATTGAAGTTATCGATGCATCTTCAGTCTTCCAAGGCAATTGAAGTTATCGATGCATATTTAGTCTTCTTCTTTCCATGATTTACTTTTCTCTTATTTCATTTTTAAATCTCTACGTAGTATTTTGGTATTTGTGTAGGTCAAATCCTTGTATAATTCTACTACAAATTTTTCCCATCTCCGAGAGTTCTATGTAGGGATAAGGATCCTAAGACTAGATTTCCAATATCCTTAGGTCCTACACTATTCAGACCAGGAGTGCAAAGCACCAATTTTCAAAATATTATGAGAGTGTTTTTAATATAATATCTATTTTAATGATATTTTGATGCATATATATTTCTCTCCACAATGTGGATGAAGATGTAGGTATTCCAACATCTCTTTGCAAAAGAAGTGATCACAACCTATGAAAGCACCCTCACCAACAATTTATGCAGATGAGTGGTAGAGGCACCCTACATGTTCCACCATTTGATAGGATTCAACTAATCTTGATCTTTAATTGCATGCAAATTAGCAAAGACTCCTTGCTCATCGATGTACTTGCTCAATTCCATTCGTACTTGAACACACTCCTCTTCATTAGGGATCAACTTGTATGATGCAAGAATATACCACTATGTACATTGGATATGTGTGTGGTTTTCTCATAACTTCACCCCAGGTGCTAGTTGGGCCAACCGATATGGAGAATAATAATTGGGTGTAAGGACATATGCTAAGACATGGACTATAACATTCGAATTATCCCACCTATTGACCATGCATTTATGAATATGATTATACAAGATCATGTCTATCTGCTCAATAATGTCTTTGATCTGGCCTAGCAATTTTCCACTTGCTCATACACCTCCCCAATCACATGTATCTACAAAATGAATCATATTATATATGGGCTTGGTGAACTGTAGAACATACCTAACCTCTGCCCAAAATTGATCATCAAGAACGTCGTCCTCCACCTCCTATAATTCATATTAGATGTAGATTTAACCATGTTTTTCAAACCTTTCCATGAAACACTTGATACCATAATAGCCAATGCCTCTCTTACCTTCAAAAGGGCCCTGAAGGTGAGGTATAGCTAGCAAATTTGGTCTTTGCAATCTTATGTAGCTCCAACTTAGAGCGATTGTGGAAAATGTAGAGAGCATGACTATGATTGGGAGTAAATTTTATCATACTCTTCCTTCCTTGTACAATGCACCAATTCATTTATAATTATGGTCTTGTAACTTAATAATATCATGCATCAAAAGGTTCAATGTGTGCACCAAATACTTAGAACAAAATATGTTAGCATACATATCCTCAATGATTTCTCCCCTTGCCTTACAACTAATAACATTATTAATGACTTGAATGGTTTTAATTAAGGGCTCTACAATATTAACATTGATCTTGTAAAGATCCAAGTAGTCATGGGATGCAAGTAAGATCACACAACTAGTAGACACACCAAGAACATTTATCAATGGCCTAACTTTAACATTTGTCCAACCATCAGATACAATGGATACCCCATATTTGATCCAATTGTTTATAAATTGTCCTAGATCACTATGGATTTTGGCTCTCTTGTTGACTCCCATGGTTCTAGCTTTGTCATACCCAAGGCTCATGTATCCTTTAGGGGCATTGTTGATGGCATGCACCAATTCATGCCGATAGGGTGAGTAAAGAACATTGGAAAATATGCTACATGCATAGAGAACCCTGAGCACTTATGCATCCACGTCATCCCCTTAATGCATGGGTAGGGATCCACTAGCATGGGGGGATGGGGTTCAAGCACCATTCCATATGAGGTTCTCAAATTCAACCTTTGATATTTTGGATTTGTTTTGTGTTTCATCCTCTTCCCTTGTGTATTTTTTTCTCTCTTTTATTCTCTTTTATTGACACTTTATCATAAGTTTTGAATCCTATTGCCTTACTCTTCTCTTTATCACTTGTCATAATCCCATAGATATGCTTCCTCACACAAATATATGAACATGTGTAAGTCGTGTTACGATGGGACATGTAAATTTAGTGGTTCAACCACCTTTCCCTCTCTCATGCCTTGTCAGATACTTCCACAAGGATGTTGAACTCTCTAGGGGTTTATTTCCATCATCATTATTAGCTTCATCATCCCCTCCATCCCCTTCTATTTCTTCTTCCTCTCCATGGCATGTGCCATTGCCATACTCTATTTCTTCCTCCTCGTCATTGGTATTTTAGTTTCCCAACAACACTATCAAAAAAAAAACCATAAGCATAATGATAAATCCATATACCCTTCATCCTTCTTGAAAGTTGAGAATAACATGTTGCTTGCAATAGAATGAGGGAGAAGAAGGAAAGGGAAAGAGGGAAGAAGAAAAGAAAGAATGGTTTAAGAGGCTACCCCTTTAGTGTTATAACAATAAAGGAATGTAATTGTGGCAGCCTTCAATCTCCCTTCCAAGATATTACAATTTTGCCTCTCAACAACTAGAAGGAAATCCATTCAAAACCATAACAAAGATGAGTGAAAAGAGTAGAAGAAAATGAAATGAAAAAGTGTTTTGATCTATCAATAAACCCTATGCCTGAGCTCTTTTCCCTTTACCATCACCTTCACAAGAAAAAAAACAAAAAAGAAATCACTAGGCCACTGGGAGCATTTCATTTTCCACCGAGAGCATTTGGAGAGAATTTTTTTTAATGGCTCAAGAGCACCCCAAGAGTGTCTTGGGAGCACCTCAAAAGTGCTTAGTGGGCATCTCTCTAGGATCGCTTTCATAGGGGTAGGGAGTTCTCTAAAATCTCCCTAAGCACGCTTCCGAAAACACTCTAGGATGGGAGCGACTCTGAAGTGTTCCTTTGAGGATTCACTTGAAGTGAAATTCAGGAGAAAGGGGGGTTGGGGGTCCCTTCCCAAGAAACGTAGCTTAGATCCTTTGATTAAGCATTATTTGAATCCAAAACTTTTCAAACTATGTAAATGACTAAGCAGCTCTGATTAATGAAGAAATGAATCATTCTCTCCTTGATCTAGAAAGAGAGGGGTTGTGTCGGTGACAGAGGCACCTTCCATAATATGTTCATTTGGGACACGCAGTAGATAATTTCTTGAGGGAAATTTCGAATGATAACACTAAAGAAGTAATTTCCTTCCAAAAGAATAGTTGATGTTAAACATATAATGATGTTAAAAAGTAACAGATTTGGTATATTTTCAACTTTGGACATCATAATAAAACAAACCATCTATACTCCATGAACCTTCAATTTTCCCACTCTCTCAAGTCGAGCGTTTTCCTTATCAATCAAGACTATGTGAAGCTTTTAATAACTAGTTACCTTATACCTTGCAAGACCATCATTAATTGTGCAAAACATTTGCTCAACATATGAGGAATGAACTAAATTAAAATGAGAGTCTGCAAGAAAGGGGAAATCTTGTTATAGTAAGACAAATATTGATATCAAACATATCAACACATTGAACTATCAAAGGTTTTTTCTTACTAGATCGGCATATAGTGTCTGGTAAGGCCACTAAAATTGAAGGGATTTTGATCCTATGTTTATTATTAACAACAACGTTGGTCTCATCATGAGGAACATCTTTGAAGGCATTTTGATCCTATGTTTATTAAAAATTGAAGGCGTTTTGATCCTATGTTTATTATTAACAACAATGTTGGTCTCATCATGAGGAACATCTTTGAACATCAGGGCTTGAGCCTCCAATCGTTGATTCAAAGGGTGGACAGGTGAGATGTGTTGGAAACGGTGACAACAATTCATCCATGAATAGGATTTCAGATCCTATAAACCAGGGTTGGTTGTAACCAAAGCGACCAAGTTAGAATATGGATGAGATTACATTTAATAATCAGTTTCTAATATACATTGCTATAAATTTGATGTATGCCCGTAGAGGCTGGTGTGTCAAAGAGTAGTGAGACCCTACTGTAATCTCCATTAGTTGAATAATAAGATAACCGATACCTATTCTTGGTGGACGTAGCCCAACGTTTGGGTGAACCACGTAAATTGTTGTGTTCCTTGTTTGCATTTGTATTGATTGTCTTATGTTAGTTTGTGTTTCCACATTTGCAAACTACAACAAGTGGTATTAGAGCTGAGGAGGGCGCACACTGGAAAAAGATGCTCACTGGAAGAGGCCGCGTTGAAATCGTTGTGTTGAAGGGTTCGACGCTTGGTTACCATTGCAAAGGGAGCGCCGGCGCTGGACAACAGGTCTAGGGGCACGCTGTGTTAAATAAAATATGTTGGATTTTAAAGGGAGCGCCGAGAGGGAGCCAACGCTCACCTTACCGACCAAAGGGAGCACCAACCCTGTACTGCACTTACGCGCCGCTCATTGTTTTGGTTCAGCGCACCCCTATATCCTCCAAAGGAGTGCTGACAAAGATTCGTATGAAATTTTTTCAAAAAAAGTTAAAAGTATACGTTTACATTTTGGAAAGTATTAAAGGTTTTATACTTTTACATTTTGGAAAGTATTAAAGATTTTATACTTTTACTTTTTTGGAAAGTATTAAAGGTTTTTATTATATTTGAGAATTAAAATATAATATGTAAAGGTGGAGGATGTTGAAGGGTGGAGGAATAAGGTGGAGTGAGTTTTTTATTAAATTTCTTTTAATAAAAGGTGAATGTATGTAATTTCTTTGAAAATTACACAAGATTATTTTTTCACATTTTTTTTTTTTGGGGGGGCCTTGGATATAACAAACAATGGTGTTTGTTTATTTTATGTTTCCTCTAATGAAAAAGATGCAGAGTGCTAAGTTTGAAATTGAAAAGTTTAATGGCAAGAACAATTTTGAGATCTGGAAGGTTAAGATACACGATCTGCTCGTGCAACAAGGCATGGTGAAGGCTCTTTTCGGAAAAGCAAAGCAACCCACGTCCATAACAGACGAAGACTGGGATGAGATGGATGCGAGAGCACTGAGTGCCATACGCCTGTGTTTGGCCGACGATGTATTGTTCAACATTGTTACAGAGAAGACAACAACCGGTTTGTGGTCAAATCTGGAAAGCTTGTACATGACGAAATCCTTGACAAACAGGATCTTTCTGAAAACACAATTGTATAGTTTGCGCATGAAGGAAGGTACGAAAATTGCTGATCATCTAAATACTTTCAATACTCTTCTAGTCCAGTTGAATAGCATGGGAGTGAAATTTGAATCCAAAGATAAGGCAATTACATTATTGTGTTCTTTGCCCGCGTCATGGGATCATTTTGTTACCTCTATTAGTTTCAGTTCAATAGAAACTATTGAGTTTGACGATATTGTTGGAGCTTTACTATCTAAGGAAACAAGGAAGAAATCCAATCTAGAAACTTCTACATCTGAGGCATTGGTCGTCAGAGGCAGACCAAAAGAAAGAGGACAGGGTCAGAGGGATTTCTCTCGGTCAAAGTCGAAAGGCAGAAAGAGCAAACTCAAGTGTTGGTTTTGTGGAAAATCCGGACACCTGAAGAAGGACTGTTGGAAGCGACAACAAAC
>ML776677.1:1244830-1314846 GCA_009831015.1 Picea engelmannii | reverse complement strand
AAGTACCATTTTGTAAGACAGGTCATCGATGAAGGTGGAGTCTCTCTTGAAAAAGTGCATACAAAAGAGAACTGTGCAGACATGTTCACAAAACCAGTGCTGTTAGAGAAGCTACAATGGTGCTTGGCTTCTCTTGGCTTGCAAAAAAGGTGATGAACAGAAGCAGGAGCAAGGTATCAGGTTAATTGTTGTCAAGGTGGAGATTGTTGGAAATAGTGACAACAATTCATCCATGAATAGGATTTCAGATCCTATAAACCGGGGTTGGTTGTAACCAAAGCAACCAAGTTAGAATATGGATGAGATTACATTTAATAATCAGTTTCTAATATACATTGCTATAAATTTGATGTATGCCCGTAGAGGCTAGTGTGTCAGAGAGTAGTGAGACCCTACTGTAATCTTCATTAGCTGAATAATAAGATAACCGATACCTATGCTTGGTGGACGTAGCCTAACGTTTGGGTGAACCACGTAAATTGTTGTGTTCCTTGTTTGCATTTGTATTGATTGTCTTATGTTAGTTTGTGTTTCCGCATTTGCAAACTACAACAAGATGTAATAGCTATTTAACCCTTTGCTGCTCTGTCAATGTAAGCTTTCTTCTAGACTAGTGCAAAGTCACATTCCTTTACTTGTAATTTGATTACAATGGGGAATGATCCCTTATCTATGAGCAACTCCATTGCAAAGCAAACAATTTTCAAGCAACTTTTTTGTTGTCCTTCTTGAACCCTTCGTACACTTTTATCTCTCAATATTGAACTTGAACTTGCACATTCCTAGAATAAACATTCAAGTGAAGATTAAGCTACAAAGGAGATTTCTATATTTAAAACTAAAATTCTATACTATGATACCATAGATTCACTATGACAAAAGTAACAAGAAACCTCTTGAGCATTGTCTCAAGCATCCTATAAAAATAAACATTTTTTCCCTTCTTAGTCGCAAAGATCAAGTCCTTTCTGGGTTCTGGTAAACATGCAGAAAGCGTAATCAAAATTGTGCTTCAATAACTTTTCTAAAAATATGCATCGTCTATGAGAACTGGAATTCAGTCCAATTATCCCTGGGTAAAATGCTACAAACTTTAGAGATTAACCAGTAAGTGTAAACCATTATCAACTATCCAATATTCGAACTTGATAACTATTATCCAACCAACATGAAGAGAAAGGCATGGACCTTCAACATAACAGTTTACCAAATGCATCTCCAAGACACCATTACTAAAAATAAAATGGGTAGTGGGCACAACACTACCTAGCATTGTTATTATTATTTATCCTTTTGTGAATGCTTCCACTCTCTTGTTCGACAAACTGTAAATTTGTGATCCAATAGAAAAGTATAATATAAATCGGAATTATAGTAACAACCCTCAATACCATAAAACACAAATGGCCACTAAAACTTGAAACATAAAATCCCAAGAACCTATCCGGGGACAAGAGATTAGGGCATTTTCATTGTATGTCTAACATATGTAGATTCTACGACTTAGTACATGCACAAATTGAGGCCAAGCAAATAGACATTGGCCATGCAACCATGAAAATACCATACCAACTGAAAATATCATCAGCTACAAGATTTTTCACAAATTTGTTAAGTCAATGACCCAAATGTCTTGTTGATGCCCCTTGGAACAGAGAATTTCATTTGCATCTCTAAACACAAGAGGATCTATAGTCCCTTCTACTGAGTCCTTCTCACTTTCAGATGAGCAAGCATTGAATCTCTGTTTCAATATACTGTGAACATTGGAATTCACATTTTGGAGTCCGGTATTGCTTCCTGTTTTATATAATGATGTCACTCTGCCGTAACCACAAGAAAATCATGAAATGAGAAAGAAACATAAGGTGGAGGTAATTGATAAAAGTAGAATATGAAATAAAATGATGCACAACTTGTCGGTTACCCTCTACGCAAAGCTGTTGATTCCCATTCTGTAACGAACATAATGTTCATGCTAGATTAATATTGAATTATAACTATCCAGTCAACCCATATGTAATACTTGAAGCATGCTTCAAGTATTACTTGATCGTATTACTTCAAGTATGCTTCAAGTATTACTTGTATGGGTCGTACACTTCTTATCTATCACCTCATTCATCTATTATCTTTTATTTGATGAAGTCATTTTAATTATTTCTTATCTATCACTTCATTCATCTATTATCTTTTATTTGATGAATTCATTCTAAATATCTTTTTTATATGTTGTTTATGTGTTCTTGAACATAACATCTAGGATTGTTTTCTTTTATATGTTGTTTATCCATTGTCTGTAAGATTGGGTTTGTTTGTTTAATGTTTTTGTTTTTTTCAAATTTTGTTTTATATTTATTTTCAATTTTATTGTTCATTAATAACAAATACAATTCTTAATTTTGTAGTTATTTCCAATTTTATTGTCCATTAATAACCAATACAATTATAATTGAAAATGAATAATTGGTTAAGTATATTAACAAATGTAGGGAAGTTAGGCTATTTTTTTGACTTTATAAATATATAACATATGGATTGTAGTATCAATACACAAATAACACTAGATTCTAACCCTTTTGGGCCACATTATAGGATATTTATACAAGCATGTAAAGTGTAATAATTTAACTTTACTTCAAACTTAGTTTTATGAATATGATATATATTAAAAAATATTATACTAACAAATTTGAAGTGACTTTGGTGGATGGTTGGTACAATGGACTTACTCTACAAAATCTAAGCCAATTAAATGTAGTCTCTTCATTTTAACCATGAAAATCAATGTTTCTTGGCTTTGGGCAGCATTCATTCTCAAGCTTCACCATTGGCTTGGTCTACATATTACAACTCATCCCATAAAGGGAGACAACACCCTAGAACCAATGGCACGAGATGTAGAAGCTTCTCAATATGCAATCTCCTCAGACAACCTATGGATCCTTCAATAGTCAAGAATGGTTTGAGAATTTCACAAAACAACAAGGACATGAAACTCACACCCATGTCCCTCAAAGATAGTCACCAATCTAGGAATCAAAGATGAGAATTTTAGATGACTTGCTCTAGTGTGAATCTTATGGTAGGGTAAGAAATGAGATGTTAAGGTCCTAAGTGTGCGGTCTAGCAACATTTTACAAGGTGATCAAACTTGTATTAATGATAAGACTTGGGTTCAAAACCCCTCGAGTGGGTGTGGATGAGGCCAACTACAAGTTCTAGGTGATTTTGATAGAATAGAAATGCTCCTCTTAATATGATCGCTAAGATGAAGGACAATTGTAAATTAATATAAGAAACATTTCCAAAGAAAAAAAGATGAGATGTTACCCTAGCAATAGACCGGATTTAAGTAGAAAGTGTCGAATTCCATAGACCATCTACTCATTGCTATCAAAAGCCTAGACACTGACAATTCTTCACAAGTTGATGGTTTCAAGAGATAGTTATTTCGTGTCTTGGAAATCTTGGTGGAAGAAGTATCAAGTCACCATTCATCTATGTACATCAAGTAGGAACCAATCCCAACTTGGCCTAGTAAAGCTACAAAGGCAAGTAACAACTCCATGGCTCTTGAAGAACAAGTAACCTACTCTCATACTTTGTCAACTTAATACTTAATAGCTTAGAAATTAGGTAGTGAACAATTCAAAGTTCAAACTTAAATTGTCATATAATGTTTACAAAATAGGCCATAATAAAGACAAAGGAATCTAAGCTATAGAAACTATATTCTAAACAAAAAAAGACAAATAATTATACTATCTATTAAGCTTTCATCTTGCCACAAAAAACTTCTAATTTATTTTACCGTGATCTAGGAACAATAGGACTAAGAGTATGTGGGAGTGGTCATGTAACACAACCATGAGCTACATGACCCCCACACAACGCTAGAGGTTGTGAAGCTAAAGCTACTACATTTGGAAACCTACTATTGCCAACAATGGTGGTGTATGGGGGTGGCATCTCTATCACATGATCACCCTCATGAGTCCCATCAACCAAAAATTTGACCTCTAAGCACTCTAAAGCTATGGCTCCATCCTCCAAATTATCCTCCTCTAGATTGTTGTCCTAGGTCATATATGTTCTATCATTCTTTACTTCCTCACAATAATGAGACAATAACCTCAAATTGTAGTGACCATAAACCAAGCTTTCTACCTGGCTACATTTGAGTTATTTCTCTTTAGAATGTGGATGAAGATGTAGGTGTTCCAACATCTCTTTGCAGAAGAAATGATCACAACCTATGAAAGCACCCTCACCAACAATTTATGCAGATGAGTGGTAGAGGCACCCTACATGTTCCACCATTTAATAGGATTCAACGAATCTTGATCTTTAATTGCATGCAAATTAGCAAAGACTCCTTGCTCATCAATGTACTTTCTCAATTCCATTCGTTCTTGAACACACTCCTCTTCATTAGGGATCAACTTGTCTGATGCAAGCATATAACACTATGTACATTGGATATGCGTGTGGTTTTCTCCTAACTTCACTCCTAGGTGCTAGTTGGGCCAATCGATATGGAGAATAATAATTGGGTGTAAGGACATATGCTAAGACATGGACTATAACATTCAGATTATCCCACCTATTGACCATGTGTTTATGAATATGATCATACAAGATCATGTTTATCTGCTCAATAATGTCTTTGATTTGGCCTAGCAATTTTTCCAATTGCTCATACAACTCCCCATTCACATGTATCTACAAAATGAATCATATTATAAATGGGCTTGGTGAACTGCAGAACATACCTAACCGCTTGAAAGAAGGACTAACATACCTCATGAAAGAACACAACACCTTGCATGAAAGAAGGACTAACATACCTCATGGTTATGATGGCTTACCATTTCCCATACTCTGGGTTGCTTGAATGTGATGAGCCTTGGTTGACATGTAGTTGTAAAGGTGAATGAGGAGGGCTACTGGGCCGACATCTATGGACATGTTGATCATCATCGTGGTCGGGATCATGTTCTTCATTGCGGGCCATAAGACATGATCTCCTCTAGTTACCCCTTGACATGGGGGGGGGGGGATAGCAACTCCTAATGCTTCTTAGGCAACAAATGATAATGAATATGGTTGGACTCAAGTGTGCCGAAAAAATAAGAGCTATAGGGTGTCTAAAACTCAAGCCTTGAAAGCTCCGCCCTCAAGGTCCTAGGCGTGACTAGTCCTAGTAGGGCATGGGCTTCAATAGCCACAACAAGCCCTTTGTTGGATCCATGTAGCAAGGGACTAGAAGTCATAGATCTCACTCTCCTTTGTCGCCTCTACACTCTCAAGGTAAATAAAATGTTGTTGATGTTGATGACCAATTAAAATGATTAAGGAAATTTAACTTTGGTGATTGGTTGATTCTACAAACACCTACTATAACAAAAAACCCTTTTGGTGCTCTTAGTGACCCCGAGGATAACAAGAGTGAGATGCACAATGCTTCTTGTTTGTAAAAAGTGACCTCATGGAATGTTTAGGCCCAATGCTTAAGTGACCCTGTTAGAAAACATATCAATTTCCAAATATTTACTTCACTTGGCATGATGTGTATTCTATATTTACAAGTCAAAATTGGGTTTCTATTGGGTACAACCATTTTGTAATTTGGTGATGCGTCAAGTGTGTATATTCTAATCATTCTAAAGTGAAAGGTGGCGTTATTGTGTTGGTCTCCCCTCAGCTTGTCATCTTTGTTGTTGAGTGGGGGACATACTTGATGCAAAGATTAGTATTAATTTACTTAACTAGATGACCAACTCTTAGGCATGGCCAACATCTATGCTTCTAATGATGTTGGGGAGAATCTTGCGTTGAATGCCTGATGAGTTGGTTGATGCCCTATGACTTTCATTTTAATATGGTGGAATACCAAGAAGACAAGGAGGGGGGGGTTTCCTATACAACTTTTGTTTGGGAAAAATAAGCATAATTCACTATTAGGGCTTGACACATGATTTATGTCTTGAATCAAAATCATCACCAAAACTAGAAAGAATTTACATGAACAAAATTCAAACAAAAGGCAAAAAAGAATTTACTATCAACTTGATAGACACTTGCTATTGAAAAAAAATTCCTTTTACTTTAACTTTGATGGAGGCTATTCAGTGCATGTCATTAGCATGACCACTCTTTCAAACCACCAACCAATTTGGTTCTCAATTTCTTGGGGATCTCAAAAAATGTGCTTGCCACAATTAGATAAAGTATGGGCGTTTCTAACTTTCAAAGCCCAAAATACATCAGCACTGTGTGGAACCCGATCCAAAGAACTCATGCCAAAATTAGATTGATAATTTCTTGGGAAGATGCCATGTCTAGAGCTATTGCTTTTTTGAGGGAATATGGTACACATATTGCAAAATTTCGACATGGCTACAGCTATAAGCATGTCGTGATGAATGGAAAGAAGTCATGCATTTCTTGTAATGTGATTTGTATGATGAGGAGAAACAAACCTGTCCAGTGACAATGTGACATTTTCTCCAGATGGACGAATTCCACTGAATTAGAGAGGTGTTTATCTATGAAGAAGGTTATGAAAAAATTTGAGGCTCTTTAGGCCGCTACAGGTCTGAAATTTTGGGACTATTTTATGGTCATAAAAAGGTTCGTTCTTTCCCAGATTTATGGCTTCCTTTTCCAAACTGATTTCAAGCTTGTTTTAATGCTGCTATTCAAGGTTAATTTAAGGATAAATTTGCTGTCCAAAATTTCTCATCTAACAGCCATTAAAAACTTGAAACACACCGGTAGATCTTTACACTTAACCATTGTTTCTCAATAAAGATAAGGGAACCATATCCCTTGTTAGGCTCAGGCTGGAAAGCATGTCTCAAACTGATAGGATTCATTTTAGGTAAATAATGGATTGAGGTTGAGGATGTGATTGGCCTATTGCTAATGATTGATGAGTTGTTGGAAAATAATCATCATGTCATCTATCGTTTTATCTTGGTAGCAATACATGCTGCTTCAAAATGAGGGTTTTCAATAGTATGTGTCCTACATTTCTTCAACAAAAAAAATGGAAAGGATGAAGTCTTGGATGTCTCCTGACTCACGGGAGAGATTTTATAGGGAAATATGGAATTTAGATGTGAGAAAATACATGGTTTAACAACTTAAATAAAAAATGGAAAGGATGAAGTCTTGGATGTCTCCCGACTCACGGGAGAGATCTTATAGGGAAATATGGAATTTAGATGTGAGAAAATACATGGTTTAACAACTTAAATAGTGATCTGCGAGTTACATGGAAAAATAAAGAAATTCAAAGAGAAAAAGCCAAAATTGATAAAAAAATTTGCAATTTACCACTCAACGAAATTACCTCAAGGGTAACTAGATAGCATGTAAGTATTAGAGAGGAGATGGCCAAAGATGTACATATGTTGTATACTCATTTGTTTTACTATACGGACAACAAAATTGCTGGGAGAGTAATCAAGTTGACCATGTCTCCTATAAATTACTTGGCTACAATAAAATACAATAAATTGAGTGAGCACTCAATTTAGATCCATTTGTATTAATATATAGAGTATATAATTATGTGGAGAGTAATCAAAGTTGACTATATCTTTAATAAAATACAATAATAAAGTAAATGAGGGATTAATTTAGATAAGTTACCAAAAAATTAAATACAAGTATAATATAATTTAGTTTAACATGTTCACTGAAATGACTCTCATCAATGAAGATGTAGATACTTCACCCACTAAAAAATACGAAAATATGCTAATTAACTAGACACTGTAAAATCCATTTTTCTAATATGACAATCATAAAATGGTTATAACTTATAATAGACTCTAATTAGGTAGAAAATAAAGAAAGCCAAAATCCATTCCAGGTGGCAATATATATACAACACAGTATACTAGCGATTCATTTTCTTCAAAGAACGTATGCAATGTAATAATAGATTCGGAACTCTCTGTAACTCATCACAAAGAACATACCATATGGAGTTCAGAAGAAAACAAACAACTTTTATCCATGCCATCAAGAGAAACAAATGGCAGTCAGAAGCAAGTACCTTTATTGAAAATAGAGAATAAAATGATTACCTTCTCTCTTTCTTGGAGCCTCCCTGTGGTTCTTTTCATATTCATTCAATTCCTTATTTGGAGACTGAGGTCGACCGGCAGGTTTCTGCATCCAAAATGGTGACAATATATTCACAAAATATCTATGACAAATTTCCAAACCATATCAATTACTTATACAGAACAGCTTCTATCACAGAGAATCAGATCGATGAATTTCTACCTGTTTATGCAAGCACACAATCTCTGACTTTGATCCAAAGATTAATTTTTTGTAGAAAGCTTTTGATCCCCCGGCGGATTTTTCTCTATGATTTTTTCAAGTTTATCACAGTTGTCATCTAACCTCTTACTAGACATCTTTACTATATTCTGTCGAGAAACATTGCCTTCTTCTAATTCTGCTCCGGATAGTTCATCTTGTTGGTTTGTAATCATTTCACGGCCTTATGACGGCGGATCGGTGGTCGTCTTGATCTTTCAAGACCTGAGGGTTTTCAAGCGGTGGTCGCCTTAGCCTTTGCAGGCCACCAAATACCATCACCACCCTGATTTAACTTTTCCTAAGATTGAAGGGGCAAGTTTTGTTCTTATAAATACTTGAATCGTATTGTAATTCGTAGTACATAGAGGGTGAGACAAGAGCTTGAAAGCATTTCTGGAATCAAATCAATTATTCCCTGTTTTGGAGGTTTGCTCTGAGTTTATGATTTTCTGTTATTGAGTTTGTAAATTTATTTTATTTCTTGATAAATTCATTTTTGAGCAAACACAGTAATTTTTTTTTGTTTTACTAATTACGGACTCAATCATTTATTTATTCCGAGTTTATTTGTTGGAGCGTGTGATTTTAAAAGGAGATTAAATACAAAATTGATATTTCGGCATTCGGGACTTGCTTGTTACATATGGGTAGAGTTCCTTTGCTTTACCAAATACCAAAACCCGAAATTGTTGGGCCCACACCCTAATTGCATTTCGCAATTCGGCATTTCTTATTTCATTTTGTTTGTGCGTCGGGTGTCCGTAAACCCTGAAACCTCGAAGAGCTGGGCCCACATTCCATTCGCATTTTCGCGATTCGGGAGTTGTTGTGTGTTGGTGTTTGGCATTTGTAATCGCCAAACCCCGAACCCCGAAACCCAAAGTGCTGGGCCCACAACCTTTTCTCATTTCGGGATTCGGCAAACATCTGGTCTTTTGTTTTTGTATTTGGCGTTTGTAATTGCCGAAACCCCGATTGACCTCCATTTTTTCACATTTAGTATCAGAGCCTGCAGTTTATCTGGCAATTGCTTAATTCATTGTTGATTATTCCTGTTAGTGCCAAAACTTTTATTCTCATATTTTTCTGCGTGAAGGTTTATTTAAATTCTGTCAATTTTCATAAATCGCTGCGTCTGGTAGTAGTTCTTCTCAGATTCAGGGTCCTGTACTGAGTGAGAAGTCATATGACTCCTGGTATATTCGGATGATGACGATTTTGCGTTCTCAGAACTTGTGGACTTATGTTATTGATGGTTATGCTGAGCCAGCTGATGCTGCAGCAGAATTGGCCCTGTCTAATGTTGACCGTGTTTTGCTGAAGGAAAATAGGAAGAAAGATAATAAAGCTCTTGGATTAATCCAGCAAGGATTAAATGAATCCATTTTTATGAAGATTGCCAGTGTTGCATCTTCGAAGATGGCTTGGGACATTCTTGAAACCTATTATCAAGGGGTGTCCAAGGTGAAGACAGTCAAGTTGCAGAACTTGAGAAGGGACTTCGAAAATCTGAAGATGAATGATAATGAAAGTGTTGATACTCTCATGACTCAAGTGATGAGTGTTGTGAACCAACTCAGGCAGTATGGAGATGATGTTGATAATAAAAGATTTATTGAGAAAGTGTTGAGAAGTTTGCCCAAGAAGTTTGAGCCTGTTGATGTTCCCATAGAGGAATTTAAAGATTTAAGTTTAATGCAAATTGATGAGTTAATTGGTTCTCTTGTTGCTCATGAATCTAGGATATCTAGATATGAAGAAGGATCATTGGAGCATGCTTTCAAATCCCAACTGCATGTTACCAGAGGCAGAAGCAGAGCAAGGTTTCATACTCATGGAAGAGGAGGTCGATTTTCTGGTCCAAGGGACAACAGAGCTGAATCAAAGTCTGAGCAGAAGTCCCAACTGAATCCTCCTAATTTAAGAGGGAGCAACAACAAACCCTGGCAGCAAGAAAATCAAAGGTATGATAAAACCAAAGTGCAATGTTATTATTGTAAGAAGTTTGGGCATTTTGCTAACAAATGTTGGAAGAAACAGGCAGATGCTGAAAAACACTCTACACATATCACAAATGAGTCTGAGGATCATCAAAATCCTGTGTTCTTGACTTGTAATGTCACTCAAGAAAGTGCCAATGATATTTGGTTTTTGGATAGTGGTTGCAGTAACTACATGGCTGGTAATAAGGACTTATTTTCTTCTATTGATACTAGTATTCAGTCTGAAGTAAAACTGGGAAATGACTGTAAGGTTACAGTTAATGGTAAAGGTGTAATTCCAGTCTACACTAAGAATAATCAGAGAAGAAATATTGATGATGTTTATTTTGTGCCTGGTTTAAAATGCAATCTTATTAGTGTTGGACATTTGTTGGAGAAAAAGTACAGAGTGTTCTTCAAGAACAAGGTATGTACAATCTATGATAAATTACCCAACAAATAGTTGATTGCAAGAGTAGAGATGACCAAGAATAGAATGTTTCCACTTGTTATGCGAAATGTTTTGAGTGGTTCTTTGAATGCTTATAAAGATGGAAGTTTAGATGAATCTTGGTTATGGCATTTGAGATATGGTCATTTACATTTTGGTGGCTTAAATCTGTTACAGAAGAAGCAGATGGTAAAAGGGTTACCTTGTATTCAGCAACCTCCAAACTCTTGTGAGAGCTGCATACTTGGAAAACATCACAGAGAGAAATTTGTTTCAGGTTTTTGCTATAGAGCAAAAACTCCTTTGGAAATTGTCCACACAGATTTATGTGGACCTATGCAAACACCTTCCTTAACTGGTTGTGTTTATTTTATGACTTTCATTGATGATTTCAGTAGGAAGACTTGGTTGTATTTGTTGAAACAGAAGTCTGAATCCTTTGATGTTTTTAAGAAGTTTAAGTCTATGGTTGAGAATGAGAGTGGTCGAACCATTAAGATCCTCAGGTCTGACAGAAGAGGTGAGTATAAATTGAATGCATTCATTGAATTTTGTGGTCTTCATAGAATTATAAGGCAGTTTACTGCTCGATATACTCCACAACAGAATGGAGTGGCTGAAAGGAAGAATCAGACCATCATGGATATGGCTGGAAGCATGTTGAAAGAGAAGCATTTTTCAAATGAATATTGGGAGATGCGGTTCTTTCCTCTGTTTTTATCTTGAATAGAAGTCCGACCAAGACCGTGAGAGATCGTGTACCTCAGGAAGCTTGGGATGGTAAGTCTTGCAATGTTTCTCATTTCATAATTTTTGGATGTGTTGCATTTGCGCATGTACTTGCATAAATGAGGAGGAAGTTGGATGACAAAAGTGAGAGATGTATCTTTGTTGGATAGTGTGAAGAGTCTAGGGCATATAAACTCTACAATCCCATCACCCAGAAATATGTAATCAGTAGAGATGTCCAGTTTAAAGAAGATGAAGCCTGGAATGGAAGTATTGACAAATCAATTTCAGAGGAAGCTATGTTACCCCGTGAAGATGATGATGGAGATGAGCAGAGTGAAGAAGATGAACAAATGGTTCCACATGCACATACGCCTGCAGTAATAAGTCCAACAAGGCTAGCACCAGATTTCATCCCATCTCAATTTAGAATGCCAAGAACTTATGGGCGTGGTGAGCCATCTGGACATGGTGGACATCAAACAGATTCACAGGTAAGCAGTGAATCAGATTCTACTTTAGCTTCATTGAAAAACAAATTTAAAGGACAAAAAACTAGAAGTTTAAGAGAATTATATGATCAGAATGAAGAGGTAGATCAGATTTCAAATTTTGCATTTATAGCTTATGATCCTGTAAGTTATGATGAAGCTGCTAAAGAGGATGTCTGGATAAAAGCAATGGATGAGGAGATTGATTCCATTGAAAGGAATAACACTTGGGATCTTGTCAATTTACCTGAAGGCAAGAAAAGTATTGTTGTTAAGTGGGTTTTTAAGACTAAGCTGAATGCAAAAGGTGATATTGAGAAGTACAAGGCAAGACTTGTAGCTCAGGGGTTTAGTCAACAACCCGATATTGATTACAATGAAACCTTTGCTCATGTAGCAATGATTGACACAGTAAGGATGGTCTTAGCTATTGCAGCTCAAAATTGATGGATCATGCATCAGATGGACGTCAAGTCTGCATTTTTAAATGGATATTTGGAAGAAGAAGTTTATGTAAGACAACCTTCGGGTTATGAGATTGATAAACATAGAGATAAGGTTTATAAGTTAAGGAAAACTTTGTATGGACTGAAGCAAGCATCCAGAGTTTGGTATAGCAGGATTGATGTATACCTAATCAATGTTGGATTCAAAAGAAGTCCAAGTGAACCAACTCTGTATACAAAGGTAGACCAGAAAGGTAAAATTTTGATTGTCTGTTTGTATGTTGATGACCTAATTTTTACTGGAGATCTATTTGTAGATGATTTTAAAAATGACATGAAAACAAAGTTTGAGATCACTGATTTAGGTTTGATGAAATTTTTTCTTGGAATTGAAGTAGATCAATCTGATGATGGCATTTTCATTTGTCAACTAACTATGCAAATGAAGTGTTGAAAATGTTTAGAATGTTGAATTGCAAGCCAACTGCAACACCAATGGCAACTAGTGTTAAACTAGGCAAGTATGATGAAGGATCATATGTTGATCCAATCCTGTATAAGAGGCTAGTTGGAAGCCTTATGTACTTAACAACAACCAGACTTGACATTATGTTTGCTGTGAGTTTGATTTCCAGATTCATGGAGACTCTGAAGAGTACTCATTGGCAAGTAAGAAAGATGATCCTGAGATATGTTGCTGGAACAACTAATTTTGGTATCTGATACACATCAAGCTTAAACTTTGAGCTGATCGGATATACTGATAGTGATTTTGCAGGTTCCATTGATGACAGGAAAAGCACATCTGGGTATATTTTTAGTCTTGGATCTAGAGCAGTGGCATGGGCATCAAAGAAACAACCCATTGTGACTGAGGCAGAGTATGTTGCAACAGCTGCAGCTGCATGTCAAGCTGAATGGATAAGAAGGGTCTTGAATGAATTGTTGCATAACTAGAATGATGCAACCTAGATTGTCTGTGACAATAAATCTGTCATTGCATTGTCAATGAATCACGTTTTTCACAAACAAAGTAAGCACATTGATACAAGGTATCATTACATTTGAGAGCTCGTAACTGGTAAGGAGATTTCTGTTCAGTTCTGCAGATCTGAAGAACAATTTGCAGACATATTTACGAAACCCTTGGGAAATGAATTCTTTAAAATTCATAGAGATAACATTGGGGTCTGCAAACTGTAATGCAATTGTTTACAACAATTTTTGTTTTTCTTATTATCGAAATGATTAAGAGGGAGTATGTTGGCTTGTAATCATTCCACCGCCTTATGACAATAGATCAATGGTCGTCTTGACCTTTCAAGACGTGAGGGTTCACTGTCAAGTGGTGGTTGCCTTAGCCTTTGCAGGCCACCAAATACCATCACCGCCCTGATTTAATTTTTCCTAAGGTCGAAGGGGCAAGTTGTGTTCCTATAAATACTTGAATCGTATTGTAATCCATACATAGAGGGTGAGACAAGAGCTTGAAAACATTTCTTGAATCAAATCGGTTATTTCCTGTTTTGGAGGTTTGCTTTGCGTTTATGATTTTCTGTTATTGAGTTTGTAAACTCATTTTATTTCTTGATAAATTCATATTCCGAGTTTATTTGTTGGAGCATGTTATTTTAAAAGAAGATTAAATACAAAATTGATATTTTGGCGTTCGAGACTTGCTTGTTACATATGCGCGGAGTTCCTTTGCTTTACCAAATACCAAAACCCAAAATTGTTGGCCCACACCCTAATCGCATTTCGCAATTCGACATTTCTTATTTCATTTTGTTTGTGCGTCGGGTATTCGTAAACCCCGAAACCCCGAAGTGCTGGGCCCACATTCCATTCGCATTTTCGCTATTCGGGAGTTGTTGTGTGTTGGTGTTTGGCATTTGTAATTGCCAAACCCCGAACCCCGAAACCCAAAGTGCTGGGCCCACAACCTTTTCTCATTTTGGCAAAGCGCTGGTATTTTGTTTTTGTATTCGGCGTTTGTAATCGCCGAAACCTCGATTGACCTCAGTTCTTTTCACACTTCTGACACTCTTTCAATAGCCATTATTGTTGAATCTGGCAACTTAACTTTTTCCTTAGAATCAGATATTTTGTCTGAACCTTTCAGACAGCCCTCCCTGCATTCAGATAGCATTGAGCCTTTAGATATGTCTAACAGGCCTTGCTGCTGGCCTGGAGAAGGAAAGTCAGGTGAGTCCCCAAGGAGATGCATTTTTTTCCTGCTAGCCGATTCCATTGTTTCTACATCAGCAAAGGTTAAATTATCCACAGCAACAATCGTCATATTATCCACAACAGACTTGACTTCATTGGGGCTTCATTGGGGATCACTTCTTTTATTCTACTTTGTGATTGCTTCCCCTGTTGTTCTGAAGAATTTTCCAACTCCAAACAGTCACCATCATTGGGACCATACTTGCGTGGTCTGCCTCGTTTCGTTGGAAGGACCGACTTGACTTCATTGGGGATCACTTCTTTTATTCTACTTTGTGATTGCTCCCCATCTTGTTCTGAACAATTTTCCAACTCCAAACACTTACCATCTTTGGGACCATACTTGCGTGGTCTGCCTTGTTTCCTTCTGGGAAGGACCGACTTGACTTCATTGGGGATCACTTCTTTTATTCTACTTTGTGATTGCTTCCCCTGTTGTCCTGAAGAATTTTTCAACTCCAAACACTCACCATCTTTGGGACCATACTTGGGTGGTCTGCCTCGTTTCCTTCTCGGAAGGACCGATGCTTCTGCAACAGCAATCATAACATTATCTGCAGTAGACTGGACTTCATTGAGCACCGATTCACTTCTGCCTTTTGATTGCTCCTCATTCTGTTCCGAAGGATTTTCAGATTCCAAACTCCCGCCATCTTTGGGATTGTTCTTGTGTGGACTTCTATTAGACTTGACTTCATTGAGCACCGCTTCACTTCTGCTTTTTGATTCCTCCTCATTCTGTTCTGAAGGATTTTCAGACTCCAAACTCCCGCCATCTTTGGGACTGTTCATGTGTGGACTTCTATTAGACTTGGCTTCATTTAGCACCGCTTTCACTTCTGCATTTTGATTGCTCCTCATTCTGTTCTGAAGAATTTTCAGACTCCAAAATCCCGCCATCTTTGGGACTATTCTTGTGTGGACTTTTATTAGATAAATTTTCATTAAGATTCCCCTGAAACCATGTAGAAAGAGAAATAATTTGTCCATAATTCATTTAAAAGGGCATTTTAATATTTTTAAGAAGAATATTTGGTGATTAACCCTATTTTATTATAAAGATGAAGATAGAATGAATGATTAACTCCATTTTTATTATAAAGATAATGATAAAATAACGGAACCTAAGCGGTTTTTACATATCACTACTTCATGATTTACAACAAAGCAAAAGAGCAAAAAAAAACCGTCCATGTTTTAAAACAAAGCAAAAGAGCAAAATATACATTTACAACATGAAAAAAAATTCAACCTTCAAATGAGTATCTTCACTCCCTTTTGAAGTCCTGCAATACAATACAAATTTGGAAGTGGTATGGTTATTTATATAAAGAAAAAAACAATCACACTACAGCAATAAAGGATTTAATAAAAAAGTAGATTAATAATAATAAAAAAAGAGAGTAGATTATTAGTCAATTTTAGGTATATTATTTAACTTACCTGCTATTCTCAATGATCTTTTCGTGGATAGTACAACCAATATGAGTCAAAATGTGTGCCACTTCCTCTTTACTGTGATCATTAAGATCATTAAGCAACTGAAACATATCTTTTACTGCTCCATCAAACAATGAAGGGAAAAACCTAGCGAAAAACTGAACGAGGCAAGTTACCATTAGATATAAAATAGATTGTTGAAATATGATAAAAATAAATAAAACTGCAAAATCTATTTTCAAGATAAAATATACATTCTTAATAATGAAGGACAAAAAAAATGGCATTACAGTATTAATCCACATATGACCAAAAAGTCAATGAGATTCATAATTACAACAAGTTCCAACAACAAAGTGAGAGTGCCTTTGATATCTCCTGAAAAATATAAAATTTAGATTAATAAAAAGCCCAAAATTAAATAACAATATTAAAGGGTAATCCCAAATAAGTAAACCCTAGAGAATGAAGTAAACACGGGTCATGTGTGACTAAAAAAAAAGAAGAAAAACCCCTCTTGTAACAAAGAGAGTTAAGGTTAATTCTAAATAGGTAAACCCTAGACAACCAAGTAAACACTGGTCATGTTTGACAAAAAAAAAAAAAGAGAAGAACAAACCCTAGGGTAACAAATAGAGTTAAGGGTAATTCTAAATAGGTAAACCCTAGACAATGAAGTAAACATTGGTCATGTGTGATAGAAAAGAAGAACAAACAAACCCTAGTGTAACAAAGAGAGTTGGGTGGATGAACTGTGAAAGACTTGATGTGAAGGATCCTAATTTAACAAACCCTAGTGTAACAAATAGAGTTGGGTGGATGACCTGTGAAAGACTTGATGTGAAGGATCCTAATTTGCATCAAAATCAAAGGAGAGTCCCAATTGTTGAGAGTGGTGAAATCTTACATGCTGCCAAGATCATTTCACATTGTGTCATTCATACATTTTGTTAGGCATTAATTATGGCTAAGAGTATCATTTATTATAAAAATAGGCTATGATTAAGGCCGACCTAGTCAACTTCAATATGTAGGTTCATTAACTCTCATAGCTAGTGGACCCTACTTATGTAGACCTATAACTCCCCTTGGGAAGACAGCCAACTCAAGTTGTGTATAAATACACATCTCAAACCTCATTTGTAAAGTTATCTTTTGTGATCATGTGATTTTCTGAACATTCTCTAACCTATGGGCATCATTCTTTTATAAAAGTATTAAACTTACGGGAACTATATCTTTGGCATTCTCTTGTTCTATGGGTGTGTTTCTCTCTCTCTCTCTCTCTCTCTCTCTCTCTCTCTCTTACATTTTTTGGACAATTCTAACACACTTGTTTAATGTTTTTTTCCCCAATTCTAACACACTTGTTTAATGTTTTTTTCCCTTTACTTTTGCAATTTTTAGGGTCAATTGTTTGGTTCCATTTTATTCCCTCCGTCTCTTGTGATCTTGGTATCAGATCAAGTGTGAACCTTTCTCTACCAATTTCACTACTAGTTAGGGTTTTCTTCTTCATTGTTCATGCTGGTATACTTTAGGATCAAACTTTGGCATATGGAGGAACATCCAAATGAAGGAGTTAAGGCTCTTTTTCACAGTGTTATTGTTGACTGGAAAAAGGTGATTTATTTGAGACTATTTGGGTTGTTTTGTGCACCTTTTTCTAGAGATCTTGTCCATAAATTCATGCACCTAGATTTATGGTTTCTTTGTTGTTTTCATTTTCAAAAAGTTTCAGTAGAAAATTTGAGGCAATTGGTTGGTGGCATCAATGATATTTGTGACTACAGAACCAAGGTTTAAAATCACCATTTTGCTGATTTATTTCAAAGAATTTTTCAGCCATAGTTCCTAGAGATTTTTGTCTAGTGGCATTGCCCTAAGGGTTGCATAACTATGGTTTCCATATCTTTTTTCTCTAGAAGTGTTCCAGAGATTATTTTCTAGAGTCATTGGCTTAAAGGTTGCAGATATAGATTTTTGTATAGTGGTTTTTGCTAAGGCTTGTGCTTCTCTACATATAGAGAGAATACATATAGAGAGAATACACTAAGAATACACTAAGAGTTGGTACTATTTCATTCTTTGGTCTATATAGGTGATTTCTTGAAGACTATACAAAGTCTCATTTGTTGAACCTAATAACTTCAGAATGACTATTTTCCCTATTCAACAAGGATTCTTATCTTTAGGAAGATCTGATATAGAAGAACTCTATATGCAATGGCTATCATACTGAGAGTTGTGTCTTCAAGTGTTGCTTGAATTTTCTTCAAAGGATTGAAGAGATTGTAGCAGTAACATTTTGTGACAAGGATCTTTTGGATGATATTGTTAACAAAATTTACAGTTCACATCTAGCCACACACTCCATATATGGGTTTGATCGATTGTGCCAAACCCTTAATCAAGATACGATTTCATCAATTTTGCATTTCAATTTTTTTGGATCAAGCACAAGGACCCATAGTCTGGTATATTTTCTATATGATCCTCCTAGTACAAATGTTATATTTGATGGAGTTTCTCTTAATCGTCCACTAGGATCATTTCCATTTCCTCCTTCTATGAATGATTCTCAACCTATTATAGTGGATCTTTCACTATTCTAGTTTGATATACCTCCTATTATTGATGTACCTTCTATGGAGATTCCACATTGTTATTAGATATGATGGATTCTCCTTACGGTGAACATATTGCAATGCATTTTTTGGGCCTTATCTATTCTTGGAAGCAATGATTTCATTATTGATCCACCACATTTGGAGACATTGTTTATGTTCTTGGCATTGGTGGTTTTTCAGTGGATGCTTCATTTTAATGTGATGCGAGGCTTACCTCCCAATCATTGGATTTGATTGATAGTGACATTTTTGGGCCTATGACCACTTGTTCTTGTGGGATATCTAAGTAATTTCTCACGTTATTTGATGCACTCTATATTAATAGGCCTATAAGATCCATCAAACTACTTTTAACATATGATTCTATGAATGGTTTTCAACATATTTAATTGGATCTTTTCCTTCCACACTACAATGGTGATCCTTTTTAGATATACTACACTCAATAGATTTTCAATTAGATACATCTTTTGTCATGGGAATAGCTAAAGAGCCTTTACATTCCATCGAGAAGATAGGATTGCCCTCATTCAAAATCAAATTGGACTTATTCAAGGCATATGATAGAATAAGATAGACCTACCTAAGACCACTCATGATTCATATTGGCTTCACTATTCCTATGGTAAATAAGATTAAGGAATGCTATGTCGTTCGTAGTCTTGATAAATAAGGGCTTCTTCAAAATTCTCAAACCCACAAAGGGGCTCAAGCAAGGATGCCCTCTTTCTCTCCTATGGTACCTAAAAAATTAAGTAGGCTAATAAGAAGTTTGAAGAATGTAGTTCAAATTAAGGAAATCAAAGTCTCCAAGGATTTCACAATCACTCATTTATTGTTTTGTCATTATGTGTTCCTCTTTGGGAATGTACTCTTCACAGTTTCTACTCAACTACAAGTAAGAAAATAAATATTCAAAAAATCACTTTAGTATGTCATAGGTTAGGAGAACCATAGACCCAACTCATTCATGCAATCTCCTCCTTTCAATAAAAATGTTCGAAGAGAACATTAAATATTTAGGATTTCATTTGAAGGGAAATAACTATTCTATGAGTGTTTGGATGTGGATGTATGAGAGGGTTGAAAGAATAATGGATTATTGATGCAATAGGTGTTGTCCATGGGGGGGAACTAACCCTATTAAAAAGTGTAATTGAAGTGACTCCAATATATTATATGACCATGACTACTATTATAAATAACATATTAAACCAAATCAGAAAGAGGTGTCTCAAGTAACTTTGGTCAGGAAGAAAGGATAAGGTATGCATACCCTTGGTGAGATGGAAAATACTAGCCAAGCCAAAATGTTTAGGGGTTGGGGCTTGAAAGACTTGAATCATTTCTTAAAGGCATTGGAAACCAAAATGGGTATGGAGGATGGGAGAAACTTAAAGACTCTGGCAGGACTTGATGAGAGAGAAATGCATATATTCACTAAGCATTGAGACATGGATCAACATGCCAAACAAGAAATCTAGTGGGGGCTCCATATGTAGGAAATACATGATTGAATCTTTTCACATTATTAGGGATAACCTAGCATGTACAATGATTGATTAGTCATTTACACTCTAGGGATATGTTTTACCAATCAAATATTTATGAGAGGAAAGAAAGAGACTTTTGGGCTACAAGATGGTGTACTGCAAAACAATTGGGTCCTAAAGGTGTGTGGGGTGAAGAGTAGATGAACTAGATTTCCTCTTTGATAGAGTTAATGATTAGACTTAGGGAGCATCAAGATCAAATGGTTGGACCTCAAAATAAATTAGGAGGCTTTGACAAGGTTTCCTTAGTGTTAGAAAATATGGAGAAGAACATAAATCATAATTTTCAAAATTTCCTGTTACTAGATCAACAAGTACATAATAGATCTAAATAAATATTTATGATCAAAGGCACATAAGAAATACAGTAGATCCGAAAACAACAATTATAGATCTAAAAGCAATAAATATTTCCGAGCATGTAAAACTAGTAGATCTGAAACAAATAATTAACTCAAACTAAAGAAACTAAAACTTACCTATGAGATTTACGTCTTGAACAATGATAAAAGAGCATGGCACACAAGTGAATGTAAACCTCTTTGATATGCTCAAATCTAGTTTAGGTTCATAGATCAATCACTTAAGGATTGATCTCTGTCAAGGAGATCATAGGATTGTTTTGTTAATAAATAGGAAGCCTCAAGGAAGACAACCAAAAAATCCATAGTCTTGAACAACAAATAACCCCATCAAAAAACCCTCCAATGAACAATGAAAACATAGGAAGGAGATATGGATAACAAGGAAATCAACTATAACAAAATCTCTTACAGATCTGGACATCAAGGAAATAAATCACAAGAAGACCCTTATACAGATCTAGGACAACAAGTAGATCAACCACAAGAAAATGCTTCACACAGATCTGGACAGTGAGGAGATCAACCACATGAATATCTTTCACACAGATCTGGACGGTGAGGAGATCAACCACATGAATATTCTTCACACAGATATGGATAGTGAGGAGATCAACCACATGAATATCTTTCACACAAATATGGACAATGAGGAGATCAACCACATTAATATCCTTCCACATATATGAATAACGAGGAGATCAAACACATGAATATCTTTCACACAGATATGGACAATGAGGAGATCAACCACATTAATATCCCTCCACAGACCTGAACAACAAAGAGATCAACCACAGGAAAAACTTTCCACAGATCTGGACAAGAGGATAGAAAGAAACTTTCACTTTGCATACACAACAAAAACTTCTTTCAATAGGGGCAACAAAAACCCTTCAACAGGGACAACAAAAAACTTTAATAGTGGCAACAAAAACCCTTCAACAGCAGGGCATAGGACAGTAGGAGCCACTAGTGAAGAGGACGAGGAGGGGTTGGTGCCTCAATACACCCAACAATCATCAAGGAAGAGGAAGCAGAGGATCTGGTGCCTCAAAACACCCAACGGTCATCTTGAAGGAGGGTCACGACACCCTTGCACAATCAAGAGTCAGCCCGTGGTTCTTATACATAGAGCATAAGCTAGAGGAGATGCCAATCGACTGATTTGGACAATCAAGAGGTAGTCTCTCTACACTAGCAAACAAAAAACCAGAGGAAGCTCCCAACATGATAGGTGTAGAATCAATTCATCCTTAGATATGAAACAAAGAAAAAGGAAGAGCCTCTCCAACAACAAGAGAAAGCATAGCAAGGATAGTGAGGAGTGAAAGAGTGAGTGAGACTAAGTGTGTAAGCGAATAATGAGGTAGGGTTCTAATTTATAGTTTTAGGCTAGGGCTTAGGTTAATAAAATATTAATTATTATAATGACATATTATTTAATATAAATATTAAATTAATATGTCATGTTAAATATTAATTAATATTTCTAATTTAATTATTACAAAACCCTAAAACAAAATTAAAAACCCTACTCATACCCAAACTCAAAAACTAAGGGTGAAGATCAATAAGGGGTTTTCTTAGTGGAAAAACATGTTCATATGAATCTCAAGGTGACCAATAAACTTTATCATGATTGCATAAGGGGGTACATCACACAATGTGGTCATGCCCATCTTCATAGTCTCTCCTAGGTCCTATGGACCATCCTGGGAGAGAGGAAGATGATCACACATCAACACATCTTGGTATTACACCAAGATCTACCTGATCAAAGACCAGGTTGCCCCACAACACATCAGGGGTCTTATCCACCAAGGTACATGACCAAATATCAACCCATGCTTTAGGCATGGGTTCCCTGGAACACGTCCAGGGGCCCTAGACACTTCTAGAGACTTATATCAACCCCCAAGGAACACATTCAAGGATCAATCCAAGCTCAGGGAAAGGACTCCCTCGAACACATCTAGGGTCTTTACTGCTTGGTCCCATACCAAGAACCCCAGTCATCTACTAGGGGCCCTCACAAGGGTCTTTTTCCATGGCTCTAACTGCTTGGTCCCAGACCAAGAATCCTAGGAGTGTATTGGGGGCCCTAGTCCATAGTTAGGGTCTTTTCCATCCTCTAGAGAATGGCTCTTGCAGCTGCATTAATTTCAACACTTAGGCTACACAGTTTCCATACATCAGAGTGGAGAGGATAGTGAGGAATGGAGATGGAACCTTCTATAAAAATTAAAATCTCCCCTAAAAGTCGGTCATTGTTGTATTTAATATTCCAAAATTGATTACTCACTTGGGACAGTATTCAAACAAGATCTGGGCCTCTGATGTGTTTTGTGTAGAGAAGAGGAAAGTGTTCTTCACCTTTTCCTATCTTTTCACTTCACCAAAGAAATCCAATCAATAATTAACATGGTGACTAGGGAAAAATGTAGATGAGAAGGTTCATCATTGGAAGAGGCTCTACCAAATTCATTGGAGGTTGAGGAGACTAGAAATAACCAACACTCCCTTCCAGTGTTTGTTTTATGAGCAATATGGCTGGTTAGTGGTTTTCGACAAAGTTCAAGAATAAGATAGAGGTTACAAATATAGATATCAATAAAGAAAATCCCTATGACCATTTTGATGATGTATCACAAGGAAATCGAGGAGTGAACGAGGCTAGTGGTATTTTTCAAATCTCAAAATCTCAATGTCTCCAAGTCTTCCTTTTTATTATAGATTCGAAAGAGGATAAACAATGTAGTTGAACTTGATGTAATGTATATTTCTGGAAACTGAAAACCAATCATCTCATAGATTTAATGATCCATGAAGCCTAGAAATTTGTTTTTACATGACACTATTATGAAGTTAAGTTGGACACTGAAATTGTCCTTCCATTATTTTTCATACTAAAATGCAATGTGGGGATTTAATCATAAAGTAATGGAATGGAGAAGACTCTTCCACTAACGACATTTTTAATAGTATCTATTATAAAAAAAAGTGACTCTAATCGTCATACAAAGATTCATACTGAAATTATCCTTCCATTTCCTACTAAGATGCAATGTGGGGACTTAATGAAGAAATAGATGGAATGAAGAAAAAAGACATTTTTAGTAGTATCTATGTATCTAAAAAAAAGTGATTGCTTCGTATGCTAGACCCCAATGAGTTGGATTGCTTTTGTTGATGATTGTCAGACATTTAGTACACTTTTGTGAATGTACTTTTTGCACTTATATTCCCATAATTTCCCAGGAATCCAATAGAACTCAAAGTTACCAACCGAGCCATCGAAACATTTTGAACAATAGACCATGTAAACTTCTGCAAGTCTTTGTGTACTTTTGGCAATATTCTTCAAGGAAATTATTTATCAAATAACCATTTAAAAGAATATCTACTAAGAGCATTTTAATGATATAAATTCTAAGAAGATACCGTTTGGTCATGAAGGCAATCCGCTGCTTGTGCGATAGCCTCTCTGGGAAGGGATTTTAGCGCATAATTTGCTACATCACAGATTGCTCCAACAACTTGCTTCCGAACAGCCTCGTCAGAATCCAGCAATCCATCTGTAAGAGCAGCTGAGGTATAACAGAATCACCTCGTCAGTAAAATTGAGATTCATAAAATTCATCACAAAATACCAACATAAAACAAGATTAAAGCTCAACTTGTAATTTTTCTGCTCAACTTGTAATTTTTCTGCTCACCACTTATGGCAGATGACTCGGGCATACATGGATTTGACAAAATACATTCTTTAGCAGATTCCACAGCTGCTAACCGAATCTCCACAGAATTGTCTGTAAATCGCTTTAAAAACTGTGACAGAAGTGGTTGAAACTCTCTTGGAAGATTGTGTCCTGGAACCGCAAAGATACGCGCAAGAAGTTTTACTGAACTCAGTCGCACATCTGGTATCTCCGACTGCACCGATTGTTCTTCATCAAATTTCTTGAGCAAGAAAAATCCATATATACTACACCTATGTAACTACACAATGAAAGCCATCTCCAAAAAAAAAACGCATTTGTCCAATACCAGAAGAAAATTGAAATTTAATACAATATTGATACAATTTGCCTCATAATACCGAACTATCCATAATACTGATATCAACTGATTTAGCTCTGAAAGAATGTACATAATAGTTGATGATTACAGTCACAGGTCACGAGTTAGAGAGAATGGAGAAAAGTGCATGGATCGTAATAAATTATGATGCCCACATACCAGAAGCTCTCGAGTCAAATTTGGAATAAGGAACCGCAATATCTGAGGTGCACACTGATAAATGCTCAAGATTATCTCACGATAGTTCAAGATGATATCATCATAATTTTGCTGTTCATTTTGAAATTTGTTTTCGCCTGACATTACTGTCGTGAGAAAGAAGCTGACATTTGGCTCAACCTTGACAGCCACACGCCTCATAACACTCATAGCCAGTCTATAGGCAGCTGGAGAACTATCCTGGAATATCATGTACTAAACACAGAATATTAGAAAGATTATCCATGATTGATTTATTTTTTTCAAAGTAAAATTTAAAGAAAACAACCTAACAAAAACTCGTTAGCATCTAAGAATTACAGAACACAGAATTTGGAACACTTCACATAATGACACTTTTTGAAATTCAAGCTACCTAAAGAACACACAGAATTTGGAACACTTCACACAATGACACTTTTTGAAATTCAAGCTACAAACAAGAAGGGTAAAAGGCACGTAACAGAAGATAAAATATAAAATAGATGAAATTCTAAATATAAGAATTTTTTTTTAATGGTGTAACACATACCTTGCTTTTTCTGATCAAATTCTTTAATACGATTGATATTAAACTTTCCGAAATAAGGTCGCTCTCATCGAGAATTTCAACCAAAATTGTTTGCATGGCTTGTAAGATATCTTCTGAGTGATCTTCTCTGATAAAACAGATAAGATAATTTTATTAATGGGAACAAATAACCAATAAATAAATCAACCAAGCCCAGAGAAAGCATTTTGACATACTGAAACTAATAAAAGATAATAAAGTATAAATGTAAACCAAAGGATAATAAAGTATAAATGTAAACCTAAAGTTGAGATTTTTTTTTTTTTTTTCTAATAATAAACTTTCTTCATACTAATACTTAAAAAAACTTTCTTCATACTAAAAATGGTATGTGAATTTGTATATTAAAGTCATTCATAATCAGTATGAATTCATCTTAAACTCTGATATATCAAATATTTAGAAATATTTAGATGGATCAAATTTTTTAACATATAAATTAATTTTATCATTTCATGTTTTAATTCTTAATTTGATCATTCTAAATGATTGTTAATTTTAATTTTTTTTCAATTGACTACTAATTCATCTTACTTTAATTTTTCTTAAATCTAATATAAAGTAAATCCATAAGATCTCTCCTATATTAAACTGTTAAGTGCCTTGCTAAGCTAAAGACAAATAGTAATCATTTATTAATTAGTTTTACATTTTCTTCAACATAAAGATTTCATTGGGAAAACGAGAACATCAGAACACTTCATACCTGGCTATCAAAAAGAAGGTATGAAACAACTTCAAGATTATGTCATCACATTGAAGATCCAACATAAGGGAAAATAGTTTAACTTTTGCAAAATTTATTAGAACTGTAACCCTTCTTCCAAATGAAGGACTGTCGATCTGGTCTAATTCACGAAATGTTGCAATAATTAGCTCAAATATTTCCTGCATAAGAAAAACTGTGATTAATAAAGAAAAAAAAACAAAAAATCCTTCACAGCTTCAGACACTTCAGTAAAGCCATGTATCTATTTAATGGTATAAAAACTTGGAACAGATATGCCATAATTCTGTTAATAAAGGAATGAAATATTACCATTAGAACATTCTCAGGGTATAGAACGTCTGGTGCTGTAATCCTCATGATTTCAGTGACGCAGGAAGCCACCAAAATTCTTACATCCTTATCATCGTATCTCAAAATAGTTGTCTTAACTAATGCGTGCATTGGTGTTTTTAATGACGTCAATATAGAGTCGGGAGGTGACTGATCAATCTCAGTCAAATACGTCTCAGCTTGCTGCAGTCCACAAATTTATACATTAATAAAAAAAAATCAATCTAAAGAGTTAGGGCATCTTAATAATATAATATTGACTATCTAAAACAGAAATTCAAGTCAAATGCCTGCGAGGATCTCCATTTCTTGAGCCCCAGCTAAAAAACGATTGTGTATTCTTTGTATTTTGTGGTTCATCTTTGTTGTTAGGGAACTCTGTTTCATATGCTAGAATTTACACATTCTTGAAGTTAACCCAAAAATATATTGTAAGATTGTTAAAAAAAAATAACATATTGGAAGATACATATCATATATATAGAGAGTAAGATTAATAAAATAGCAGTGATTCTATTGTTTTGATTAAGCCTCACTACATCCTGAAGCTATTGTACTTGCCCAGATTTCATGTTGTTCATGAACGATCTTTAGCATGGACTGCTCTATATTGCCTTATCTTTGGTGCCATGGACTGATCGTTCGATACGTAACACGGAAGACTGTAGAAAGACTGCCTTCGTGTAGAGGGAAGACCCTGATTTGTGTGGGGGAGATAGGGTGGGTGTAAGACCCGGATTTTCTAGGTGTGGGTGTGACCCGGATGCACAATTCGACTATGGCTTTCCACAATAATTCGACTTTTGCAGGTTGTCTCTCGAGATGTTGACTGGTCCTTGAATTTGTAAAAAGTGCCATAGCTAAACAAAAGGGATAAAATTGGATGATGCAAAATGGAGTGTAAATTGGAAAACCCTTAACATTGCACTTCTGAAAGAATTTGTGAAATGTGCCTTAGCTCAACAACTGGATGATGCAAAATGTAGTGTAAATTAAAATGTAGTGTAAATTGAAATTTTGAGATAGTGCAATACATTATTGACTAAAAGGTTTTATTAAACTATTGAAAACACTTCCCAAAAGTAATGAAGTTGAACTTCTAGTCACATGCACCATATTGTACAGAGTCAAATGAAGAAAAGTTTTCAACCTTACAATGGGGTGCAAGAGAGAAGAGTTTAGGAAATGTGCCATATTGCAATGGACAAATAACTAAATGTTTAGTCTCAAACATCCAAAGTTTGATAGCACCAAAGACGATGATTGATATGAATTATTAAAAGAAATAAAAAGTTTGATAACACCAAATATGAAGATTGGTATGAATTATTAAAAGAAATAATTTTTTTTAAGTAACATAGCTCATAAAATGTGAGGTCAAGATATAAAAGGGGTGGTGGTTAAAATAAAACCTCTTTGAAGTTCATGGGTAAAAGTAAAAGAGAGAAAAGGTTTTACACTTAGTTTTTACCCTCCTATTGTCATTGTCTTAGGAAGCTAAGTAATGCCTTTTCAATTACAATATTGATTTCATTATAAGTAAGGTTTTGTTTCCATAGATTGAAATTGCTCTCCTTTCATTGTTCATTGGTAAGTAACATCTTCCTCTCCTTCAACATTTCCACTTCACACAAACCCGTTTGGCCCTTGTTGTGGTTTAACATCATTTTGAGTAGGAAGGGGAATGGAACCCAAGCTCTTTGTGTATATTCACACTGACTCACATATGATCATTCCCCCAATTGTGGCATGAGAAGACCAACTCCCCATGGGAGAAGTATTTACCCTAACCATTCGATGCCCTGACACTTAGCTTAATCAATTCTTATTGCATCATTGATCTAGATATTAGAAGCCAACTTTGTTTTTTTCTATACCAACTCTCCATCATAATCAAGCTAGCAAATTTACTCACTCTTTCGTGCCTAGCCTTCCGTGCCCATAAAGTTGTAGCATAGACTAGTCATCCCAGTCAACACAATGATATTCTATTCAAAAGCAAAGATGACAATAATGAATGAATCCACACACATTTTAAATTTGTAGGCACTATTTAGACACTTTCTTTTCGGATGATTTCTTATTTTGAAAATGTTGTTTAGGAATGGTAAGGTAATTGTTGTATCACACTGAGATGGATATGTATTACTATCCTCAAGATCATCTAGGAAGCCAAAGTGGGTAATGGTTTACCCAGACATTGAATGAAGCAGAGCTAGTGGAAACACCCATATATACTATACAGGTGAGGCTTATGTGTTGATGAAGATCTTTCTAGATTTGGAGAGGCTAATGTAAAGAAAGTATGGCATAATTCCATGGTTGAGGATTATGACTTCATCCTAAAGAATGATGAATGAGAGATTGTGTCAAGATCAATGGGTAAATATTCAATAGGTTCCAAGTGACTATACAAGACTAAGCATGCAACAAACATGAGCATAGAGAAGTACAAATCTAGATTTGTAGCGAGAGGATTCTCTCAAAAAGAGGGAGTTTACTATGAGGATATTTTTTCTCCAGTTGCAAGGTATAATTCTATCGAAGTAACAATGTCTATTACATTAGTGTTTGGTTGACCTTTATATCAGATGGATTTAAAAAATGTTTTTTTTAATGGTCCAATTAAAGAGGAAGTATAGATTAATCATTTGAGAGGTTTTGAGATGCATGGGAAATATACCCATGTGTGAAAGTTAAAGAAGACCCTTTATGGGCTAAAGAAAGAACCG
Source organism: Picea engelmannii (assembly GCA_009831015.1). Lineage (NCBI taxonomy): Eukaryota > Viridiplantae > Streptophyta > Pinopsida > Pinales > Pinaceae > Picea > Picea engelmannii. Next base: position 1,285,543 of record ML776677.1, on the reverse strand, counting down.
CTTGCATGGTACATGAATATTGATGAGTACTTACTATCTTCACCAAGATTGTAATTTGGAGCAATCATGAAAGTTTCCTTAGTATCTTTGAGAATCACATTTTTCATGATTGCTCCAAAAACATAGATATATGGAATTATTTCCTAAGAGATCAAGTACAAAAAGAAGTTATTATTCTTTATTATGTTCCCACAAATTTGTAGGTTCCTAATGAAAACCCTTGCAAAGGGGAAGTTTGAGAATGTGAGAGTGAAACTCAATTTGGTGGATAACACCTTCCTCAAAAAGAGGGAGTGTTATTTTTGGGATTCTCCTAGTTCTTCTTCCGAGAAGAGGGAACATGAGTGTTGGAAGGGACTCCTTACAAGATGGGTGTGCCACATGGGAGAGATTTACTTACACCCATACAACATATTCCTTACACTTATGATGCTTGGTATCTTCAATTTTTGGTAAGTGTAAGGCTATGATAGATTATAAAATTTATGGCATATTCCTCTTACACAATTGTGATAGATTTACGATGGATTCCTTACATAGTCATGGCAGATTATTTTCATGGAAGAATGTGTAAGAGGTATTAGTAGCTAAGATTTGTAAATGATTTTCCCTCTTGTCAAGTTTGACTACATGAAGGAGGGCACAATAGTCAAGCTATTATATTCACACATGTAATGTGTATGGAGATATAATAAGACTGCAAAATTTTGAGAGAATCCATTGCAGTCCCTTAAGGATATTATTGTATTTTTCTTCTGTGCTAATCAGAATATATCAATTTCTTTTACAGAATTTCAGCTTGTTGTCTTCTACATTTATGCTATTGTTTGTGTAGATCAAATTTCATCTTTTGCAAGGTTGATATCATCTCTTGATATGTAGTGTTTGCACTTCTAATTTTTCCATTCAACAATTTTGTTTATATAGATATGAAGCTTTGATTGGTGTTTTCATCTTTCTTTTTTAGTTGTAGGTTAACTCTATGAGTGCAAATATGTGTAACATTTGGATGTAAAATTTTGAAATGGTACCAAAGTTGTGCATTTAAGATTCTTGAGATCCATGTATGGAATGTGTTGCTATCTATGAGATGGAGTTGTCGAAGTACCTCAATGGGTGTGATAACAAGAAGACTCCACAAATTAGAGTGATCCATGTTTGTGAAAGGCATTAGGACCAATGAGAGGTTGTGGTTGAGATGGTAATGTAGCTCAAGTGGTTGTAGTGGATCTATTTCCTGAGATAGGAATAGATGATACCTTTGATAGGTTGATTTCATTAATCGATCTATTCATTTAAGTGTATTATAGGTTTTCAACATGGATACTCTTGGTTTAAAGAGCGTCATTGTGTATGGGATGCTTCTAACTTTTCATATTTGAAGTTCCAATTGCAATTGTTTTAGGAGATATATCTTTGGGAGAATGTAGAAGGGACTATTGTTGGTCTAATTGATGCTACTTTATTGACTTCACATAAGATAAGTGTTTCCAAAGTAAATAGAATCCTTAGAGATTCAGAGAAGGGCCATTTTCAAGGGAAAATTAGTTGATGCCATGTATGCAACATTGATCTCTTTGTATTAGAGTGGGAATGCATCCTAGAAATTGATTCAAAACAATAACCTCACTCATACACACAAGAGTGACACAAATGCAATATATAGTTACTTGATGAATATTATCCAAGACAAAGATTAGTCAGAGCCATTGGGATGAATGTCGATAATAAGGAATTGGTGCCTATAGGAATGCATGTATTTTCAAAGCCCTAAGAATCCTTTGTGTAGAGTACCGATGGCATTGAGCATGTGCCTAGTTTTGATCATCCTCATCCTATCTTTTCTACATTACATATTGCAATACCATTTCTCATTATGTCACCATTTCACTTAAAATTGTCATCATTTATAAATAACATTTCTACAAATGACATTTTTGTTTTTTCTATTTCAACATGATATCTACATTTCATTGGTGTTGTGATCATCCACAATGTAATTATCACAATATAATTTTCTAATCTAATTTAAGGAGTCCTCATTTGCAATTTGTAAACTTTGCGTCTTTCCTTTCCTTTCATTTCCTAATTGTTATCTCCCTAATAACTAATCTTATAAACTATACCTAGTTTTGATAATATTTTTTTTTTATATAAAAAATAATTAAGTTAGATGAACACTCTTCTTAGTTTCCTTATTTTATTTGGCAATTATTCAAAGACATGTTGCTTTTTCCTACATAACACTATAATACTTTATTTCACAACAATGAGAGTTAGGATATACTAGACTTGTAGATTTCCTCTTTGCTTCCATACTTGCAACCAATTGATGTCACCTATCTCAAAATTATTACAGGATTTATGAGTTATTATGGCTCATTTCCTACCATGATATTATTATGAGTCATTATGGTTCATTTCCTTCCATGATCTTATTCCAATCAATTGTGTTTTCCGTGACCATGATCCACCATCATTCTTATAGCTAGTGGTTCTTTAATTTCATGTCTTATGTTTTGATATTATTTCATGTGTTTTGACATGCTCAAAGTATTTTCTTAGTCATGTCAACATTATTTGATGGTGAGAACTATACCTTCTTAAGTTGGATTTCATATTTTTACTTTTGAATTCTTATTTCCACCATTGTATCAACTATATTCTTCCTAAACATATTAATTCTAGGTTTTGCCTGAATTGCCAAATAATTCTTGAACATACTTAATTCTCTCAACTATAAGTGGAAATGGTTAGAAAAGTTGATGTGATTCCTATTTCCAGAGAAAAATAATAGAAGATGAAGCCCTTACAATTTCTTTTCAATTTAACATGAAATGTTGATGCCATTAATGTTCAACTATACTTCTCCAACACTTTTGTATATATCCCTTGTGAATTTTCCCCATGAAAGAAGTTCATTAGGTTTTGGTGTATGGCATTTCCCAATGAATTTTTCAATAATATGATATAACTTTAATTATCCACTTGCAAGTTTCATATTTCTATAAGAAAAAGTTTATTTTCATTTGCACTCTACCCTTTGAAATTCAACCTCTTTCTTATTATTTGTTGTGAAGTGAAGGAAAGGATATGATATTACATAGTGAGCAATCAATTTTTTGAATACCTCCATTAGTATTTGTTGAGAGGCTTATAACAAAAATGATTCCAACTTAATGTTTAACATTGTTTATCTTGTCGGACCGATGGCGAATACCTACATCGTTATGAAGCTAGGGTTTTGCAGGGATACAATGATCAAACATCTTCATACGTCGGATATTGATGCCGGCTGTGGCGGCCACATTGTGCAGGAGGCGCAGCTCTTGGCCGAGAGGAAAGATAGACAAGCCCTCGATGCATCCATCGAAGAACTCATGCAAGTGGGTGTCAGAAAGGCCGAGACGGACCAACAAAAACCCACGAAGAAGGATCCCAAAACGGAAACGCAACCAGTCCCTGTAGATGGAGTCTCCGCTGTGCTTCCAGCACCAGGATGGAAGAAACGATTCATCTTGTCGATAAGGTTAGCGACCGACACAGAGGAAACCGAGGAGGGAGGCTCCAAATCGTGCTCTGGCGAGAGAGAACTAGCTATTTGGGACCATATCGATGCTGAGAACAGACCGCGGGTGCGACAAATGCTAAACCCTAGCTGCCATCACCGCCTTAATATAAAGTTAGAAATCCATTCAACTAGCAAAGACCTCGGGGATCTATGGCTCTTAGGGGATTCTCTGCCTTCACTCTTGTACATGAATCTAGCTAAGAGTAATGCAAAAGCAAGGTTTCATTCTGAACATCGCGGCAAAACCAGCTCCGAGATTGTGGTAAGCTTCCCCCTTTTTGTAAAGACCATTGTCGGATCTTGTCTCTGCTTACAGGCTCAAGACTCAGACTCAGTTTTTAAGCTCAAAACCCAAATCCACCAGGCTACAGGTACTTCGCCTAGGTTCCAACGACTAATCTTTGAAGGACGATAGCTTGGGGATGGCTCTCTGCTACGGGACTATGGGAATCTAAAAAACGCAACAATTTCTCTCAATTATCGTTTGCGTGGAGGAGCACCTTCAGTCACTCATCCAAGCTCCTATAAGCAAGTCGTGAAATTAGGGACTTTCGCTCCTTCGGGGTTCAAGGCTGAAGCTTCAAAAGGGAAGGAGCCCTTTGGATCTGCCTTCATTGTGGAGTAGTGCGCAAAACCTCCAATAGAAGAAGTCGAAGATCCCCAAGTCTATGGCTATGCCTTTATCTACCAGGGAAGAGCCCTCATTTGCCGCTTCAACGGACTTTGGCCCTCGACCTCTGCGCTAAAGGAATGGGTTAACAAGACCTGGTTGGAAGGTCATGAGTTGTTATTCTACTCCAAGGGGTTCTTCATCGTTAACTTCTCCACAGAAGAAGAATGTCAACACGTGCTAGAGCAAGGTCCTTGGTTCTGGGGCAGATCTGGTCTCTCCATGCAGAGATGGTTCCCTGACTTCAATCCACTGACCATGACATCCATGACTACACCGGTCTGGGTAAGACTACCCAATTTACCCCTTCATTTCTATTCTTCGTCTTTTTTACCCACCCTGGGCAATGCGTTGGGTATATTCATCAAGACAGACATATACAGGATAGCGAAAGGCTTCATCACTTTCGCTCGCATATGTGTTGAAATTGACCTCAATCAAGGGCTTCCGGATAAGATTCTTATAGATTGGGATGAGGGAGATCCTTTCACACAGATGGTCAATTATGAGAACACCTCCTTCAAATGTCGCTCCTGTCAGCAAACAGGGAACCTCCAGGCAACTTGTCCTCTATCCCCAATCCCTTCCTCAAATTCTGCAGCACGGAAAAGAGCCAATGGCTGGCAAGGACCAAAATCTCACAAAAGTCGCCCGAACCCTTCCTCCGGAAACAAGCAACATCACAAAGAAATTCCAACTCCTCCGCCTTCCTCAATGCCTCCATAGGCCCCAAATTTCTCTCAGCAGCCAACTGTCGACCCAAAACACCAGCCCGCGACCTCGACACAAAATCCTGAAGATTCAAAAGTCATGATTCCAGCTCCCACAATTAATTCCTTGCACCCACCTCTTGAAAAAGGGGAAACAATTGACACGATCATGATCACAGCCCCGCTTACAGGGACTCAGAAGTGTCCTCATGAATCAGACAACTCAGATAGCAACAAAGAAGCACCCCTGGATTCAACAACTCAAGATTACGGTACTTCCTCAGACCATCTGGCTTTGGTGGTAAGAGCTGCTGAGCCTATCAACTCCTTTGGTTGGATTGATGTTCATAAGAAAAAAGGTAGAAAGGATCCTCACCAGCCAACACAATGATCTGACCCTTTCTCCTTATATTGTAATGTTTCATCTTGCTTGCCCACGCACTCTATGGGGCTCTCTTTTAGCATAGGATAGTTTCAAGTGATCCCCTGTTGTCTTTCTGGGGAGTCTTTTCCCATCAACAAATCGGTGTATCACTTTGTACTTTTTCTCATGGATTGAATAGAAGGATTCTCCCCCTTTTTTACTTAAAAAAAAAAAATGATTCCAACTTCTTATTCTAGAATAGATGTGTAGTATCCTCACCCAAAAATCTTAGTCATGAGACAAGTAGCCATGATATACATTACCAAATTCCGGCCACAATGTTGATATCCTCGTAATAATAGCTAAATAAGCCTCTCAAAATTAATCGGAATTTAATATATTGCATGGGCAAGTGTGAATATTAAAATGTAGCAAAAATAACAAATATAATCACATACAACATACAAGATACATTGATTTTTTATAACAAAAATTAAACATAAATTTTGTATATTCATAAACAACAATAAGGAAATTATCTTTTAAATGAAGAGGGTCCAAGAAATTGGTTATGTAAGTGTGATTTTCCTCCCAACCATAGGTATTTAGCACATATACCACCTCCAAGCGAAGCTATGAGCCCACCAACACAAAGGAAACTAGCTATAGGAGGAAACTAACTATAGGTTTCTCTCTCATAGCCCAATCCATTTTCTTTCATGCTCAACCAATTTATTCACTATAGAGCATTATAGGAATCTCATCTAGCCATCAATAATCTAGGAACTCTCTTCCACTCCCACAACATAAGGAAGATATTTTTCTTCTTTGTTCAAGAGTCCCTCAGAGATATTATTTCTTCCAAAGCTCTTCAATGTGGGAAAAAAGAGCCCAACCTATTGTATACTTTCTAAGAATGATATGCAATATCAATAATTGGCTCTCAAGCATCCAAAGAGTAGAAAATTCATAGTAAATGAAGGCTTCTTAACTATCCCAACCTCCATGTTTATCTACAACCATCACTCTTTCATCACAATTTTGCAATTTTCTCTTAAGAGTGTTGATTTTAGTCAATTTCCATATTGTTTTTCCATGGTAGCAATGGAGAACACAACACAAACAACCTAGAGCATGAATGTGATAGTGTTGGAATGAATGCTAAAGCAATGAGAATAAGAGAATTGGTAAAAGGATGACTCTTATAATTCCTATAATGATTGTAAGTAACCCATGTTTCCATAATTAGGTGAGAAGACTTTCCCACCAACCTCTTACATGAATTCAATGATTGGTTTGAATAAGTCAAACAAGGTAGATGGTTTCATTTAAGGCACATGTTCAAAAAATAGATGAGTTCTAAGGATGACACGTGGCAATAGAGGATTTACCTTGCCATAGCCCCCTTTTCCTCTTCCCCTCTAGTGGAATCATAGACCATTATATATTATATTCCATCATTAGTATTTACATAGATTTAATTCACCGTGACAAGCCTAACACATGGTGCATATATGCATATTTACATGATACATGCCTAGCCATTCACTACTTGAGCCTTGGCTTTGAACTCCACACTAGGAATCCATACTAACATATTTACAACATTTACATACTCTTATTTAATACATGCCAATAGTCAAAACAAGAATATTAAGGTGCTAAATTGTCAAACATATGTAATATGCACTAGCAAGATGATACAAATGACACCATTACAAAATTATTAATGTGTAAAAGGAATAATTGAACAAATATTTCAGATTTATGTTTGGTTAAAATTTTATTGTTCAATAATTATACATTATTTTTGTATTTTTATAAATTTTATTTTAAAATTTTAATATTTGAGGTGGAGTATCCACTATAGATAACCTCATGATATTCCTACATCCCTAAAACTTGATAAATAACATTGTCCCAAAACTATTCTCCACATGTATTAAAACCAATATTTTACAATAATACCATGTAGGAAAATAAGTATGGTGTTCCTGCATCCCTAGCGCTACGGTTACTATGGAAAGATGCAGTGATGAAGGCATGGCGCCAACCTTGGGATTAGGGTCTCCATTGTTATGTTCAGACTCAAACTTCAAACTGGGATTAGGTCTCCCTTGTTATGTTCATACTCAAACTTCAAACTGGGATTAGGTCTCCATTGTTATGTTCAGACTCAACTTCAAACTGGGATTAGGTCTCCATTGTTATGTTCAGAGTCAAACTTCAAACTAGGATTAGGTCTCCATTTTTATGTTCATACTCAAACTTCAAACTGGGATTAGGTCTCCATTGTTATGTTCAGACTCAACTTCAAACTGGGATTAGGTCTCCATTGTTATGTTCAGATTCAAACTTCAAACTGGGATTAGGTCTCCATTGTTATGTTCATACTCAAACTTCAAACTGGGATTAGGGTTTCCATAGTTATGATTTTCCCTATCGGACTGTGAACTCTATGTTCACGTTCCTCGTGGTTAACTGATTCTGCGTGCATTGCACTCTTTCCATTCACTCTTTCTAATGCAGAAACAAATGGAGTGGATAATAATACTTACCTCCAAGGTCTCGAGCAGATATCTTTTGGAGAAGTAAGATCTCTTCAGCCTCTGGCCGATTTCTAGCAATTTTTTTTCCATGGAGTGAGACATGGTTGTCGCCAGCCTGCAAGTGAAGTGAACCCAGACGCAGCCGAGTCAAAAGTATTAATACCCGACCCTTTGTCTGCAACAGTTTAACCGCCGATACAAAGCCTGTTAATTTGAGCTCTAACAAGTAGCTGACCAACAGAACCCGCGTTAATCTTTAGCATTCATATATATACGTCACTGGCAAAGTGATGTCGCAGAACGTATTCGGATTTAATCACTTCGCTTTAAAAACAACGTATTCGGATTTAATTACTTGGCTTTAAAAACAATTGTAGGAAGTCCCTAGTTCCGAATTAGGGAATAATTAAGGGATTTAATTTTAATTGCTTATTAATTTTTCATATTTTTTTTTTCTAAATTTGATGTTAATTTACCACTTATTTTTTATAATATTATTAGCATAGCCGCTAACTGGCGGCTGAGAACGCCGAAAGGTATTGGTTAGGTAATTTTTTAATGTAATTAGGTAAATGTTAAAAAGTAAACATGTTAACCGATGTCTTGATAAATGCAAGAAAGTTATGAACAATAAATGTGATCCATTGATTTTGGAGGAATACTAAAAATATGCCAGCATCTTCAATGCATAGCCATCAGATTAAGGTTTAAGGTTAAATAAGGTTAAAAGTTCATTAATTGTGTCCATTGTCAATAGATGTACGCCTTTCGACGTAATTAAGATATTTTAGAAATTATGTCTTGATTCACTGTAAGATAGTTAATTTTTGATAATTTTTAACTTGAGATTGTTTTGCCCATTTTGAATGGTATAACACTGAGTTTGGGGAGATTAAGTTTAATATGTTAAATGTAACCACTTATATTTATTATTTACTTATTTTTAATATTTATAAAATGAATTTGATGAGTTTAATTTTAATTGTTTATTAATTTTAGATTATTTTTCTAGATTTTTAAGTTATGAGATGTTGAATAATTTATTATTTATTCATTATAATATTGATTAAAATATTTTGGAAATTATGTCTTGATTTGGTGTAATATAGTCATTTTTTTTATATTTTTAGCTTGAGACCATTTTAAACGGTTTTGTGGAAGTTAGGTTTAATACATTAAATTTAACTACATGAATTTATTATTTATGTATTTTTTGATGAGTTGAATTTTAATTGCTTATTAATTCTCTATCATTTTTTTAGATTTTTGAGTAATATTGACTTGGGTGATGTCCAATTTACCACTTATACTCTAATATTGATGAGAATATTTTGGAAGTAGTTCATTGATTTTGTGTAATATAGTTAATTTTTAATAATTTTTAATTTGAGACCATTTTATAATAATAAGTAGGGAGTTTAGTTTTAATATATTTTTTTCCCAATTTTTTTTTTTGGAAAAACTTTGAAGTACTTACAACTCAATGTACTTACTCTAACTAAGGGAATAATTAAAGGGATTTTTTTTTTTTTTTGTAATTAAGAGATTTTATATATAAAGAGCTTTCAAAATCCAGACCAGAGTTGCAGAAGCTTGAAAACAATCGTGTTGTAGTTACCGAACTGCTCCAAGAAAGGGGAAACCAATTCAGCCAGCCGGCTAAGTCTAGCAATTTTACAGTCTAACAGTCTTAGATAAACAAAGCTAATTTGACTAGGCTTCAGCTAAGAAAATAAACTAGTGAAAAGATCAGACCCCCAGAGGGGTCAGACACTTGGCAAATAACCTAGCCAGGTGGCTTGGTATGCCACGTCCCAGGGTTCCTCTTCGACGGGCGTCCCTTTCCCTTCCATTTGCATGTCAGCATCCAAGTTGCCCCCTTCCAGGTTGGCAGCTGGCAGAGTGTCTTCGGATGGATTGTGCGCGTGGATGCCCATAACTGCCGCAACCTCTGTGCCCCTGTGCATGGTCTGCCCCAAGTCGCGACCTTCTGGTTGTTGCACTTGTTCATTCATGTCGACGGGCTCTGCATGGGGCAGCTCTGTTGCTCCCGTGGCTTCTGGAGTGGAGTGGAAAGCCCCCTGGAAGGTGGAAAGGATCTGAAGGAGAGCCGAGGTCTTCCCATCCAGTAGCTGCAGTCAGAAATGAAGGTCCCCCAATCCTTGCCATAGCTCAAAAACCAACCCATAGAGGGTGGCCAGGCTATCCTGCAGCTGCGAGTCTGGATGGAGTCGATGAAAGAGTGTGGTCTGTGCTGGGCATTCCGAAGAAAGGGTGGCACCTCCAAGGGTGGGCGGGAGGGGCAAGTTTCTAGTGCAAAAGAAGGCTCGTTGGCTAGGGAGTTCAAAGGAACTGCTGGAAGTCGTGAGAGAGAACCCAACGAGCTGTCGGTGATGACCAGACCTTCAAACCGAGAGGCAGGCGAGGTGGAGGTGGCGAGAGCTTCCAGCTCGGGCTGCGAGGAGTGCGAGGAGTGCGTAGAAGGAAAGCCAGGGGGAGAAACAGATACTCGAGGTCGAGGAAGATGCCATGGAGAGCCTCCATGGCCTCCCTCTTTGCTGCGACATTCTGAGCTCCCTCTTTGCCGCGACATTCTGAGCTCGCAGGGAAGGCAAAGCTGAGAGGAGAGACCCGGATGGACGTGGAGAGCCTGGAGAAGCCCGAAGGTGGTGAGCACCATGGAGGATGGAAACCAGAGTAAGCTAGGTCTGGGCGACTGAGGGATAAGAGGGTCGGGACGCATGCGGGGGTTAATGGCGCCTACAAACAGAGAAGCCATGGAGGAGACAACAATGAGAGTCGGGTGCACCAGCGTTAATGGTGCAGTGGACGTCGTAAAGGCGATTAAATGCATGGATTAGGGGGTGGGGCTTGGCACGAGCCCGACACATGGTCCCCTACCGCGTTGGCCTATACTCTCCTCCTCATCCCACCATGTGGCCCACACCACACCAACACCTCATCCGGGGAAAGGGATTTAATTTTAATTGCTTATTAATTTTAGATATTTTTTTCCTAAATTTCCAAGTTCTCTAGATGTCAATTTTAATTATTTATTAATTTTAGATATATTTATTATTTACTAATTGAAGAGATTTAATTTTAATTGCTTATTATTTTTTGATATTTTTCTTTGTATGTTAATTTACCACTTATTCTCTATAATAAAATCACATTAATTAACTATGTAATATAGTTATTTTTTTATAATTTTTAACTTGAAACCATTTTGCTCACTTTGAATGGTATAATACTAATTTCGAAAAAGTTAGGTTTAATGTGTTAAGTGTAAACACTTAAATTTATTATTTATTTATTTTCAATATTTATAAAATGATTTTGATGAGCTTAATTTTAATTAATTGTTTATTAATTTTCCATTATTTTTTTAGATTTTTAAGTTATGGGGTATTGTGTAATTTACAACTTATTCATTATAATATTTTAGAAGTTAGGTCTTGACTTGGTGTAATATAGTCATTTTTTTATATTTTTAACTTGAGACCATTTTAAATTAATTTTAAATTAAGGAGTTTAAATTTATTATTTATTTATTTTCAATATTTATAAAATGATTTTGATGAATTTAAATTTAATTGTTTATTAATTTTCGATCATTTTTCTAGATTTTTAAGTTATAGGGTGTTGTGTAATTTACAACTTATTCATTATAATATTTTGGAAGTTATGTCTCGACTTGGTGTAATATAATTATTTTTTTAATATTTTTAACTTGAAACCATTTTAAACGGTAATACAATACAAAGTTTGTGGAAGTTAGATTTAATACATTAAGTTCAACCACTTGAATTTGGAGTTGAATTTTAATTGCTTATTAATTGTTCATCATTTTCTTTTAGATTTTGAAGTAATATTTGGCTTGAGTGATGTTTAATTTACCACTTATACTCTAATAATAAGTAGGGGGCTTAGTTTTAATATAAAAAAAATTTTAAAGATTTTTTTTTGGCTAAAACCTTTGGAGTACTTACAAAGTAAAGGGACAATTCATTGGACTTAGTTTAACTTTCTACTTTTTATCTTTTTCGGATCATTTTTTTCCTCACTAGTTTTTCCCATAAACATGTGAGGGGTTTTTGGACTTTAACATTATAAATTATAAATTTTTAAGATTAACTATTATTCAAAGTTATTCATATATAACTCATTTCTCCATAATGTTATTGATTAAACAAAATAAAATTACTAATTCTTAAACAATACAATGGTTCTTAAATACAATAAAAATACTAATTCTTAAATAGTATGTTTGAAAAGACCTTGTTTATATAGATATTAACCCTCCCCCAAAATAAAATAAAAAACATAAGGTACAAAAGGCTACCAACTTAGTTGGGAGTAAAAGTTGTTCCTATGAGTATCTCATTATAAAAATATGCTACATACTTTAAAAATATGCTACATACTTTTCTATTCAAGGTACATATAAGTTAATTAATGTGATTTTATTATTCACTACCCATTTCTTTTGAGGGGAGGTGATCTCGACAATGCCCTGAGTTGCTAAGATCTCTAGGAGAAATTTTTTAAGTTGGTGCACTCTAATTATGGAAAATTTATTAATCTTATACTACAATCAAGACATGGATATCTAATTAATGTTGCTTTTAGGTTTTAAGTGTTGTGATCTCAAATTAAAAAATAAGTAGGTCATCAAATTTTATTGATCCCAAAGTGATCACAAAATATTTTGTCGCCTTTTTTGGTGCTTTATGTGGTGGAAAAATAGAGTATGGTCTTGTAGGACCACTTTATGGGTTGAACGTCAATTCTACTTAGCATGATTGTTATAACCCTAATTTTCACCAAACATACTTACCTGACATCAGACCATCCCATATGCCTTCTTTGCCAAGCCAACACTGAACAACTCTGGCTAAAAAACCCTCTTTATAAAGGCACACACGCCCTGCTCCATTACTGCAAGCATGTACATGCTAGCTACTCCAATACAACCCACGTGTACCTACAAAAGCACAGAAAAAGGAAAGTTGTTGACGGAACACACAACTTTGGGCATGTTAACTAAACCTTTCGGCCATGCATGGCCGATCATTCGACTAAATACGTAGCTCCTTCTAGCCTATAGAAGAAGGGGTAAGGGTCCGATTTGAAAGGAGGAAAATCATAGTGAAGAGACTATACCCCCGTGAGCATTCCCCTTGTCCCAACCTTTAGCCATCCTTGTGCAAAGAGAAGTATAGAGCAAAGCAGTTGGAGGACAGTTGAAGAGGAGCCCAGGACTAGTTTCGAGGAGCAGTGCTGACCACATATCGTAAGTTTACTATTGTGAAGATTAATACAAAAAGGAATACTTTTTCTGTCCCACCATATCACGTGTTCAAGTTGAATGTTTGTTTTATGATATTGTCACAACTAACCCAACAATTAGTATATGAAATGCATGTTCGTAGCTTTTTGTTTGTTCATAAGTGAATGCAGGTCAGTTTTGGGAGGAGGCTTGCAATCAAAGAGCGAGTGAAAGCAAAGGGATCAACATCAAATGAAGGACTTAAGGTAGAGTTATCGAATCTCATTTACACCTTTGTATTGCATGAATGTGGGGTTTTGTGTTGGGAGAATAGAAAAGAGTTGAGGCCTTTGAAATGGTTATTTTCTGCATGCATGATTAGAGCCCTTAAATGCTAAGTCCGTAGGAGGGATTCCCACCCACAACAGAATTGGCGACCATACTGGGGATCTCTAGGGTTTCTGGGAATATTTTTTATTGGGTATTTTTAAAAACTGGTTTCATTCCTTGTTTTTAAAGTTTATGCAAAAGTCTGAGCTAACAGAGATTCTAGTCTTCCATACCAGTTATCTCTGTTTCTTTGCTTGACTGCATTTTTTATTTTCGAGACCCATAGAGGTACACGCGGCTTGTATAAGGTTTTCACCCGTGTACCCGTGCCCTGCCTTCACACAACCCACATGTACACGCTAGCTGAAGAAGTGTCAGTGGCGTGTATGATTCCAGAAAATTTCTTTTAGAGAGGTAGTCATCCTCTCCCCTGTCAGAAGTAATCCTTCTTAGGGGTTTTCTGGAACTCATTCTAAGTCTTTGTTGTTTGCAGTTTATAGCTTAGGTTTCACCTCAGATTGTTTTGTTCTATGAAATTTTCCTCGAATTGTTTTTATTTTTCTGTCAAAGTAAGTTTATGAGTCTTCAAGGGACTCTAGTTCTCAATACCAGTAGTCTCTGCTAGTGTTTGATTGCTTGTTTTTTTTCATTTTTTTGAAGAATTGCAGAGGTACACGCGGCTTGTGTAAGGATTGCATGCATGTACACGCACTCTGACCTTACACAGCTCGTGTTCACACGCTGGTTGTTGAACTGTCAACAACATGTCTGTTGAGAATTTTTTTTTTAAGGAGAGGCAATCATCCTCTTCCTTATCAAGAGTTATACCTCTCAGGAATTTCCTTGATTTAATCTTGGTCTCTGTCATAGAATTTTTAGCCTAGGTTGGATTCCATCATAGCTTACTTTTTCATTGAAAGATATCTTGTGTTTCCTAGCTTTTTAAACTTATTTTTAGCTTGAAATTTTAAGAAAAATGAGTTGCATTTTGAAAAACAATTCCCCCTCATGGCCGGGGGGGGCATGAATCGTGCATTCATCAGTTTCTTTTAGAATCTTTTGTTATTTCTTCTTTGATTGAAAGAAAATATATAAAAAACTTAGTTTGTTAGATCTCTTTCTTTCCTAGCATTTTTTTTGCATTGTTATTTGAAAAAGAAAAGAAATTATCATAGTATTGTGTTTTCTTCTCATCTTAAAAGTATTTCACGAAAAACAAAGAAGAAGAAATATAATCATTCCTTGTCAGTGTTCATATAAGTTTCATCATTTTTTCGCAAGAGTCTTAACACCATCAGTTGCACTACTATACCCTTTTGAGTAAATCAAGCCAATAAAAAGAACACTAATTAAAATTTACTAGACTTAATGTTTGTAGGGTCCATCAACTAGATTAGGCTAGAGCCTTGATTTAGGTTGGAGAGGAAACTCTTCAAGGCTATAAAACAAACACACGAGTCTTTACTAAGGAGTGTAGAAGTTCAGTATCGTGAAATTTATTCGGGACCCCCCTCTAATACAAGGGCTAAACATGAGGTCGCATGCAGAAAGGTAGCAGAGATAACCCCTCCAAAGCCGGACCAATCATAGTAGAAAACACATATAGAGGGCTTGTCTTGGGATTCTGTTGATTGCATTTTCCATGGAGCTTCGTGGGTCTCGAATCCATTCGAGGTCCTCAGTTGTCTTCCGGACCACTTTCTTTCGATACCCTTGGTAGGTTTCGGGATTGATACCCTGCTCATTGTGGTCTACTTGACTGTCGACTGTACCCACCTGGTGACTGTCCATGCTCTGGCAACTTAGTTGTCTATCTTTCTAGTGACATACATAGGTGACTGCGGGGGTATACCGCGATACCTAGGACAAACATCGGGCCACGTTTTGCAAAGTATACCCGGAGGGTACTTCCATTTTCGAGTTTCACTTTCACTGGTAAGTTGATCTAGTGTTGGTTAGTGTAACTATTCTTCCAACTAGTTAGTTTTTTGCTTGATTTGCCTTTAGGAACTTTTAGTGTGTGCTCTGTGCTCCCTAGTTTTCCATGGTGAGTTAGTCAGTCGTGGATTTGGGTCTCTGACCTGGGTGGTAGACTGCCCACTCCGCCGGTTGTGAGGAATTTTTTCTCTTTCACTTAGAAACGTGGAGCCGCCTCTTTATAGGCGTTGTTTTGATACCACTGGTTTTCCAGAGTCAGTGCGTGAGACTTTTATGGACTTGAACGATCCCACAAGGGGAGAACCTGTGCATAGGATATTCATGGATAATTTTCCCGACCATACCAACCAAGGAACCCCTTTACAAAGGGATTCTTGTGCTTTTCCCTTCTTCGGAAACATTGGTGTCCCTTTGATGGCCACTTTATACCTTCCTGGGTTGAATGTGGGACTACCGGTTTGGTTGGGTACCATTCCAAATGTCCCAAATGCTCTGGACGCTTCTTAGTTAAGCACTTTATATCATGGACACCCTGTTGATGTTTCTTCGTCAACAAAGTCTTCTCCTCCTCCTTCTCCCGCCTCTGGTGAAAGTACAATTACTAGTAATTGAAAGTCTAAACGAAATAGAAAGAGGAAGAATAGGAAGAAGAAATCACCAACCTCTGCGAGTCATGTTGGAGATAGGTCAACAAACTTTGCAAGTCACATTGAATACTAGCACCCAACCTCTTCAAGTTATGTTGGGGGCACACACCCACCCTCTACAAGTCATGCTGGGGGAAAAAGTCTAGCCATTGCTAGTCATACTGGTAATAGGTTTGTAGCCTCTGTAAGTCATGTTATTGACCCATCACTAACCTCTGCAAGTCATGTTGGAGATGTGCAACCAACCACTACCAATCATGATGGGGGCATTGATTCTATTGAGAAACCTAGACAGATAGGACGTAAGCCTAAGTTCACTTGTAAGCTTTGTAATGGAGATCACCTTACTCATTTATTCCCTGGCATTCCAAAGGTACAAAGATTGTGGTCCCTGTTTGCAAGCTTTTCTGATTCTGAGTCTTATGAGGTTTCCTCACAATGTATTCAACCATTGGTTGAGAAAGTGGTCATGTCGATGCAGTCATCGGTTGATCCCACTCCTCTTTTGAGGGGTGAGGTGCCTTTAGACCTTGTAGTCTCTCAGCCTATTCAACCATTGGTTGAGAAAGTGGTCATTTCGATACATTCATTGACTGATCCCACTCCTCGTTTGGTGGGTGAGGTGCCTTTAGACCTTGTAGTCTCTCAACCTATTCAGCCATTGGTTGAGAAAGTGGTCATGTTGATGCAGTCATCGGCTAATCTCACTCCTCTTTTGAAGGGTGAGGTGCCTTCAGACCTTGTAGTCTCTCAGCTTATCCAACCATTGGTTGAGAAAGTGGTCATGTCGATGCAGTCATCGACTGATCCCACTCCTCGTTTGGGAGGTGAGGTGCCTTTATACCTTGTAGTCTCTCAGCCTATCCAACCATTGGTTGAGAAAGTGATAATGTCGATGCAGTCATCGGCTGATCCCACTCCTCTTTTGAGGGGTGAGGTGCCTTTAGACCTTGTAGTCTCTCAGCCTATTCATCCATTGGTTGCGAAAGTCGTCATGCTGATGCAGTAATCGACTGATCCCACTCCTCTTTTGAGGGGTGAGGTGCCTTTAATCCTTGTAGTCTCTTAGCCTATCCAACCATTGGTTGAGAAAGTGATCATGTAAATGCAGTCATTAACTGATCCCACTCCTCTTTTGAGGGGTGAGGTGCCTTTAGACCTTGTGGTCTCTCAGCCTATTCAACCATTGGTTAAGAAAGTGGTCATGTCGATGTAGTCATCGGCTGATCCCACTCCTCTTTTGAGGGGTGAGGTGCCTGTAGGCCATGTAGTCTCTCAACCTATGCAACCATTGGTTGAGAAAGTGGTCACGCCGATGTAGTCTTTGGCTGATCCCACTCCTCTCTTGGGGAGTGAAGTGTCTACTGACCATGTTTTTAGCATTTCCAGTTCGGTACTTTCAGAACAAGGGGGCATTCCACTCGTTTCGAGTACACCCCCTCCAAGCCCTAGGATGGTTTCCTTTGATTGGAATGATCTTGTTGAGCCTCGTCTTCCTTCTTATGCACCTTTTCAAAAAAGGGTTGAAGTTAATTCAACAAACATTTATCGATGTATTGTGGATGGAGGAGTTTCCACAAGTATTTTATCCTCCTCGGTTTGGAAATTCTTGGGATATCCCGAGCTTATGTCTTCTTCGCATGAGCTGTTGTCTTTTGACAGATGTCCTAGTGAATATTTGGGGGTTCTTCCTCAGTTACCTATATCTTTAGGTGGGAAGACTGTCCTTGTTGATGTTATAGTGGTGCAAGGCCTGTTAGATTTCAATATGCTTCTCAGGCGTGATTATGTATATGATATGAATGCTGTGGTGTCTACGCTCTTCCGGGTGATGCATTTCCCTCACAATGGAAGCATTGTCACTATTGACCAGCTAGCATCTGATGATCACCATCCTAATTCGACATTATTTCAGACTACCCCTTTATATGTTCCTAGCATTTGTGTAGACTCTACCCCGCCATGGGTTAATTATGTGGCATCTTATCCTCGATGTTCAATTGCTTCTGAGCAGGAACCTATGAAATCATGTTGGCCTTCTCGAGACTTAGTCTCAACAATTGATCCATTGGTATATCTAATGGGGGCATGGGAGCCCTTGTTTCCCCCTCTTAGTCCAAGTATGCTTGAGTATCCTTCCGAGTCTGATCTCATTGTTTGTAGATCCTTAAGCCCTTGTGCTTGTGATTCTTTGCTGATAAACTCTGCCAACCCTGGCCAAAACCTCCATCGTCATATGGAGTATGGTCAGTTTACTTCACCCTTTGGGACTGTCGACCCTCATTTGTGTGATTTCTCAGATTTTGAATTGCCTTCAGATGAGGCTATCCTTGAAGCCATGACTACGGTTTCTATACCGAAGGAGGAATTACACCGTGGTTTGTGTTTTCTTCCCTTTTGGGAGACTTTCCAAGTTGACTATCGAAGAGACTCTTGGTCTGAGCCTAGCAGCGGGCTCTACCTGAACCAGTTTCATACATGAGTCGTAGCCCCCACAGGTCTTATTTTAAGCCCTTTTTAGACCCTCTAAACATGAACGTATTGCCGAGCGATCTTGTGGCCTTTCACTCTCATTAAACTGAAATTTGAAGTCATGTCTATCTAATGGTAGTTTATCCCTTTTTTCGGTCCGGACGGTCAACTGTACGAACAAAGGTATACTCTAGAGGCCTTGGATCTCTAGAAGAGTATTCTCAGGTATAATTTTAACCATTTTTTGGGCCCGAGGGACTAAATTTACGAAAAAGGAACCCCCTCGGAGTCCATAGTTAAGCTCTTTTCAGACTCCCTAAAATTGAAAAGATCGTTGAATGACCTTATTCTTTCACACTCATTAAAATGGTCCAGAATAACATTCCTAACGGAGTCCATAGTTAAGATTTTTTCAGACTCCTTAAAAATGAAAAAATTGCCGAGTGATCTTGTCTTTATCACACTCGTTAAAATGGTTTTGAGTAGACGTCTTGTCGGTGCTAGTTTACCCCTTTTTTGAACCGAATGGACTACCTTCAAAACATGTACCCCATTGGAGTCTCCTTTTACATTTTTCAGACTCTCTAAATATGAAAAACCGCCAAGCTTACCTTTTCTGGGCTCGTTAAACTTACATCGAAGGACGTTACCATTATGTGTTTTGTTAAACATGTTTGCATACCTACGTCTTTGGTGTAATTTCGACTCCATGTTGCTCTCAACTGAACCATCTGAAGCATGCCTTATACGTAAGCCCTGTAGCACTTTTCCTTTGCGTCTTGACACCTTTGGCCCTAGGAGGGATTTTTTCGAGTGTCCTTACTTTGAACATAAGTCTTGTCCTTGCGCCTCGAACTCGTATGTTTGCAACACTCATCCCTCCTTTGTAACATAACATTATTTTATTCTTTTTCCAAAATTATTGAAAAAAGACAAAAAAAAAAATCAAATATACCCAAAAAAGAGGAAGGGAAAATTATTTTCTTTGTATTGGCAACATAATGAGTCGTCCTTTGATAAAGCACATCCTTTTGTTTGTTCGTCAAACCCTGGGATTTAATATGACCTTAGGAAGTTGTTCCCGCTACATTGAGCTGTGTCCTCCTCCATTTGGTTATTCTTCCAAACATATGGAGAGTTTTCATTGCTTCCTGCCTTGTGAACTTATGTTAATGCCATGTTTCCCGAGTCTCATCTTTTTTCGTGCTATTATCCAAGGGATTTTTTTCCAAGCCTGAGTTGGCCCCTCTGCAGTTTGTCTCTTGCCCTCATGCACGACCATCCCGAAAGTCCAATCAAGCCTTTGTTCGAAATCAATGAAGCTTTCAGTCTGATCATCAATATTCTCTAGTCCATGACCGACGAGCCATCCAAGACCTCCAGGTAGTGAATTCGTACACTCATATTACACTCCTACCCAAGTTTTGAAGATTTTGAAGTTGTTGCTCGATCTCTGAAGACCTCATCTCCAGCCATCAGGCCTTATCTGCTTCTAAGAAGATAGATACTATACATGTATATCTTTTTGATTTTGAGATGTAGATCCGTTGTGTATTGATCACGGCTACACTTTATATAGTTATATGAAATGGATCTACAATGTATTTGATTGGTAGCCATGATTTTATTTCATCCTGAGCATGGGTATGCCCGCCTCGATGAGACAAATTTTTATTTTTGCAGATGGCACCTCCTGAATTCTGGTCCCTGGGCTCACCGGTTTAGTATGTTGATAAAGATTGATAATGTATTTCGACCATCAAATTCTCTTATGACCTCGCACATCAGGGGGCATCTGTTATAACCCTAATTTTCACCAAACATACTTACCTGACATCAATCCATCCCATATGCCTTCTTTGCCAAGCCAGTACTGAACAACTCTGGTTAAAAACCGTCTTTATAAAGGCCCACACACCCTGCTCCATTACTGCAAGCGTGTACACACTAGCTATTCCAATACAACCCTTGTGTACCTACAAAAGCACAAAAAAAGGAAATTTGTTGACGGAACACACAACTTTGGGAAAGTTAACTAAACCTTTCAGCCATGCATGGGCGGTCATTCGACCAAATACCTAGCTTCTTCTAACCTATAAAATAAGGGGTAAGGGTCCCATTTGAAAGGAGGAAAATCATAGTAAAGAGACTATACCCAATTGAGAATTCCCCCTGTCCCAACCTTTAGCCATCCTTGTGCAAAGAGAAGTATAGAGAAAAGCAGTTGGAGGACAATTGAAGAGGAGCCCAGGACCAGTTTCGAGGAGCAGTGCCAACCACATATTGTAAGTTTACTATTGTGAAGATTAATACAAAAAGGAATACTTTTTCCGTCCCACCATATCACATGTTCAAGTTGAATGTTTGTTTTATGATATTGTCACAACTAACCCAACAATTAGTATATGAAATGCATGTTCGCATCTTTTTGTTTGTTCATAAGTGAATGTAGGTCAACTTTGGGAGGAGGCTTGCAATCAAAGAGCGAGTGAAAGCAAAGGGATTGACATCAAATGATGGACTTAAGGTAGAGTTATTGAATCTCATTTACACCTTTGTATTGCATGAATGTGGGGTTCTATGTTGGGAGAATAGGAAAGATTTGAGGCCTTTGAAATGGTTATTCTATGTATGCATGATTAGAGCCCTCAAATGCTAAGTCCATAGGAGGTATTCCCACCCACAACAATGATTAAAACTAAAAAAAAAAAATTGGGCCTTAAACAACAGTTTTAGAGGGAAAAAATCAATAAATAGGAGTGACTTTCTTAATTGTCATCAGTCTCGTTAAGATCTTTCTAATGAGCTCAAAAAATCTAAAAATGAAATTAGTATGAGAAAATTATTCCCTTAACAAGTTTATTATAGTCAGGGTTTCTTGTTTTGATTAGATAATGACTCATTCTTTGATGGTTTCATTCCCCTTTGTAGCCAAAGCTATGTTTCACTTACCTTATCTTGCCAACATTGTTTTTATAATGTATTCATGCCTATGGATTTAAATTGTATATATTACATTAACAACCCTATTATGTGCTCAACATTTATCAGTTTTTTACATTTGGTATGACATTCATCCTTGTTTATTTCATGAAGTAATGAACCTCTTTCCTTAACACGATAAATGTGGCCTTTGGACGATTTTAAGATATTATTTTACTATTGTTCATAATTTAACATTGTAAATTCGATTGCATGTTGTATGCTACCTTTGGTTGCATTTATTCTATGTATAAGGCAACCCTTATTGTGGCTCTAATTTGGCCCTAATCCTATAACAAAGATACATATGATTAAATTATCGGTCCATGATTTCTTTATGTTACAAATTGTTCATGCCTCAACACATATTTGACTTGTAGCTAGCTTTGATTTGACATTGTTATATCTAATTTAATGTTTACATATTCACTTGTGGAATTGCAGTTTTCCTATCTTGCTATATTTTTCACAAACACAATAAAAAATGTGTCAATCAAATGAAAATAATGTGCATGTCAACAATATTTACTATCTCTTTTCCTTCTCTCAATTCCTTCATTTATCTTTTTCATCACTCTACAGTTTCAAGTACAAGTTATATGCATTAGTATGAATGCTTTGCTTTGTTTTTTTTGCATAATTCAATCATTGTTTTGTTCATTTTAAGTTTTGATGATGAATGGGGTAATAATGACTTATATTGCATCTTCTTGCATGTTAGTGTTGTTTGATATATGAGTTTATGGGGCCAAGGATATAATAGCCAAGGAAGAGGCCATATAATGATAATATATGGAGAGTTGGATATAGAATCCTGATTTGACTTTTTGTTGATTTCACTGCAAACCGTGAAAAAATTACACATTAGGCTCAAACTGGTCATTTAAATCTATGAGATAATCCCAATGTACAACCTCCCTATTTCCATTTCCATCATATATTTTCCCACAATCAAACATTTATGAGATTCATAATGTTGTGGCCTTTACTCCTAATGTATGAAATAATGATGTTTATATGATTCTCATATCTAATAGTTATTGCCTTATGATTAATAACAAAATTCACTTTCATACATCAGTTATCATAGAACAACTATACACTAAAAATCTCAACAATAATAATGTAGTTGAAATAACAAGATCTAGAAATATTAACCATGCACAATAGACACAAGAACACAAGAGTTTATCCTAGGAAACCCAACCTTGGGAGAAAACCCAACAACCTTTCTATAGAATAATTTAGTCTAGGATATTACCAATACATCACCATCAATAGCCAAAGCACCATACAAAGAAAATCCTCCCCAAGGCTAACATCACCAAGACCGAGTGCCTCAATAACATGACCAAGAGAAACCAATAATATCCTTCCCAAGTGTGGCACACTCATCAAGATGCCAGAAACTCAGAAATAGAAAAATTACCAAAAACTACAGCTGCAACTCTCTTGTGCGCACTATAGAAGGAGTTGTTTGACTGTCCAAATGAAATGAGCCAATCCTATATTTATACTAATGTGGGCGTCAGTCTGGGGCCAACTTAACTTCTTATTTCTTGGTCTTCAATTACTTTATTATTTCCTGTCTTTTATTGGTGGGGCCAACTTCTCTTCCTGGGTCTTCAATTTCTTTTCGAGTCTTCTGTAATGGTGTAGATGGGTCTTCTTGTACTTTGTTGTGGAGAATGACTGCCCAAAGTTGCAAATATCCAATGCTCCCTCTCAACGATGGAGACATTCTCCATACTTGGATTTATTCTGTCATGGAAAGGTTTCTTCATGATCCATATTGATGTGCCATCTCCCCACACACATTCCATCCTGGAATATGCATGTGATAGCATCACAATTACATATACTCCTTGATAGGAGAATGACTATACCTAGTCCATTCATCACTAGCAAAGCCCCATGGATGAATGAATCATTTACCCTTGGTCATATCAGTACTAGCATAACCTCATACATGACCAATCTAGGATAATGTATGCCTATTTATATGGGTCATTCACTACTAGAAGAGCCCCATAAGTGAATGAATCAATCTCCTTTTTGGTCATATCAACACTAGCATAGACTCGTGCATGGCCAATTTGCGAGAATGTTTTCCCGATGCTATTTCCTGGAGAACATCAACATACCTAAGACATTCACCACTAGTAGAGCCCTGTGAGTGAATGAATCATTCTCCCTTGGTCATATCAACACCAACATAGCCCCACGTATGACTAATCTAGGAGAATGCCTTCCCAATGTTGAAACATCAACACTCATCACTATCCAAATCAACATGGCTAATCCTATGTAACATCCTCCTCAACCAAGTTAGCATGGCCACTTTGGGAAGATATCTTGCAATCTTCTCATATGTAGATAAGTAATAGAGCTTCACTGCTCCCTTCTGTACCATGTCTCAAATGAAGTTTTACAAGAATATTTTGAAGTTGCACCACTTCATGACTTGTGGCACTGGTTGTGACATACTCTGCCTCTGTTATACTGAGTGCTACAGAAGCCTTCTTCCAGGTTATCCCATAAATCTTAATTGATTCCAAGCTAAAGCAACGCCTTGAGGTGCTCAATTTGTCTACTACAGTCCCTTCTCAATTATAATTTGTATATCTTTTCAACCTCACTTCATCACCCGGTACAAACCATATACAATTGTACCATGATTTGCTACCACCCACTGGAATTTCCTTGGATTCAACCAAATACTGGCTCAGGGTGCTCACTGCAAAGAAAATATTTAGCCTATCATTAACTAGGTACATCAAGGATCCAATCTAATTCATGTACATCATGGGATCCACCAAATATGATTCTGAAGCAGAATAACTCAACTTCTTCATATTTTTCATTATAGGTGTAGTTATGGACTTGCAGTCCATCATATCGAATCTCATCAGTATCCCATGAATGAGGAAGATCGCATCTGATCTCGTCATACCTCTAATCCCAAGAGTACATCTGGCGAGGATCCTCCATCTCAAAATATGAGGGCAACTCCCTATGTCACTGGAGTAAGTCTTGTTTTCAAGTCTGCCTCACTAGCTGCTCCCTCTGTGACTGAGACAAAATCCATACCCAGTCCTCATGACTGGCTTCCTCCTTTGTCACTGTAGAAAATACACTGAAATAGGTGTATCCTCTCATGATATTTCACATCTCCTCGAAGGCTCCTCAAATCACGACACCTTCCTGTTAGTCTTAGAAGATGTATCTCTCTCACCTGAATCTGAGGGGGAAATCCCTCTAAATGATTGGCTCTCCCTCTGATCCAACTAGATCTCTCTGAGATCAGGCTCACTCTAAGTCTACATCATTCTTGGTTAAAACCAAGATCATCAAGTATCCATCGATTCTGGAGTACCATGCTCCCTCTGAAATGTGACTCCCTTTGAGTTTGTACAATATCTAGAGCCATATTCTCCCTCTGCGTTTTTTGATCTCCTTTGAATTTCGATCTCCAATGAATTGTCCTGGGAGATTGCTCCTCCCTACTAGATTCTAAGGGTCGACTTCCTCTTAACTCTGGCTCCCTCTGAACTGGTACTAGGTGGGGTTGTCTGCCTCACCACTGGTGGAGCCACTTGCTCCTCCTCATCATTGGAAGGTTGTGGAATCAATTATGTGATTCCACGTAATTGGAGAAAATATGAGTATCGCGAAGAGATACATGTCTCATTGCATCCTACAACGTATCACAAAGCCATGTTGGCCTCTTTCTGGTCACTGCAAAGTCTCTAGGTAGATCCATTGGCCCTTCTGGATCTATTGACTCTTCCTAATGATATGAAGAGTAAAAAAATGAAATAGAGGGATATGTATGGTCATCTTTGGGATCCTTCTGCTCCTCATTGTCAATCTCCATGTGGAACACTCTGTATCCCACAAAAGTATCCTTATTTTCGAAAGGTTCTAACTTTTTATTCTTTGCCTTCAGTATATGGATGTATACTATGTTGTATACAACTCCATGTCTGGATAACATGCTCCATGTATCAAACTAGGGACCATCTAATCTGTTGCCTCCTGCAACTGTCACTATAGCTCCATCTAAGAGTTACATATGTGACCTTCCCGGAACAAGTGCAATAACAAAAAAAATAGTAGACAGGAACAATATTCTTATGATAAGGAAATAGGAACAAGAATAAAAAATGGGAAACAGGAACAACACTTTTCCAATGTTGTCACCAATCATTGCTCCGTGGTAACCTACCCATAACAAAACAAGAACAAAAGACAAGAGAAACACTTTTCTAGTGTTATGACCTCCATAGTAACCTGCCCGGGACAAAGACAACAACCAGAAGCATATCCTAGAAGAGATCAATTTCATATTGTAAATAAGTGCATCATTAGTACTAAATAGTGATATTTTACATAATTATTTATTGTACTAACAATATTCAAGTGTCACTAAACATTTGATAGCAAAAAGTACTCACTAGTAATAGAACTCTAAAGACTATTGTCCCAGTTACAATATTTATTTAAGATACATCAATATAAAAATATCAAACCTGATATGGAAACCTGGAGTCTTAATTGATAGGGAGGGTGCATTATTCCTCTGAATGCACTAGATCAAATGATCCCTTTGGGTCATTGCTTGGAAAAGGTCCCTTGTACATCCCTTACAGACACCCTCATACTCTGCTAAATGATACACCTTGGAAACATATATGAGTGCATACTTATGAAATTTGTAACACCATCCAACTTGTATTCTAATTATACATCATCTCAAGAAGGAGTCAGAAATCGGGATTGAAAGGTTCAATGTCTAAGAAGAAAATCAACAAGCATGAAAAACCTAAAATTTCAACTTTCACCAAGATGCAATCTGAGACCACTAAGGGGTGTGTTAGGCTAGGGAGAGATGATCTATGGTAAAATTAAACTTAATGTCCTCCAATAAGTTGATCAAGGAGATTGACAAGTTCAGGTCTATGCAACGGAAAATTGTAGCTACAAACAAAAACTATGCATTGGCAATATTTCAACTAGCTATGATCCCATGTTGATGTATATATGATTCTCATATCTGATAGTTATTTCCTTATGATTAATAAAAAAACTCACTTTCATACATCAGTTATCATAGAATAACTATACACTAAAAATGTCAACTATAATAATGCAACGGAAATAACAAGATGTAGAAATATTAACCATGCACAGTAGACACAAGAACACAACACAAGAACACAGCACAAGAAAACAAGAGTTTATCCAAGGAAACCCAACCTTGGGAGAAAAACCAACAACCCAAGGCTAGCATCACCAAGACCTAGTGCCTTAATAAGATGACCAAGAGAAATCAAGAATAACCTTCCCAACTGTGGCACACTCGTCAAGATATCGAAAACCCAGAAATAACGAAATTACCAAAAATTGCAGCTGCAACTGCCTTATGTGCACTGCAGAAGGAGATGTCTAACTGTCCAATTGAAATGAGTCAGTCCTATATTTATACTAATTTGGTTGCTAGTGTTGGGTCGATTCATTATTTACGGGTCTTTAATTACTTTATTATTTTTTGTCTTTTACTGGTGGGGCCAAATTCTCTTCCTGGGTCTTCAATTTCTTCCTAGGGCTTCTGTAATGGTGTAAACGGGTCTTCTTGTACTTTGTTGTGGAGAATGACTGCCTAAAGTTGCAAATCTCCAACAAGAAATTCTTACCCAACATCTCATTTTTCCAGTAATGATGTTTGTGGAGATCCAATTTCTCCCATACCTCCTTAAAGGGACACGAGGAAGGAGTCTTTTGATTCTAACTTTAACATTGCATCTCCTCCCCCTAAAAATGTTGTAATCCCACCTCCCATCCCTAAAGTTTATATTATTGACATAAGACCCACCATTGGAAAAAAACAAGTGGACATATCAAATCCACCCATGCCTCCTCATGTACCCCCTCGAGGCTTAGTTATACAACATGTTATTGTTGATCTACCCATAGTTTCACCAATGATGAGTCATGTATATGACTCCTCTTTCTCTCGCCTTGTATATTTGGTAATATTGCCATTTTAGGGGAAGATAAAGATACATATGTCCTTTTATGGCATGCATATTGAGGTGGCTACCCACAAGCAATCCTTTCCATAGAGAACTCTACCTTCCTTATATTTCTACTTAGGTCCTACATCCGCCATATCATATATTTGACCTGCATTTTTAGGTATATGGTTATTATGACGTTGACTCTGCATAGAGGATGACCATTATCATTTTTGGATGGATGGTTGATGCAAATTTTGGGAATATATATATATATATATATATATATATATATATATATATATATATATATATATATATATATATATATATATATATATATATATATCGTTACATTCACTAATGGACAATTTGATTTGACTTGGATTCATTTTAGTTTTTGGTGTATATAGATAAATGATCATGGTTCTATTGTGGCATCATGTGTTTACTTTAGCAAAATTGACATAGAATATTTCATGGGCATCATTATGGTTCATTTTTGGTTTATTTGGTGGTGCATTCATGATTATTTTATGATATTTATGTTTAAATATTAAATGAATGGGAGCATATAAGGGAAAAGGAGGAGTAATAAGGAGTCTAATTACTCAAGAGAGTCATAAGTTGATGTAAACTCTTGGAGGTCATGACCTTTTTTCTCACGAAAAAATAAAAAATATAAAAATCATAATTTTATTTATAAAACAAAATCACAGTTTCATTAAACCTTCAACCTTCTTTGCAATATAAAAAATTATCTTTTTTTTTCTTCTAAATTCTACATTATCATGGTTCGTAAACCATTGATGACCTCATCATGGTACCATAGTTCGTTGATCCTACAAATCTCAAGAATAAGATCTCTCTCATATTCTAATCTTCAAAAAATACAAACATATAATATAGTTCATACACAATTTAATTACATGTCTAACACATATCTTGAAGTATATATTTTATACAGATTTTCATTACTAGCATTATGAGATGAAAATTGTAATGGAATATATTATCAAAAGTATCCTAGACAACCACACAATAAAATAAAAGGTATAAGAAAACATGTCAACCACTTCAATCACAGAGAATTCAAAATCAACATCTCCACATAGAAAGGGACCTATATCAGATTCTACAAGAGTTCCTTCCTTCTTTTCCCACATATTCCAAGATCCTAAAGAATATATAAACCTTGTTTTGAAATTTAGTTTGTAGTCATGCTTCTTTCTCTATAAAATGCATAAAAGAAACACCAGTTAATGCATTTTCAATGTTCATGACCTCCACAAAAATGGTCCAAAGAAGAAAATTATATAATTCCCTTTCCCCCTTCATCCATTTTATTACTAATAAAGAATTTCCTATGACTTGAATTTTTGGAACTCCCTTGTCTACTACCACCCTTAACACCAATTTTAATGCCAACAATTTAGTTTTTTTATTGGAGTTTCTACCAAATCATGCGTTAAATTTAAAGTAGTGGGTATGAAATAGATATAACATCCCCCTTTCTTCCCTATTGGTGGTTCCTCATGGGTAGACCCATCAAAGTAGCCTCAGGCTCCATTTTTATCAATAAATTCATTCACCACCACTCTTGGTGTATTTCTATCATTTTCCTATTTGAAATGTTTAAGAATTGACATTGTTTGTGAAGCACATAGCTGAGGGGGAAATCTACCTTCAAATAGTCATAAGCTCCTAACTATCCAAATCCCCCAAGAAACAATAAGATGCAATCTCTTATGCATCCTTGCCAAAGGTTTTCAACACATAGCAGTAAGAGAAACCTCCACATTTTGTCCCCCCAAATATTTTTGAGTCTCCTTAAGACTTCAATTTCCTTCTAAACAAAGCCAACATATTAACAATGAATGAGTATATGAGAAATATATTCATCACATACCTTGCATAAAGGACATCTTCCAAGACCCTGCCAACTTCTCCTTTCCATGAAGTCCCAAGTGGGAACCCTTTCACATATAGAAAACCACATATATATTATTTTTCTTTTAGTGGGCATATGAATTTCCAAGCCCCTTTGTACCACAATATCTAATCCTAAGACATATATTCCTCCCTAAGAAATTTGTAGCCTAGATTTGGAGAATGGCTACTACATATATTTGGAGTATGGATATTGCCTACTAGATTCCTAGACCAAATAATCTCATCTTTTTCATATTTTATGCTAACATGACTATTTTTTAAAACTTTCCAATAATTATTCCAAATTTGGCCTCTACACCAACAAAGCCCATCCTTCCATCATCTAATCATTCCTGATTCATAATAATTGTTCTTATAGGATCAACTACTTGACATAAATAATAATATCCCATGTCTCTCATAAGTTCCACCATATTCATGGGTATCTTAAAGTTTTGATCACAACTCACCCATGGATCATCTCCTAGACTCACTTTATTTCATGCACCTACTTTCCACACTAGACATTTTCCAAACAATGAAAATGACAATACAATAACCTTCCAAATAACAGAGGCATTTTGAAGATATGTATTAGTGTATCTTAGATAGTCTTCCACATACACGGGCTCAATATATGTTTTCCTTACCACCTTGCACCATAGCCTTCTCCCTTCAATAAGTCTTCACACACACCTGGTATCCAAATATTTTGCAAGGAAATGAATATTTTTAATACCCCATCCACCCATTTCCTTCGAGGCTGCAATATTTTTTCAAGATATTCATGGGAAATTCTTCATCTTATATTCACTAGTCCAATGGAATTTGGAACTCATTCTTCACACATGCTCTAAAACAAATTTAGGGATAAAGGACATAGAAACCCAATAAACTAGGATATCTTTTAAGACCATTTTAACTATAACCAACCTACCCCCCCCCCCCCCCCTTGGGTAACCACATATTACACTATAAGGATAATATTTTATCCACCTTAACAATCACCCATCCCCAATCCATTTTGGTATACTCATTAGGCTTCAATTAAAATCCTAGGTATTTTTTACTTGATTGCAATTCAACTTCTAAAAAAGGAAACATTTGCAAAGACTACCTTTTTTCTTCCTCACTAACTCCCATGAAAGAAACAATAGTTTCCCCCCACCAATCTAATGGCCCTACAATATATATCTATCATTTCTCTAAGCTTCTATGCATCCCTTCATGAACCATCAAAAAATAAAAGAATTCCATCAACAACTAATAAGTGAAAAATATGTATAGTCCTACCTGTTGAGGAAAAGATATGAAATGATCTTACTCAAGCATTTTCAGATTTTGCGTGGCTAAAGAAAAATATACGGGAAGGTCACCCTAGGTTTATAGCCATCAAAAATAAAATCCTAATTCACAAGTATTAATTACAAGTGCATAGGCTAGTCTTTTTCACAAATAAAAACTTGTTAAAAAATTCATTTTAATACAATTTTCTGAATATAATAGTTGCTATAAAACAAATGTAAAGACAAAAGTAAGACACCAAGATGATAATAAAGACAGATGAGACATACAACAATCATTTCTTTCATTCCAATTCACCAAAGAGACATTTTCTTTACAAAATCTCATACAAAAATTTTGGACCAAAGTCAAACTTATACATCCCCGATGGAACATACAAAAGGACCTCTGATAGAAAACCAAAACTGAATTCTAAAAGTTGGATCAACTTGCCATAGATTGTTGCCCACTCGAATCTACACAATAGCCTTTGTCAGTCATGAAAGATAATTCACAAACATACAAGTCTACACAGACTATCAAATATAGATCAATACCTCTGAAAAACAAGTGTCTGAATGATGTAATTCAGCCCTGAATGTTGTTGTCTACAATAAGACCCTGTTGTCATAAAAGAGAATTAGGCTTGTGATGAATTAAGGAATGAATGAAAACGGAACTATCTCAACATAAACTCAAAGAGAAAACCTTAGTATGCTTTTGTTTCTATCCTCCCCCTGTTCCTCCCTTTCCTTTTTCCTTTAAACAAATTAGAGTTGGTTGAAGTAGTTGAACCAACTCATTAGTTAACTAAAGACTCAACCAAATTTTAGTTAGAGGGAAAAGTAATAATCATAATAAGGGTTATAAATAAATAATAACTAGTAGGTGGGACCCCTTGTGACTAACTCCCTTTAGCTCTTAACAATCATAACATATTAGTTAGTTAAGCAAAACACACCTCCGTGTGACTCCCATTTAACATTTGACAATTTAACTCATGATATTTGAAATTATTTCCAAAAAATATATTACTCATATATCCAAAATAGAGCATGTTGTCCAAAACTTTTGAAGTCAACTGTCATCAACAATAGATAAAATAAAAACTCAAAAGCTATATTTCCCACTCTGATATGCAATCTTTCCTTGATTGCTGATGTAACCCTTCGATTTTCCTAAATTTGGCTTTGGCTGCGCTGAGCCTTTAGGCCTAATCACGTTGATCACATGGGAACAATCGTCCCTCAAATGTATCTGGGAAGACACAGATTTGTCAGAGCCATTGGAGGGTGAGGAAGGGGCGACAATGGCTTTTCCTTTGTCAAGGGCATGGTGGGACTCAGTTTTCAACCTTTTGCTAGCATGAGAGGACTACATTGGTGAGTGGGCAGGGGCATCTTAGACAATGGGATTAATAGGCAAAGGAGCAGGTAGGGATAAATTGGGTCAGCCACGATGTCGGGAGACTGTCCGGTGGAAAATCTCTTGCCATCCATCATTTTTGGGAACCTCGGGTCGCAATGAGACATGAGGAGGCACAAGAATACCAGGGGCTTGCAGAACTTGGAAAGGAGGCCTTTCAGGTCTAGGTTGGACAACTCTTTGTCCAATCCAATTGAAAAATCTGCCCTAAAAGAATTGGCCAAGATCTTGTGAGTCATCATCAAAATGTATGGAGAACCTTGGCTTTCTTGGGCCTTTGTTCCAATTAAATTTCCCTCGGTTGCCTCGACCATGGCTACCTCGACTGGAAAAATTCATTCCTGCATGCATGATTGATTAGAAAATAGTCTTTTAAATAATCATACATGACAACTCTTAAAAATATGAAATAGATTTGGATCAACAATGTATCAGACTCATGCAATCCAATCCATACAAATTGTTTAACTGTTTATCAATGAGCAGGGGGTGAATAAAGGGTCCTGGGATATGTGAGGGGTTTTTATTTAGCGAAACATGATATGATGAGGGGGGAAAAGAAAACGGTTATTGCTCAAAGACAACAACAATCAACTGTAATGCAAACCAAAGAAAACGTCACTGTAATCCAACGAAGACACTGCTACTTCCAATTGCTTCAATACAAAATTCTTCTTGACTGTAACCAATCTTAGAACAGGGAGTGAAAAATGAATGTGGGAAGGCGATGAGGTTGTAATTAGAAAAAATGAAATAATAGTGGGGAAAGAGAGCAGATATTGTTCATAGAATTAATTAAGTAATCCAAATAACCATTATGTAAAAAGAAATACACCAACCAACTGACCATTGTGACCCAATTAACAACCACTGTGTATAATTCACACAACTCTGTGCATTTAATTAGTTCATTGTTCATAATCAAGTATTTAGCATAGTGTCAACAAACAAAACAATATGCATACAACAATTTGTAGGGGAGCTCTGTTTCTTCTCATTTATCCATAAGGAATTCCCAAATGAATACACAGTCAATTACTTACACTTTGCTCATCAAATGTAGACATAAAAATCGTGCTCTATTCTATCTTTCAATTCTTTCAATAATTAAATTGCAATGTGGTTATACTGTCGCAGCACTCGAGCCTGTCACTATTTAAAATGCACGACACTCATTTAACATACATAGTGGATAGTTAACACAATGATCCATTTTAAAAGTGCAAAGACCTTGTCTTTCTATTTAGACACCCAATAACAATAGACACTTCAACCTACTTTATGTTGTGGAATACACAACCATTCGACAAAACACAATGGTATTTATGTGACTATACAGGTCCAATTTTCCTTGAATCTAAACATTCAAAATGTTGGGCTATTCATCCAACACAACAAGACATCAACAACATGCCCAATCTCATAACACTAGTCAATCAAAATGAAACAAAGCCATGTTTAAAAACCATGACCTTCTTTAATGGCGCAATCAAATAATATCGATAACATGTGCAGTGGGTAACCATGCCATAATTACCACGATGCAACATTCCCATTTGACAATTTTAAACACACAGTCACAGTATCATTAACTCAACCTATCGTGTCGAGCTATCAATCCAATAGAAAGAGGCAACAACAATATTGCTCAATTTAATCAAACTGCAACCAAACCATACTGTGTAAAAACTTGTGCCCGTCCTTGATGACGCAATCAAATAACCATAACGCATACAGTGGATGGAATTGCCATAGTCATCCCGGTTGCAATAACCATTTGGCCAAAAAACACATAGTTACAGTGATCATTTACTCATGGTGCAGGAACATCGCACACACAAATGCATCACGCGCAAAACATCATTAAACAATTGTAACTAATGTTGAGTTAACATCCCGATAAATTCAATGCAAAAGACAACGACTATGTATCAACCTCAATCGTCAATCAACCAATTTCAATGTTGAGCCTATTACTTGGACTGTCATAATAATCAACAACCCGACCTAACATGTTGTAGGAATGCCACACATACCCACACATCGACATGAAGCGACGCTGCGTCTTACTCAATTAAAAAAAATGTTGGGTTATCAATTCATTTAAACACAGGGAGAGAACATGTGTATTTGATTTGTCCAATTAACCACACAGAGTTTATCCATTATAATAACACATACAATGACTATATACCAAAACCAACACCATTGTCACATAATCAACTGGGCGAGCCTATAATCAACTCTCTCGATAATACATACCAATCTACAATAACTAATAGTAAACCCGACATGCCACAATGGTATTCTCTATCAACCCTCAGACTTGAGGAGTTAAGGGTTTTTTCTGTGGCCGACACAGGGAGACTAGAGTCGAATCTTCTCAATGGTGAAAACCCCTGAGACCAACGATGTATACACAGAGAACACCACAATTTACTTCGTGGACAGGGTGACGAATCCCGTGACAGGAGAGGTTATGAATAGAGGAGCAAGGCTCCATTTCGTCCTTGTAACAATACTTAGCACACACAAGGTATAACCCTCATGTCTCTCCAATTAACCAACTACAACGCTGAGGTGGAAACAGGGCTGAGAAGAAAAATATAACCCACAACGTGACCATTAGTAGCGCAAATAACCCAATGCCCAAGTGAACAATGCACAGTGACACAAATTGCTTTCAACCATTAAACCCCATAAAAGCTAAAGACTGGGTATGGTGGCACGAAAAGCGTGAAGACAACCAGCCAGTCAAGACCAACAAAACCCTTCAAATAAAACCAGTAAGGATGACATAGAGCCTTTACGGCTGCTAACGCTCAGAACGATCAATAACACTGTGACTTCAAACATTATTGCAAAGAAAGTCATCCATGATTCAATCCAAAGAAACTCACAATTTCACACAGTTTCCATACTTAAGGAAAACAAAACCCATACATTTGAGCCAATATCCATTTCATAAACAAAGCAGACTCATGGATGGCCAAAAAAAGACATACTTGTAATCAAAACACCTTAAAACGCGAGTTGGTTGAGCGGTTCCTCTCTACTTGAAAGTTGGAGCCTAACCACAGCAACACAATTTGAACAATAGCTCGTCTAGGGTGGTAGCTGGTGGAAGAAGTAAGGGTGACGTGCAATAAATCCACGTCGCCTCCATCCCGAGTCCATTAACTCATTAGTACACGCCAGCCATTAATCCATTAACCATCCATTAAACCAAGCATTGGAATTAGCATCTGTCATTTGTCAAATGCACCACCCACATCATATATAACTTATGCCATAACATAAATCAACCATGTTCCATATAACTCAACAAATCACATAACCATTAGCTTATTGCTAGGTCTAACAACGACCATTTAAATGCCAATGCATGTATAGTAGTATGTTTGCATAGTTTAATTCCTTTGTATCTTGTTGCATTGCTTTCATTTCTTTCCAATTGCTTGTATGTGTTGTTGCTAACATGTTTGTTGTTCAGGTCTCCTAGTAATAGATCCCATAACAAATAACAGTGATAACAAAGGATAACATAGGTTGTTGTAAAATAAAAATTGAGCTTAGAGCAGTAGAAAAAAAAAAACACAGAACATGCCTTATCCATTGCCAGTAAACCAAGATTTTATCACCATGAAAGCAGTGTCGAACATCAACACAACATCAAATAAGAACCATACCTAATCTCCAATCTACAAGGGGGTCCCACCTACTAGTATTATTTAGCTTTTATAATAATAGGCTTTAGCAACACTTTACGGGCAAAACTTCGTTGTGATTTTAATCGTCAACAAACTGGTGACTCCACTGGGAAATTTGTTTTCAAGAGATTTAGAACTCAAAACTCATGGTTTCATAGACCAAGAACAATAGGTCAAGAAGATATAACCAGGAATATTATGTAACAGGGGGAAGTGAACGGATTTAATGGAAAAAATGATCGAGAATTTGGGAATAACTCATGGAAAGTGTTAAGTATGAGGGGTTTTACCATTGTATGCGTAATCATTCAGCCATAATCTGCTCTTAACTTCAAGGAGAAATTTTTTTGGACCTGCTCTTAAAAATATCAATGGATGAAGAAATGGCAAGAAGAAGCGGGAGATAACCCATTCTTTATAAGACAACAGTGGATATATATAACACTTTCAAGGGTAGTTTAGAGGACATCGTAACAACTATGTAAGATTGATTGTCATTGACTAACAATGCTTTGCAGGAGTGTCACTATGGCCGAATTGATCCAACATTCTATTTTGACCAAATTAACTAAAAGATGAAAGGAAACAAAATCATGACAAAAGTAAAATTGAAGAAATTAAAACAACAAATAAAACACAGAAACAAAAAAACAACAAGAAAAGTTTTAACACAGAAGGCAGAAGTCAAACTATCGTAAAGCAAAAAGAGAATCTCAAAAATGAAAGCAGAGCTAGGCTACTAATATACAGAAAATCCAAACAACATTAGAACTTTTCATGTTGGTCCCTCGCAATATTTCACGCGAGAACCGTTAGTGTTGTAGGAAAACAATTGCTTCTGTAAATCCTTTAAAATGTAAGAGCTAGCATCCAAGACAAAAACAATTTTGAAAGGACCCAAAAACAACACTTGGAACTCTGATGTAATTATCAGCCCCTTGACGTACACAATTATATCATAAGATGGAGATGGATATTGACCAATTCATCAAAAGTTGTGCGTATAGGTCTTTTAAAGGTGGTACTTGCATTAGGTAAGCTAGAAGGTAGGCATTTATAAGATATAGTACCCCAATTAGTGATAAAAGTGGTTTTGTGAACATCTGCCCCTTTTACCTTAATTTTATTGTCACCCAGAGTTCTGTCAAGTAGGAGCCTCAACCGTGACTCTACAACCTGTTGCAGAATTATTCCTATATTGAGGGGAGAAAAATGATTTCTTATAATAGCTTGACTAAAAGTGAGAAAACCAAGGCAGGTTCTAATACGATCAACAGTCCTTGAAACAAGCACCCAATTTGAAACCCATTGAGGGCGGACTGAAAAAATGATCCCAACCCTTAAGAAGTTTCTCAAATCCCTTTGAACAATTGCATTAAGTGCAAGGTTAATAGGTCTTTGTTTTTTCCTAGTTGGTTTCATAGTATGTTGAATAAGACCAGGATCAAAACCACGAAGATCCTCATAAGACCAAGAAAAAACATTTTGAAATCCACCAAGTAGCTTGGCAGACCTCATTACTTCTTTATCAAAACATTGGACACTTATTTTAACACTGGTTGAAGATGCAAGTGTCCTAATGTTCATGGAGATGGTTCCAACCACCTTTCTTGACTCCCTTTCTCTTATTTTCTCTTTATTGCCTACATCACTCAAAGAAGACGAACCCTCAAGAGGAGTCAAGCCCTTGGGAATCTTGTCGTCTTTTATGGATGCCATTTCCTTGAGCTTAAGAGGTTCATCTTGAATGAAAGAAGAAATGTTTTAATCATTGCCAAGATTCTACATTGCCCAGGATATGTGAACGATAGAGTTTGAAAAGAACAATCAAGTCCGTGACGCAAAGATTGTTGATTTGAAGAGGTTGCAAAGACAACTAACCGATCAACCATTGAATTCAACTCCCTCGTCACATGAGTGATGTTAAAAGATAAAAGGCTCGAGATAAGTGCCCAAACAATTTGGATGTATCGTTCCATCATCTCATTGCTAGGAGAACATACCTTATGTATCAGGTTCACAACAAGCTCAAAATCTCCAAAAACTGAAAGGTGACTACAACCAATATTAAGGGCGCTTCCAATGCCTAATAATAAAGCTTCGAATTCAGTGACATTGTTTGAGCAAGCGAACTCCAACCTGTAAGACAAATTATGAATTTTCCCTACAGGGGAAACCAAGATAATGCCAGCCCCATTACCTTCAATAGAGCGTGAACCATCAAAGTGCATATGCCACATATCATCGTCTAAATCAGTTCGTTCCAAAGGAATATTATCCTCCTCTATGAAGATGGAATACACTCCTAGGTCCTCTTCGATATAGTTTACACTAGATTGAGGAACACTCTCTATGTAGGGTGAAATCCTTCCCTCTCTGAGGACTATAATGTTCTTACCATTCCGAGGTACGGATAAATGTGTCCCATCGAATGAGAAGTACCCACCTATTAAGGATTTCCAATCTCTTCCCAAGATAATTGAGTAATTGCTTACTTGCATATCAATTACCTGAATGCTGAGGGTTGTCCTTATTTCGAGATGAGCGCATAAAACTAAGGTCACGTCCTTAATCTCTCCTATGGTTGTTTGTTGTAGGCTATTATAGGAGAGCATGCTTCTAACGTTTTCATTTGTACAAGACAAGCCTAGCTCTTCCATAATAATCTTCGACATCACACTTGGGCTCGAACTGCCATCAATGAGGCAACAATGGGCAATCTTATCCATAATATTTACATAAATATAAAAAGGGGGATTATTTTACAGGGTATCCAAAGTTATGTACACCTACTTTATTTACATAAGAACCCTCTTTGTTTGCCTCTTCGGAAAGATTGGCTACAACAAGAGCTTTTTCTTCCATGAATTGTTTTAGATGCATCTATTGTTCAGGGACGACAACCATGTCTAAAAGGGTTGCATTTGCTTTGATGTTGGCCAACTAATTCAAGATATTGTATTTGGAAGAGGGGAGATGGGAATCAATTCCTTGACTCTCAGAAACATTAGGAACCTGAACAGTAGCAGCGAGTGATGATGAGTGAAATATCCATGATCCCACCGATCGAGATATTTGCTATTGATCTACTATTATGTCTTGCAGATCTGATACATTGGGGGTTTCTGGATGCGTTTCAGTTGTATGTTTGAGATCTTAATGGTTATTGCATGTGCATGTGTGTTATTGCATGTGCATGTTGGTTATTACATGTGCATGTTGCATATTCAAGGTTTAAACAACATATAAATGATGCATGCAAAAGTAGAGAACATCAACTGCCCAATATCATGTATAATAACGGTTCGAGCATGGAAATAATATAGCCTACTGGAAATATAGAATATAAATGTTAGTCAGATCTCATGGATCAGTACTGGAATACAATCAAATAACATAAAAATACCCGTGATCAAAAAATGATAGCAGATCTAATGCATGCACGGATAGATCGACAAAAATACGCGATTCCGGAGAAATACGGTAACCGCTACCAGTTGGAAAACTCGTCTGGAAGAATGGACCATCAGAATGCATCGGAAACTGCTCCAATAGAAGCGCCCTGGCCTCTATATTGAAATGGATGAGTATTGGATCTCGGATCCGGTCTCTAAGGCACTGGATCTGGACCCCTGGGGGGTTTGCGCACCTCCTAGAGCACAGGATGCGCCCAACAGGATTCCACCAACAGAATCTGCTGCTATATGGCTCAAAACGATCGTCTCGCCAAATAAGGAAATGGGTCGGAAGGATTTGTCTGGATCTTCTCTAAAACTCTGCATGCAACACCAAATGTCTGTCTGGAAGAGTTGCGCCCTAAATGGTTGAATGGGTCGATATGCAAGATTCCACCGTCAGAATCTGATGATAGATGGCTCAATGGAAGCGCCCTAGCTGGATCTCAAATGGGTTGGAAGGAAACTGCAATCTGGATACGCATCTCGTGCAACTCTCCAAACCCTCAAACTAGCTTGCGCCCTCACTGGCTAAGCTGCGCACTCTGCAATGGATACTCCTGAGTAGTACGGTGAAATACCTGGATGGTATCTCCGATGGGCTAGGGTGTGTCTCTCAACACCGAAACCAATCAATGGTGGTGGTTTCCTCCAAAAATCCACAAAACAGAAAGGTCGGCTCTCCTCCTCCTTCGGGAACTCTCAACATCAAATCATAACAATGCATAATGAGGAATTAGGTCAAATTCCTCCCTTTATACCTTTCCCAATCTAATTCACCATTGACCTCACTTAAGTTAGGCACTTTTCCTCCTAAAGTGATTTATTTGTCAATTAAGTCCCCCTTATCTGTGCTCTCTCTGCTCTAGTACCTCCTCTGGCACTAGTTCCAACTGACCCTCCTCATCCAAGGGTGGCAACTCCTCTGAAATGCTAACCTGTTGTCCCACAACCTTTTTAAGGCAAGAGACGTGAAAGACGTTATGAATCTTGCTACCTTCTGGTAGCTCTAGCTCGTATGCCATCTCGCCTATCCTCCTGATGACTCTGTAAGGCCCGTAGAACTTCGGCTTCAACTTCTCTGCTCCGCTCCTCTTCAAGGAGGATTGTCGATATGGCTGTAATCGCAGGAAAACCAAATCCCCTACCTCAAAATTGCACTCAACTCTGTGTCGGTTTGCATATATCTTCCGCTGATTCTAAGTTGACTCCAAGTTCTCCTTTGCTGATTGAAGAATCCTTTGACTCTCCTCCACCCAATCCTTGGCCCCCAGGACCCTGTTGTCCCCAAACACAGTCTCTATAAAGGAGGGTGCATCATATCCATACAATGCCCTGAACGGTGACATCCTGATAGACATATGGTAAGTTGTGTTGTAGCAATA
>ML776677.1:1216848-1244453 GCA_009831015.1 Picea engelmannii | reverse complement strand
TGCTGTTGGCGAATCATGACACACCTTCAGAATCTTCCCCTTTAGGGTGGATTCTGGAACCAAGTAGATCCGGTTCTTGTAGAAAATGACATCATCAAGAACCCGGTATCTATCATCAATCACTTGTCCGTCCATCACCTCACGATCAAATATGTTTTTGGAGTATTCCACCAACAAATGAGCTTTCCAATCTGTACAAATGTCCATCATCGAACATCCTGCTGACCTCCTGGACAAGGCATCCGCCATGATATTCCTTTTTCCCTTGACATACTCAATATCAAAGTCAAATGCTTGGATCTTTGAGACCCACTTCTGCTGCCTTTCGTTGAGGTCTTTCTGGTCAAGGAAATACTTGAGACTGTTATGATCAGTCTTCACTACAGACCTGTTGCCAACCAGATACTGCCTGAATTTGGTTAAAGCATGCATGATCGCTAGCATCTCCTTGTCGTAAATATGATAGAGTCTCTCTGACTCATCGAGCTTCCTGCTCTCAAACACAATGGGGTGGCCCCCTACATCAAGACTGCTCCAATCCCCACCCCTGATGCGTCGCACTCTAAGACAAATGGCTGAGAAAAGTTTGGAAGGGCTAGAACAGGGCATGTGCTCATAACCTCCTTCATTTTGTTGAATGTCTGTTGTGATTCCTCTGTCCAATGAAAAGCACCCTTCTTTTTCAAGTCTGTGAGTGGTGCTCCCAACTATGAAAAACCCTTGACAAACCGCCTGTAGTAACTGCATAACCCAAAGAATCCTCTCAGCTCCGTGAGATTCTTGGGCATTGGCCAATCCACAATGGCTCTGATCTTTTCCTGGTGAACCTGTACTCCCTGCCCACTGATGATATGCCCTAAGAACAGTAGTTCCCTCATGCCAGATTCACATTTGGATTCCTTGGCATATAAAGACTGTGCCTTCACAATATCCAAGACCTTTCCCAAATGTGCTAAATGCTCATCCCATGTCTTGTTGTAGATCAATATTTCAAAGAATACCAGAAGGTACTTCCTCAACTTTCCTCTAAAGATATGGTTCATGCAAGACTGGAAAGTGGTTGGTGCATTGGTCAGTCCAAACGGCATGACCAAGAACTCAAAATGTCTGAAATGGCATCAGAACACTGTCTTCTTAATGTCCTGCTCCCTGATGCTGATCTGATGGTATCATGAGCGCAGATCAATCTTAGTGAAGAAGACTGCCCCATGTAACTCATCCATCAGCTCATCTATGTGTGGAATGGGGTAACGATTCTTGATCGTTTTCTTGTTGAGCGCTCTGTAATCGATGCACATCTGTAATGTGCCATCCTTCTTCAGTACTAGTACTACTGAAGATGAAAAAGGACTCCTGTTGGGCCTGATATGCCCCATAACGAGCAATTCTTTGATTGCTTTCTCAATTTCGTCCTTAAATTTCTTGGGGTGTCTATAGGGTGTTGTAATCACCGGTGTAGCCCCTGCCTCTAACTCAATCATGTGCTCAAAACCCTTGTCTGGCGGTCTCCCTGGTGATATCGGCCCAAATACTAGCTCATAACGTCCCATAAGTTCTCTGATCTGTGGATGGTACTGCTCCCTACCCTCTGAGTCTTTTCGCATGGTGATCCAACACTCTGTTGCATAAGCCACATCACCATGACAAAAAATCCGCTCCATCCTCTTTGCCGATACTGCTCGAGGTGCTCCTGCAGACATGCCTCTCAGCACAACTCTCGATCCACTGGCGTCTTTGAAGCTCATGGTGAACATCTGATAGTTGAACCCAATCTCCCCCAATGAATATAACCACTGTACTCCCAACACGACATTCGTATATGATAGGTCAACTA
Organism: Picea engelmannii; assembly: GCA_009831015.1. Classification (NCBI taxonomy): domain Eukaryota; kingdom Viridiplantae; phylum Streptophyta; class Pinopsida; order Pinales; family Pinaceae; genus Picea; species Picea engelmannii. The sequence goes on along the minus strand of ML776677.1, from coordinate 1,242,619 downwards.
CATAGAATGTGTCAATCAGGGTGTAGTTGCCTAGTTTGACCTCTAGGTCAGGGATCATGTCCAAGCATGTCATCGTGTATCCATCAGCCACTGCCACATGGAATCCCTCAAACTCCTCTGTGCGTAACCCCCTCCTGGCTACTAAGGATGCATCTATGAAGTTGTGGGTGGCCCCACCATCAACTAAAGTTGTCATGCGTTGCCCTTGTACAAGGCCCTTGAGCCTGAGAGTGTTGTACCTGGGTATTCCTGAAAGGGTAGCTATGGTTCCCCCTTTCACCTCTCTACGAGGTTTTGCCTCCTCCTAGGGTTGGCCCCTTGCCGGTATCTGAGGTTTCTTTAGTTTCTTCTTTGGCTCATGAGTGGTCTCAGTCTCTGAATCACTGTCTGTCGGTGCCTRAATATCCTCATCCTCCTCCTCACTGCTGGATTCCACTTCAATATAGTGGATTTGTCCCTTCCCCATGCATCTATGCCCGGGGACCCAAGGGTCTCTGCAGGAGAAGCAAAGCTTCTTCCTCATCAACTCCCGTCGTGTATCATCATCCAACTTGGGCTTGCCCTTCCATTCCCTTGGAAGATTCTTCTGATCCTTGTCTCTCTGTGGTACAAAGGGTTTAGTGAAAGGTTTAGTTTTTGGCACCGAATCCACCAAATCCCTAGTACGCCGAATGGCATCCTGCAAGGTATGAGGCCGGTAGGCCTTCACCCAACCTCTCAAGGGTTTTGTGAGCCCTTTTGTGAATAGCATGACCAATCGAGGCCCAGATATGTCTGTCACTGCCACTGCTACTCTCTGAAAYTTCGAGATGAATGCCTYTGTTGTGCCAGTTTGTCTCAACTRGGCTAAATCTCTAAAGTGGATCTTTGGATCCCTCCTATCAAATCTATCCATGAGTCTCTCTGTGAACTCTCTGTAGGAGGTGATGCGATTGTGACCCAATGTCACCAATCTGTGATACCACCACTCGTGTGCCTCACCCTCCAAGTGTAGGGTGGTGAAACTGATGGCCTCTGCCTCGGTCATCTAGTTGAGCTTGTAGTAGGTATCTAGTTTCCGTACCCAAGCTCTGGTAGTGCATTTGGACGATTTGTCAAAAGAAGGTATGGTGAGTTTACCAACTTTTCAGATGAAGTCAATGTTATGCCCCTGCTGCTGCTGCCCTCCCCTCTGTGGCTCTCTAGGACGGTTCCTGAGTCTGAGTCCACAATACTCGACTAAGGTCATATCCTGATGAAAGTCATGGCCCAAGGCCGCATACTCTCTCTGATACTCTGCAATGTCCTCTGCATGTGTGGGCGGTCTCTGTGCTATCGGAATCTGAGTTGTTACCGGGGTTGCCCTCTGGAAACTGGGAAACAACGGACGTGGAACCCTACTCGCAGAGGTATATGTGCGAGTAGGTGACTGGGGTCTACTGCTTGCCCCTGAGCTCCCATGTGCTGCATGTGGGTCTTGTGTGCCCAGAATGTCTATCATAGCCAGTCTATCCGCTACCTGAGCCAAAGACTGAGACATGGTCTGCTGGCTAGCGAGCATGTCACTAATAACCTGCATGAAGGCTACGTCTGGATCCACGAGGGTCTTACCACTACCCTCTGGTCGCTCATATCTGTCACCTAGCCTCCTCTCTGCTTCGCGCTCGGCCTCGTGCTCTTCTCTTCTCTCTGCTTCTCTGTGTGCCTCTTCCTCTTCCTTTGAACTGGGAGGGAAGGGAGGAAAGTTAGGCCTGTCCCTTCTTCCTCTTCACCTGTTGTAAGTGACATATTTGTCACTTACGTGCTCACGGTCATCTGGTTCTTCTGTTGTATTCATTGTCTTTAGTCATAGGCTGGCAGGACTAAAGCTCCGATACCACTGAAATATCCCTGATCCCGTCGATCGAGATATTTGCTACTGATCTACTATTCTGTCTTGCAGATCTGATACACTGGGGGTTTCTGGATGCGTTTCAATTGTATGCTTGAGATCTTAATGGTTATTGCATGTGCATGTGTGTTATTGCATGTGCATGTTGGTTATTACATGTGCATGTTGCATATTCAAGGTTTAAACAACATATAAAGGATGCATGCAAAAGTAGAGAACATCAACTGCCCAATATGATGTATAATAATGGTTCGAGCATGGAAATACAATAGCCTACTGGAAATATAGAATATAAATGTTAGTCAGATCTCATGGATCAGTACTTGAATACAATCAAATAACATAAAAATACCCGTGATCAAAAGATGATAGCAGATATGATGCATGCACGGATAGATCGACGAAAATACGCGATTCCGGAGAAATACGATAACCGCTACCAGCTGGAAAACTCATCCGGAAGAATGGACCGTCAGAATGCGCCGGAAACTGCTCCAATAGAAGCACCTTGGCCTCTAGACTGAAATGGATGAGTATCGGATCTCTAAGGCACTGGATCTGGACCCCTGGGGGGTTTGCACACCTCCTAGAGCACTGGATGCGCCCAACAGGATTCCACCAACGGAATCTACTGCTATATGGCTCAAAACGATCGTCTCGCCAAATAAGGAAATGGGTCAGAAGGATCTGTTCGGATCTGCTCTAAAACTCTGCATGCAACACCAAATGTTTGTCCGGAAGAGCTGCGTCCTAAATGGATGAATGGGTCGATCTGCAAGATTCCACTGTCAGAATCTGATGATAGATGGCTCAATAGAAGCGCCCTGGCTAGATCTCAAATGGGTTGGAAGGAAACTGCAATCTGGATACGGATCTCGTGCAGCTCTCCAAACCCTCAAACTAGCTTGTGCGCTCACTGGCTGAGCTGCACACTCTGCAATGGATACTCCTGAGTAGTACGGTGAAATACCTAGATGGTATCTCCAACGGGCTAGGGTGTGTCTCTCAACACCGAAAACCGATCAATGGTGGTGGTTTCCTCCAAAAATCCACAAAAAAGTAAGGTCGGCTCTCCTCCTCCTCTGGGAACTCTCAACATCAAATCATAATAATGCATAATGAGGAATTAGGTCAAATTCCTCCCTTTATACCTTTCCCAATCTAATTCACCATTGACATCACTTAAGCTAGGCGATTTTCCTCCTAAAGTGATTTATTTGTCAATTAAGTCCCCCTTAACACCTTTTCATTCTAATTCTTCGATGACTTAGGCTTAAGTGACTTTTTCCTAAGTATTTTGGCTTAATTCATCGTTTAGCCATCAATTCCTCCTTATTTCTCCATCTTGTTCCCTGTTTGTGCCTGACTATAGTCTACGAGAACATATAGACTACTAAGTCATTCCCTGCTGGCCTACTCTTGGGAACGGGACATCACAATGAGCTTGGTCTAGATGAGTTGTGGGGAGGGTCAAATTTTCCCTTGGGAGCATAAGCCTTGTTCCTAGTATTGATGACCATGACATCTTCTGGTTCTGCAAAATCTAGGACAACGATAGTAGCTTCTGGTATTTTACCAAAGATCTTATCTCTGGAACTCTTCCTTACCACATGTGGTTTCCTCGTGGTGTTCCTCACATAAGTTACACCAACTTCAAGGAAAGATGGTCTTAGGTTGAAAATTGTTATCAATTGGATTTTTAAGGGGGGTGTGGAGGAGGATGAAGCTCCAGGGGTGAGCGGTGAGGCAGTCCCCCTCCGCTCGAACACTATCATACGATTGTTCATGTCTTATACTAGTCGTAAAAGGGCGGACATGTCTGTCTTCCTAACTGATTCTCCCTGGGGAAGACCTGTTCTTTCAAGTTGTTCCTCATACTCTAAACAAGTATGCAAAGAAGAACCAAGGTTATCAATGGATTTTTCCTCAAGCCTACGATGATAGGGGGAAGGAAATGCATTGTAGTAATGCATGAAAGCAACTTGGTTCTGAGGGTGGATGAGTTCAGGGATTTGATTGTATAACTTGGTGAAACGCAAGTTAAAAGACTTGATGGTCTCACCATCTTTATAGGGGACATCATTGTATTCGCTTAACTTCTCGACTGGGCCTTTAGATTTCCTGTAAGTGGATATGAACCAGCATATTAACTCTTCCCAAGTAGAGAAAATCTTAGGAGAAAGGTCAAAGAAATCAACCGCAACCTTTCCTTCCAAGGAATTTACGAATAAGCGCATGCAAGTATCATTATCATTAGCCCCTATGTTATGACAAGAATTAGAAAATGCCACCAGGTGTTCATTTGTAGTGACCGTGTTATTTCTGGAGAACTTAAGAAGATGCCCCTTGAACTTAGGGAGTGGACGAATAGCATGTGCTAAGTTGAGAGGAGAGGACACATGCCATTGTGTGGTTGTGGCGTCTTCTTCAAATTGAAAAAGCCCATACTTTTTAATGACTTTGGTAGGATTTTGTGGTAGATTGAACGTGGATATGGTGGCTATATAAGCTACCAATCATTGACGACGATGAAGCCTTAGAGGATGAAGCACCTCCAGTGCCACCAAAGCCACCACTAGATGCCATCTTGTGGATGATAGATGAGGGAAAGAAAGACAAACTGGACGAAACTGGACAAATCAAACAGAGTTCTCCTTAGAGCACTTTGTTGTGCAGATAACACGACGTTCCTTCTTCCTATTTCAGCAATAGGACTGATTTCAAGTGATAAGCCTCTTCTTCTATGAAAGAAAGGCCAAAACTGAAGAAATAAGAACGTCATGACTGATTTCTAGGTTGCCTACGTCTAGCTTCCAATTGCTCTTAAGAACTAATATTTCGTTCAATTGCTACCCAATAATGGTTAAGCTCAACATGGGTATTGGTAGTGTCTAAAATGGTGTTAAACAAGTTCAAAGAAATGTTGGTCCAATCTTGAAGACCAGGCTCAATATTGGGTTGCCTTGCAACATGAACAGTCATTAAGAAATAAAACAGTCAAAGAATCAATATCAGAAAAATAGACGTATCGATGAAAATCGAGTATAAAAATTAACCAAAGAGATATCAAAGATCTCCCCAGTATGGTCGTCAAATAAATGTTGAGGAAAAGATATGAAATGATCTTATTCAAGCATTTTCAGATTTTGCATGATTAAAGAAAAATAGAAGGGAATGTCACCCTAGGTTTATAGCCATAAAAAAAAATCTTAATTCACAAGTATTAATTACAAGTGATTATGCTAGTCTTTTTCACAAATAAAAACTTGTTGAAAAAATCATTTTAATACAATTTTATGAATATAATAGTTTCCGAAAAACAAATGTAAAGACAAAAGTAAGGTAGTAAGATGATAATCAAGACAGATGAGACATAAAGCAATCCTTTATTTCATTCCAATTCACCAAAGAGTAATTTTCTTTACAAAATCTCATACAGAAAATTTGGACCAAAGTCAAACTTAGACATCCCCGATGGAACATACAAAAGGACCTCTGGCAGAAAAGCAAAATTGAACTCGAAAAGTTGGATCATGCCACAGATTGCTTCCCACTCGACTATGCACAATAACCTTTGTCAGTCATGAAAGCTAATTCACAAACAAACAAGTCTACACAGACTATCAAAGATAGATCAACACCTCTAAAAAACAAGTGTCTTAATGATGTAATTCAACCCTGAATGTTGTTGTCTACAATAAGACCCTGCTGCCATAAAAGATAATTAAGCTTGTGATGAATTAAGGAATGAATGAAAACCGAACTATCTCATCATAAACTCAAAGAGCAAACCTTAGTATGCTTTTGCTTCTATCACCCCCCTGTTCCTCCCTTTCCTTTTTCCTTTAAACAAATTAGAGTTGGTTGAAGTAGTTGAACCAACTCATTAGTTAAGTTAACTAAAGACTCAACCAAATTTTAGTTAGAGGGAAAAGTAATAATGATAATAAGGGTTATAAATAAATAATAACTAGTAGGTGGGACCCCTTCTGGCTCCCTTTAGCTCTTAACAATCATAACAAATTAGTTAGTTAAGAAAAACACATCTCCTTGTGACTCCCATTTAACATTTGACAATTTAGCTCATGAATTTGAAATTATTTCCAAAAAATATATTACTCATATATCTAAAATAAAACATGTTGTCCAAAACTTCTGAAGTCATCTGTCATCAACAATAGATAAAATAAAAACTCAAAATCCATATTTCCCACTCTGAGATGCAATCTTTCCTTGATTGCTGCTGTCACCCTTCGATTTTCCTGAATTTGCCTTTGGCTGCACTGAGCCTTTAGGCCTAATCTCGCTGATCGCATGGGAACAATCGTCCCTCAAATGCATCCGGGAAGACACAGATTTGTCAAAGCCATCGGAGGGTGAGGAAGGGGCAGCAATGGCTTTTCCTTTGTCAAGGGCATGGTGGGCCTCGGTTTTCAACCTGTTGCTAGCATGAGAGGACTACACTGGTGAGTGGGCATGGGCATCTTGGACAATGGGATTAGTAGGCAGAGGAGCAGGTAGGGATAAATTGGGTTGGCCATGATGTTGGGAGACTGCTGGGTGGACAATCTCTTGCCATCCGTCATTTTCAGGAACCTCGGGTTGCAATGTGACATGAGGAGGCACAAGAATACCAGGGGCTTGCCAAACTTGGAAAGGAGGCCTTTCAGGCCTAGGTGGACCACTCCTTGCCCAATCCAATTGAAAAATCCATCCTGAAACAATTGGCCAATCTCTTGTGAGTCAGCATCAAAATGTATGGAGAACCTTGGTCTTCTTGGGCCTCTGTTCCAATTACCTCTCCCTCAGTTGCCTCAGCTGAAAAAATTCATTCATGCATGCATGATTGATTAGCAAATAGTCTTTTAAATAACCATACATGACAACTCTTAAAGATATGAAATAGATTTGGCTCAACAACGTATTAGACTCATGCAATCCAATCCATACAAATTGTTTAACTGTTTATCAGTGAGCACAGGTTGAATAAAGGGTCCTGAGATATGTGAGGGGTTTGTATTGAGCGAAGCATGATATGATGAGGGGGGAAAAGAACACGATTACTGCTCAAAGACAACAACAATCAATTGTAATGCAAACCAAAGAAAACATCACTGTAATCCAACCAACACTGCTACTTCCAACTGCTTCAATACATAATTCTTCTTGACTGTAACCAATCTTAGAACAAGGAGTGAAAAATGAATGTGGGAAGGCGACGGGGTTGTAATTAGCGAAAAGCGAAATAATGGTGGGGAAAGAGAGTGGGTATTGTTCATAAAGTTAATTAAGTAATCCAAATAACCATTCTGTAAAAATAAATACACCAACCAAATGACCATTGTGACCTAATTAACAACCACTCTGTATAATTCACACAACTTTGTGCATTTAACTAGCTCACTGTTCATAATCAAGTATTTAACACAGTGTCAACAAACAAAACAGTATGCATACAACAATCTGTAGTGGAGCTCTGTTTCTTCTTATTTATCCATAAGCATTCCCAAATGAATACACAATCAATTACCACACCCCCTTCAAAATCAAGAACATCATGTTTCCAAGGCCTGAGAGAATATATAGGAATCCCATTATTTCCATTCACCTCCGACCCCATGGATACCATGGTAGTTGCATCACAACAATATATTAACTTAATGGAATGTCCATTAAAAAATCTAGAACCCAAATTAGACTCTAAGCTACCAAAAATTAAAAGGGAAGAACAACCACCCTTCCCATCCCTAAAGCTCTCATAAAAACCACCACTTCCAATGGGTTTATCATGATTCATAAAGACAGAAAAAAATTCTCCATGAACCCATTTACCACTAGAGAAAGGTTGCATAAGGAAACAAATTCACAAATGGACATACCTTCATTGGATGCACTAGAGCTTCAACTATATCAACGAATGTTGTTGGCCTTGACCCAATGATGGAACATCCTTCTCCTTCTCAAACTCAGAGTGGTGATTATCCTTATTCAAAACTTGTTCATAGACCATTGATGCATGATGAGGTAGGTTGGGATCCATTTTTTGAGCCTACCCTCCTACCCTCCTACCCTATTAACTTGAATAGAGTTTTTTTATTCTAACTTATCCAATGGGCCACTCTTCTTCAACTAGTAACCTTGACGAAATGAAAAGGAGCAATGTTTTATTGCATTCTCATAAACATGATAGTAACACACTTGAACAAAACCCTGTAGTAATTCAAAACTTGTGTATTTGATATGTTACCCCACTATAATACCAATTTCCGAGCCAAACCATCCTGAATATCAATACCCACCAAAATTTTAGAATTAGACATTAAGCCAAACTCTTCAAAACTCATGTCTACCTCATATAAAAACCATGTCTCATTGTTGATTGCTTTAAAAACCTCGTAGGATGAAAACTCAAGTGGACATGGGGGGGATGGGGTTCAAGCATCCACGTCATCCCCTTAATGCATGGGTAGGGATCCACTAGCATGGGGGAATGGGGTTAAAGCATCCACGTCATCCCCTTAATGCATGGGTAGGGATCCACTAGCATGGGGGGATGGGGTTCAAACACCATTCTATATGAGGTTCTCAAATTCAACCTTTGATTTTTTGGATTTGTTTTGTGTTTCATCCTCTTCCCTTGTGTATTTTTTTATCTCTTTTATTGACACTTTATTGTAGGTTTTGACTCCTATTGCCTTACTCTTCTTTTTATCACCTCGCATAATCCCATAGATATGCTTCCTCATACAAGTATATGAACATGTGTAAGTCATGTTACAATGGGGACATGTAAATTTAGTGGTTCAACCACCTTTCCTTATCTCATGCCTTGTTAGATACTTCCACAAGGGTGTTGAACTCTCTATGGGTTTATTTCCATCATCATTGTTAGCTTCATCATCCCCTCCATCCCCTTCTATTTCTTCCTCCTCTCCATGGCATGGGCCATCGCCATACTCTATTTCTTCCTCCTCGTCATTGGTATTTTAGTTTCTCAATAACACTATCAAAACAAAAAACATAAGCATAATGATAAATCCATATACCCTTCATCCTTCTTGAAAGTTGAGAATAACATGTTGCTTGAAATAGAATGAGGGAGAAGAAGGAAAGGGAAAGAGGGAAAAAGGAAAGAAAGAATGGTTTCAAAGGCTACCCCTTTAGTGTTGTAACAACAATTAAATGTAATTGTGGCAGCCTTCAATCTCCCTTCCTAGATATTACAATTTTGCTTCTCAACAACTAGCAAGAAATCCATTCAAAACCATAACAAAGATGAGTGAAAAGAGTAGAAATCCATTCAAAACCATAGCAAAGATGAGTGAAAAGAGTAAAAGAAAATGAAATGAAAAAGTATTTTGATCTATGAATAAACCCTATGCCTGAGTTCTTTTCCCTTGCCATGGCCTTCACAAGCAAAAAAACAACTGGGAGCATTTCATTTTCCACCGAGAGCATTCGGAGAGCATTTTTTTAATGGCTCAAGAGCACCCCAAGAGTGTCTTGGGAGCACCTCAAGAGCGCTGAAGAGGCATCTCTCTAGGATCGCTTCTCATAGGGGTAGGGAGTTCTCTAAAATATCCCTAAGCACGCTTCCGAAAACACTCTAGGATGGGAGCGACTCGGAAGTGTTCCTTTGAGGATTTACTTGAAGCGCAATTCAGGAGCAAGGGGGGTTGGGGGGCGCTTCCCAAGCAACGTAGCTTAGATCGTTTGATTAAGCACTATTTGAATCCAAAACTTTTCAAACTGTGTAAATGACTAAGCAGCTTTGATTAATGAAGAAATAAATCATTCTCTCTTTGATCTGGAAAGAGAAGGGTTGTGTCGGTGACAGGGGCACCTTCCATAATATGTTCATTTGGGACAAGTTGTAGATAATTTCTTGAGGGACAATTTCGAATGATAACACTAAACAAGCAATTTCCTTCCAAAAGATTAGTTGATGTTAAAGATATAATGATGAAAGTAACAGATTTGGTATCTTTCCAACTTTCCATCGTAATAAAACAAACCATCTATACTCCATGAAACATTCAATTTTCCCATTCTCTCAAGTCGAGCGTTTTCCTTATCAACCAAGACTATGTGAAGCTTTTAATAACTAGTTACCTTATACCTTGCAATGCCATCATTAATTGTGCAAAACATTTGCTCAACATATGAGGAATGAACTAAATTAAAAGGAGAGTCTGCGAGAAAGGGAATATCTTGCTATAGTAAGACAAATATTGATATCAAACATATCAACATGTTCAACTATCAAAGGTTTCTTCTTACTAGATCGGCGTCTAGTGTCTGGTAAGGCCACTAAAATTGAAGGCATTGTGATCCTATGTTTATTATTAACAGCAACGTTGGTCTCATCATGAGGAACATCTTTGAACATTAGAGCTTGAGCTTCCAATTGTTTATTCAAAGGGTGGACAAGTGAAATGTAATAGCTCTTTAACCCTTTGTTGCTCTATCAATGTAAGCTTTCTTCTAGACTAGTGCAAAGTCACATTCCTTTACTTGTAATTTGATTACAAAGGGGAATGATCCCTTGTCTATCCGCAACTCCATTGCAAAGAAAACAATTTGCAAGCAACTTTTTTGTTGTCCTTCCTGAACCCTTCGTACACTTTTATCTCTCAACATTGAACTTGAACACACTCCTAAAATAAACATTCAAGTGAAGATTAAACTACAAAGTAGATTTCTATATTTAAAACTAAAATTCTATACTGTGATACCATAGATTCACTATGACAAAGGTAACAAGAAACCTCTCGAGCATTGTCTCAAGCATCCTATAAAATTAAACATTTTTTCCTTTCTTAGTCGCAAAGATCATGTCCTTTGTGGGTTGTGGTAAACATGCAGAAAGCGCAATCAAAATTGTGCTTCAATAACTTCTCTAAAAATATGCATCGTCTATGAGAACTGGAATTCAGTCCAATTATCCATGGGTAAAATGCTACAAACTTTAGAGATTAACCATTATCAACTATCCAATATTCGTACTTGATAACATTATCCAACCAACATGAAGGTAAAGGCATGGACTTTCAGCAGAATAGTTTACCAAATGCATCTCGAAGACACCATTACTAAAAATAAAATGGGTAGTGGGCACAACACTATCTAGCATTGTTTTATTTATCCTGTTGTGAATGCTTCCACTCTCTTGTTTGACAAACTGTAAATTTGTGATCCAATCGAAGAGTATAATATAAATCGGAATTATAGTAACAACCCTCAACACCATAAAACACAAATGGCCACTAAAACTTGAAACATAAAATCCCAAGAACCTATTCGGGGACATGAGATTAGAGCATTTTCATTGTATGTCTAACATATCTAGATTCTACAACTTAGTACATCCACAAATTGAGACCAAGCAAATAGACATTGACCATGCAACCATGAAAATACCATACCAACTGAAAATATCATCAGCGACAAGATTTTTCACAAATTTGTTAAGTCAATTACCCAAATGTCTTGTTGATGCCCGTTGGAATAGACAAGTTCATTTGTATCTCTAAACACAAGAGGATTTATAGTCCTCCTCACTTTCAGATGAGCAAGCATTGAATCTCTGTTTCAATACACTGTGAACATTGGAATTCACATTTTGGAGTCTAGTATTGCTTCCCGTTTTATATAATGATGTCACACTGTCATAACCACAAGAAAATCATGAAATGAGAAAGAAACATAAGGTGTAAGTAATTGATAAGAGTAGAATATGAAATAAAATGATGCACAACTTGTCGGTTATCCTCTATGCAAAGCTTCTGACTCCCAATCTGTAACGAACAAAATGTTCATTACATTGGCTAGTACATATGCTAGATTAATATTGAATTATAACTATCCGGTCAACCCATATGTAGGGCCAATTGTTAAGCGGCACATGACATGTATAAATAACACGTTTGGATTTTACAGACTCGTCTCTTCATTCATTCATGATTTATATTATTATTCACTATTTCACTTCTGAAATATGAAATATCTGTTTACTTACTTATGCTCATTTTATTGTTTGGATTAGGCTATACACAGAATCTGGTTACTTGATCTGTTTATCAAACTTTTATTTAGGAATCTGGGTTTCGTATGCTTCAAGTATTACTTGATCTGTTTATCAAAATTTCGGCATGGCTACAGCTAAGCATGTCGTGATGGAATGGAAGAAGTCATGCAGGTCTTGTAATGTGACTTGTATGATGAGGGGAAACAAACTTGTCCAATGACAATGTGACATTTTCTCCAGGTGGACGAAGTCCACTGATCTAGAGGTGTTTATCTATGAAGAAGGTTATGAAAAAATTTGAGGTTATTTAGGCTGCTACAGGTCTGAAATTGTGGGATTGTTTTATGGTCACAAACAGGTTCGTTCTTTCACAGATTTATGGCTTCTTTTCCAAACTGATTTCAAGCTTGTTTTAATGCTGTTATTCAAGGTTAATTTAAGGATAAATTTGCTGTCCAAAATTACTCATCTAACAGTCATTAAAAACTTGAAACACACTTCTAGATCTTTACACTCGAGCATTGTTTCTCAATAAAGATAAGGGAACCATATCCTTGTTACGCTCAGGCTGGAAAACATGTCTCAAACTGATAGGATTCACTTTAGGTTAATAATGGATTGAGGTTGAGGATGTGATTTGGCCTATTGCTAATGGTTGATGAGATGAGTTGTTGGAACGTATTCATCATTTTATCTTGGTAGCAATACATGCTGCTTCAAAATGAGGGTTTTCAATAGTATGTGTCCTACATTTGTTCAACAAAGAAAATGGAAAGGATGAAGTCTTGGGAGTCTCATGATTCACGGGGGAGATTTTATAGGGAGATATAGGACATAGATGTGGGAACATACATGGTTTAACAGCAGAAATAGTGATCTGCGAGTTACAGGAAAAATGAAAGAAATTCAAAGAAAAAAAAGGCCAAAATTGGTAAAAAAAAAAATGTAGTTTACCACTCACCTCAAGGGTAACTAGATAGCATGCAAGTATTAGAGAAGAGATAGGGTAACTAGATAGCATGGAAGTATTAGAGAGGAGATGGTCAGAGATGTTGTACACTCATTTGTATTAATATACCTACAACAAAACTGTGAGGAGAGTAATCAAGTTGACCATGTTTCCTATAAAATACTGGGGTACAATAAAATACAATAAATTGAGTGAGTAGTCAATTTAGATTCATTTGTATTAATATATGGAGTACAGAATTGTGTGAAGAGTAATCAAAGTTGACGATGTCTTCAATAAAATACAATAAAGATAAGTTACCAAAAAATAAAAAATTAATTACAAATATAATACAGTTTAACGTTTTCACCAGAATGAGTGTGTCATCAATGAAGATGTAGATACTTCTCCCACTAAAAAAATTAGGAAAATATGCTAATTAACTACTAGACACCTTGTAAAATCCATCTCTTGTAAGATCCGTTTTTCTAATATGACAATCATAAAATGGTTATAACAGACTCTAGTTAGGTAGAAAATAAAAAAAGCCCAAATCCATTCCAGGTCGCAACATATATACAACACAGTATACTAGTGAATCATTTTCTTCAAAGAACGTATGAAATGTAGATAATAGATTCAGAACTCTCTATAACTCATCACAAAGAACATACCATATGGAGTTCAAAAGAAAACAAACAACTTTTATCCATGCCATCAAAAGAAACAAATGGCAGTCAGAAGCCATGCCATCAAGAGAAACAAATGGCAGTCAGAAGCAAGTACCTTCATTGAAAATAGACAATAAAATGATTACCTTCTCTCTTTCTTGGAGCCTCCCTGTGGTTCTTTTCATATTCATTCAATCCCTTCTCTGGAGACAGAGGTCGACTGGAAGGTTTCTGCATCCAAAATGGTGACAATATATGCACAAAATATTTATGACAAATTTCCAAACGATATCAATTACTTATACAGAACAGCTTCTATCACAGAGAATCAGATCGATGAATTTCCACCTTTTTATGCAAGCACACAATCTCTGACTTTGGATCCAAAGATTAATTTTCTGTAGAAAACTTTTGATTCCCCGGCGGATTTTTCTCTATGATTTTTGCAAGTTTATCACAGTTGTCATCTAATTCTGCTCCTGATAGGTCATCTGACACTCTTTCAATAGCCATTATTGTTGAATCTGGCAACTCAACTTTTTCCTTAGAATCAGGTATTTTGTCTGAACCTTTCAGACAGCCCTCCCTGCATTGAGATAGCATTGAGCCTTTAGATCTGTCTAACAGGCCTTGCTGCTGGCCTAGAGAAGGAAAGTCAGGTGAGTCCTCAAGGAGATGCATTTTTTTCCTGTTAGCCGATTCCATTGTTTCTACATCAGCAAAGGTTAAATTAACATCAGCAACCAAAGTATTCGTAGGAACTGCATCCGATGATGCGGAAAAATCACTTCTTTGGATCTGTGGACCATTGTTCTGCACTTGAGGTGCTCTAGAAAGATCACTCGGCATACTTCCAGATTTGCATCCCAAGGATTGTTTACCTGATAAGCTTTGTTTATTGCCCTGGGAGGCCAAATCTAGTGACCACTTACTAGGTCTGCCTCGTTTTCTTTTGGGACGGACCGATGCTTCCGCAACAGTGGTCATAATATTATCTGCAGCCGGCTTAACTTCATTCAGAGCCGCGTCTATTGTACTTTGTGATTTCTCCTCATGCTTTTCTGAAGGCTTCTCTGACTCCAAACTTTTGCCATCTTCGGGACCATTCTTGAAAGGTCTGCCTCGTTTTCCTTTTAAGGACTTGACTTCATTGGGGATCACTTCTTTGGGACCATACTTGCGTGGTCTGCCTGGTTTCCTTCTGGGAAGGACGGACTTGACTTCATTGGGGATCACTTCTTTTATTCTACTTTGTGATTGATTTCCCTGTTGTTCTGAAGAATTTTCCAACTCCAAACACTCACCATCTTTGGGACCATTCTTGCGTGGTCTGCCTGGTTTCCTTCTGGGAAGGACCGACTTGACTTCATTGGGGATCGCTTCTTTTATTCTACTTTGTGATTGCTCCCCCTGTTGTTCTGAAGAATTTTCCAACTCCAAACACTCACCATCTTTGGGACCATACTTGCGTGGTCTGCCTGGTTTCCCATTGGGACCATACTTGCGTGGTCTGCCTGGTTTCCTTCTGGGAAGGACCGACTTGACTTCATTGGGGATCACTTCTTTTATTCTACTTTGTAATTGCTCCCCCTGTTGTTCTGAAGAATTTTTCAACTCCAAACACTCACCATCTTTGGGACCATACTTGGGTTGTCTGCCTCGTTTCCTTCCCCGAAGGACCGATGCTTCTGCAACAGCAATCATAGCATTATCTGCAGTAGACTGGACTTCATTGAGCACCGATTCACTTCTGCCTTTTGATTGCTCCTCATTCTGTTCTGAAGGATTTTCAGACTCCAAACTCCCGCCATCTTTGGGACTGTTCATGTGTGGACTTCTATTAGACTTGGCTTCATTGAGCACCGCTTCACTTCTGCTTTTTGATTGCTGCCCATTCTGTTCCGAAGGATTTTCAGACTCCAAAATCCCGCCATCTTTGGGACTGTTCTTGTGTGGACTTCTATTAGATAAATTTTCATTGAGATTCCCCTGAAACCATGTAGAAAGAGAAATAATTTATCGATTTTAATATTCCGCAGTAGAAGAATATTTGATGATTCATCTTATTTTTATTATAAAGATAAAGATAAAATGAATGATTAACTCCATTTTTATCATAAAGATAGTGATAAAATAACGGAATCTAAACGGTTTTTACATATCACTACTTCATATTTTACAACAAAGCAAAAGAGCACAAAAATAACCGTCCATGTTTTAAAACAAAGCAAAAGAGCAAAAAATACATTTACAACATGAAAAAAAATACAACCTTTAAATGAGTATCTTCACTCCCTTTTGAAGTCCTGCAATACAATACAATACTGGGAGTGATATAGTTATTTATATAAAGGGAAAAAGAATCACAGTAAAATAAATGCTTTAATTAAAAAAAAAGGAGTAGATTATTAGTAAAGAGAGTAGATTATTAATAAATTTTAGGCGTACTATTTAACTTACGTGCTATTCTCAATGATCTTTTCGTGGATAGTACAACCAATATGATTAAAAATGTGCACCACTTCCTCTTTACTGTGATCATTAAGATCATTAAGCAGCTGAAACATATTTTTTACTGCTCCATTAAGCAATGAAGGAAAAAACCTAGCAAAAAACTGGAGGCAAGTTACCATTAGATATAAAATAGATTGTTGAATATGATAAAAATAAATAAAACTGCAAAATCTATTCTCAAAGTAAAATATACATTCTTAATATTGAAGGATAAAAAAAATGGCATTATACTATTAATCCATATATGACCAAAAGGTCAATGAGAATCATAAGTACAACAAGTTCCAACAACAAAGTGGGAGTGCCTTTGTTATCTCCTAAAAAGTATACAATCTAGATTAATAAAAAGATCAAAATCAAATAACAATATTAAAGGGTAATCCCAAATAGGTAAACCCTAGACAATGAAGTAAACATCAGTCATGTGTGATAGAAAAGAAGAGAAGAATAAACCCTCGTGTAACAAAGAGAGTTGAGGGTAATCCCAAATAGGTAAACCTTAAACAACAAAGTAAACACTGGTCATGTTTGACAGAAAATAAGAGAAGAACAAACCCTCGTGTAACAAAGAGAGTTAAGGGTAATCCCATATAGGTAAACCCTAGACAATGAAGTAAACATTGGTCATGTGTGATAGAAAAGAAGAGCAGAACAAACCCTAGTGTAACAAAGAGAGTTGGGTGGATGACCTGTGAAAGACTTGATGTGAAGGATCCTAATTTAACAAACCCTAGTGTAACAAATATAGTTGGGTGGATGACCTGTGAAAGACTTGATATGAAGGATCCTAATTTACATCAAAATCAAAGGAGGGTCCCAATTGTTGAGAGTGGTGAATTCTTACATGCTACATCGTGTCATTCATACATTGTGGTGAATTCTTACATTGTGTCATTCATACATTTTGTTAGCCATTAATTATGGCTAAGAGTATCATTTATTGTAAAAATAGGCTATGATTAAGGCCGACCTAATCAACTTCAATATGTAGGTTCATTAACTCTCATAGCTAGTGGACCCTACTTATGTAGACTTATAACTCCCCTTGGGAAGACACCTTACTCAAGTTGTGTATAAATACACAACTCAAACCCCATTTGTAAAGTTATCTTTTGTGATCATGTGATTTTCTAAACATTCTCTAACCTATGGACATCATTCTTTTATAAAAGTATTAAACTTACAGGAACTATATCTTTGGAATTCTCTTGTTCTATGGGTGTGTTTCTCTCTCTCTCTCTCTCTCTCTCTCTCTCTCTTGCATCTTTTGGACAATTCTAACACACTTGTTTAATGTTTTTTTCCCTTTACTTTTGCAATTTTTAGGGTCAATTGTTTGGTTCCATTTTATTCCCCTCTCTTTGTGATCTTGGTATCAGATCAAGTGTGAACCTTTCTCTGCCAATTTCACTACTAGGTAGGGTTTTCTTCTTCATTGTTCATATTGGTATACTTTAGGCTCAAACTCTGGCATATGGAGGAACATCCAAATGAAGGAGTTAAGGCTCTTTTTCATGGTGTTATTGTTGACTGGAAAAAGGTGCTTTATTTGAGACTATTTGGGTTGTTTTGTGCACCTTTTTCTAGAGATCTTGTCCATAAATTCATGCACCTAGCTTTATGGTTTCTTTATTGTTTTCATTTTCAAAAAATTTCAGTAGCAAATTTGAGGCAATTGGTTGGTGGCATCAATGATATTTGTGACTACAGAACCAAGGTTTAAAATCACCTTTTTGTTGATTTATTTCAAATAATTTTTCAGCCATAGTTCTTAGAGATTTTTGTCTAGTGGCATTGCCCTAAGGGTTGTAGAACTATGGTTTCCATATCTTTTTTCTCTAAAAGTGTTCCATAGATTATTTTCTAGAGTCATTGCCTTAAAGGTTGCAGATATAGATTTCTGTATAGTGGTTTTTGCTAAGGCTTGTGCTTCTCTACATATACAGAGAATACACTATATACTTCTTCTAAGAGTTGGTACTATTTCATTCTTTGGTCTATATAGGTGATTCCTTGAAGACTATACAAAGTCTCCTTTGTTGAACCTAATAACTTTAGAATGACTATTTTCCCTATTCAACAAGGCTTCTTATTTTTAAGAAGATCTAATATAGAAGAACTCTATATGCAATGGCTATCATGCTAAGAGTTGTGTCTTCAAGTGTTGCTTGAATTTTCTTCAAAGGATTGAAGAGCTTGTAGGAGTAACATTTTGTGACAAGGATATTTTGGATGATATTGTTAACAAAGTTTACAGTTCACATCTAGCCACACACTACATATATGGGTTTGATCGATTGTGTCAAACCCTTAATCAAGATATGACTTCATCAATTTTGCATTTCAAGTTTTTTGGATCAAGCACAAGGACCCATAGTCTGGTATATTGTCTACATGATCCTCTTAGTACAAATGTTATATTTGATGGATTTTTTCTTAATCATCCACTAGGATCATTTTCACTTCCTCCTTCTATGAATGATTCTCAACCTATTATAGTGGATCTTTCGTTATTCTAGTTTGATATACCTCCTATTATTGATATACCTTCTATGGAGATTCCACATTGTTATTGGATATGATGGATTCTCCTTACGGTGGAAATATTGCAATGCATTTTTTGGGCCTTATCTATTCTTGGATGCAATGAGTTCATTATTGACCCACCACATTTGGAGACAATGTTTATGTTCTTGGCATTGGTGGTTTTCTAGTGGATGCTTCATTTTAATGTGATGCAAGGATTACCTCCCAATCACTGGAGTTGATTCATAGTGACATTTTTGGGCCTATGACCACTTGTTCTCGTGAAATATTTAAGTACTTTCTCACGTTCTTTGATTCACTCTATATTAATAGATCTATAAGATCCGTCGAACTACTTTTTACATATGATTCTATGAACGATTTTCAACATATTTCATTGGATCTCTTCCTTCCACACTACAATGGTGATCCTTTTTAGATATACTACACTCAATAACTTTTCAATTAGATACATCTTTTGTCATGAGAATAGCTAAAGAGCCTTTACATTCCATCGAGAAGATATGATTGCCCTCATTCAAAATCAAATTGGACTTATTCAAGGCATATGATAGAATAAGATAGACCTACCTAAGACCACACATGATTCATATGGGATTCATTATTCCTATGGTAAATAAGATTAAGGAATGCTATGTCGTTCGTAGTCTTGATAAATAAGGGCTTCTTCAAAATTCTCAAACCCATAAAGGGGCTCAAGCAAGGATGCCCTCTTTGTCTCCTTCCACAGACATGAACAACAAAGAGATCAACCACAGGAAAAACTTTCCACAAATCTGAACAAGAGGATAGCAAGAAACTTTCACTTTGCATACACAACAAAAACTTTTTTCAACAGGGGCAACAAAAACCCTTCAACAGGGACAACAAAAACCCTTTAACAGTGGCAGCAAAAACCCTTCAGCAGTGGGGCACAGGAGAGGAGGAGCCACCAGGGAAGAGGAGGAGGAGGGGTTGGTGCCTCAATACACCCAAAAATCATCAAGGAAGAGGAAGCGGAGGAAATGGTGCCTCAACACACCCAATGGTCATCTTGAAGGAGGGTCGCGACACCCTTGCACAGTCAAGAGTTAGCATGTGATTCTTATAAACAGACCAACAACTAGAGGAGATGTCAATCGGCTGGTCTGTACAGTCAAGAGGTAGTCCCTCTACACCAACGGACAAAAAGCTAGAGGAAGCTCCCAACCTGATAGGTGTACAATCAATTCAACCTTAAATCTGAAACAAAGAAAAAGGAAGAGTAGCTCCAACACCAAGAGAAATCATAGTAAGGATAATGAGGAGTGAAAGAGTGAGTGAGAGTAAGTGTGTAAGGGAATAATGAGCTAGGGTTCTAATTTATAGTTTTAGGCTAGGTCTTGGGTTAATAAAATATTAATTAATATAATGACATATTATTTAATATAAATATTAAATTAATATGTCACATTAAATATTAATTAATATTTATAATTTAATCATTACAAAACCCTAAAACAAAATTAAAAACCCTACTCATACCCAAACTCAAAAATCAAGGGTGAAGATCAATCAAGAGATTTTCTTAGTGGCAAAATGTGTCCATATGAATCTCAAGGTGACCAATAAACTTTATCATCACTGCATAAGGGGGTACATCACACAATGTGGTCATGCCCATCTTCATAGTCTCTCCTAGGTCCTATGGACCATCCTGGGAGAGAGGAAGATGATCACACATCAACACATCTTGGTATTACACCAAGATCTACCTAGTCAAAGACTAGGTTGCCCCAAAACACCTCTGGGTCTTATCCACCAAGGTACAAGACCAAGGATCAACCCATGCTTTAGACATGGGTTCCCTGGAACACATCCAGGGGCCCTAGACATTTCTAGGAACTTATATCAACCACCAAGGAACACATCCAAGGATCAATCCAAGCTCAAGGAAAGGATTCCCTGGAACACATCCAGGGGCCCTAGAATACATCTAGGGTCTTTACTGCTTGGTCCCAAACCAAGAACCCCAATCAGCTACTAGGGGCCCTCACAAGGGTCTTTTTCCATGGCTCTAACTGCTTGGTCCCAGACCAAGAACCCTAAGAGTGTATTGGGGGCCCTAATCCATAGTTAGGGTCTTTTCCATCCTTCGAAGAATGGCTCTTGTAGCTGCATTAATTTCAACACTTAGGCTACAAAGTTTCCATACATCAAAGTGGAGAGGATAATGAGAAATGGAGATGGAACCTTCTATAAAAATTAAAATCTCCCCTAAAAGTTGGTAATTTTTGTATTTAATACTCCAAAATTGATTACTCACTTGGGACAATATTCAAAGAAGATCCGGGCTTTTGATGTGTTTTGTGTAGAGAAGAGGAAAGTGTTCTTCACCTTTTCCTATCTTTTCACTTCACCAAAGAAATCCAATCTATAGTTAAATGGTGACTAGGGGAAAATGTAGATGAGAAGGTTCATAATTGGAAGAGGTTCTACAAAATTTATTGGAGGTTGAGGAGACTAGAAATAACCAACACTCACTTCGAGTGTTTGTTTTATGAGCAATATGGCTGGTTAGTAGTTTTCTATAAAGTTCAAGGTGCCTATCTTGCATATGTACAGGCTAAGTAAAAGAATAAGAGAGAGGTTACAAATATAGATATCAATAAAAGAAAGTCCTGTGGCCATTTTGATGAAGCATCACAAGGAAATGTTGGAGTGAATGAGGCTGGTGGTTTTCTTCAAATCTCAAAATCTCAATGTATGGAAGTCTTCCTTTTTATTATAGATTGGGAAGAGGATCAAACAATGTAGTTGAACTTGGTGTAATGTATATTTATTGAGATTGAAAACCAATCATCTCATAGATTTAATGATCCACGAAGCCTAGAAATTTGTTTTTACATCACACTATTGTTAGCGTCGAAAGTCACCCCTGGATTGCAGTAGGAGCAGAGCCCGACACCCATCAGTTTATGTCACGATTTGTTTAATGGGGTGATCGAATGGAAGTTAACTCAAAACGATGTGGTTTTAACTCCGAAGCTAGGCCAGACATGCATGGGCAAGTGAGGTCTTAGATAACTTCAGACACTGAGTTGTAGTAAGGGTGAGTAGGGGGAAGACTTGTATAAGAGAAAAGCAGAGGTCTGTTGTAAACATCGGATTTCTAATAGTTTGTAGGGGAAAACATCTAAACACAAGATCTTCTTACATTCGAATGTAGAAAACTGGAGAATACAACAATGCAATGATAAATCCTTTATCATAACATAATTGCAATCATTCGCATGAATCAGTCGATGACGAACTCTCTCAGTGTGAGATGAAAACTAAATGGAGTGAGAAGACTGTGTGTCATTAAACAAGAAATCTTACATACATATGCATAACCAGAGAACTAGAGTGTCTGTTAAAACTTTACAATCGGGAGCTTCCCTCTACCATCGATAGATTACAAAAAATAAAGACTAAGTCTATATACTCAGAAAATTTGCCTAACAGCGGCATGCTCAGTCATCCAAGGCTTGGTGTCCCCTCAGTCAAATTCAGACGGGTATTCTTTGTCAGATGCCACCTTAACTGTGCATGGCTCCTGCAGGGGGAGTAGCTGAGCCAGTAAATGCCGAGATAACGTGTGCAGATCTCCTCTAGCTGGTCGAGAACTCGGCATGGCTTCTCTGGAAAAATGGGTACACAAGACCCTCTCGAGCAGACCACTTGCCAGACCCCCATATCTCACACTTAATGAATGAGGAGAGGTTTCAACCACCCCTTCTTGCCTTCATTTACTTTAAGCGAAAACATGCTTGAGGTCGGATCAAATGGCACCCGGAGAACGCGATGAACCTTTCAACAACTGGACCCGACGCCTTTGGCCCCCTTTGCGCAGCTCTTTTACTTTCCAGGTGACCACGGGCTGTGACCCTGTGTTTACTCTCAAAGGAGCTTTCGACGTTCGTGAATAGGAAGGGGTTGATCCCTGTCCCTTGAAATCACGATGAGCGAAACGCCGAGATGGCTTGAGTTGGCGACGCGCGTCCCCCTAGATCTGATGGCTCTGAACTCACCCGATGATGTTGTGGGCCCCAAGTCCTGGACGCTCTCGTTGCTTCGCGCATCAGGGATATGAGGGAGCTACTTCTTGCGCTTTGAAATCGCGATGGGAGAAAAGGCGGGGAGCCTAATCGCGCGCCAGGTGTTCATTTTAGATGGACGGTTGAGACTGCCCCTTGATACTGTGGGCCCAACTTTAGGCGCTATCGACACTTCGGGGTTTCGAGGTGTACAACGACATAAAACCTTCACCCTTTGAACTCGCGACTGTCGAAAAGCCGACGTGACCAGACCTCATGCCACGTGTCCTTTGGGATGAACGACTGTCATCCATTCCTGCACATGATATGGGCGCTATCCATTACGCTAACCTCGGTGCAGCTTTGCTAACCACGATTTCCCGCCAACCATTGATATGATCCTTTGGATGCATCATGACCATTGGAATCAGACTGCTCGCTCGCTTGATTTAGGCCCGAAATGGATTTCTTTTGTGAGCTGCGCTCAGCGCTCATCGCGCCACTTGCAGACCTGATCACTCTTGTTTTTCGGACGAGAAATGTTACTAACAACTATTATGAAGTTAAGTTGGAAACTGAAATTGTCCTTCCATTATTTTCCTAATAAGATGCAATGTGGGAACTTAATCAAGAAGTAGATGAAATGGAGAAGACTCTTCCACTAATGACATTTTTAGTAGTATCTATGTATCTAAAATGTGACTGTAATCTTGAGACAAAAAGTCATATCGATTGTCTTTCCATTATTTTTCCTACTAAGATGCAATGTGGGAACTTAATCAAAAAGTAAAATCTTTAGACAAAGAGTCATACTGATTGTCCTTCCATTATTTTTCCTACTAAGATGCAATGTGGGGACTTAATCAAAAAGTAAATGATATGGAGAAGACCCTTCCACAAATGACAATTTTAATAATATTTATGTATCTAAAAAAAAGTGAGATGGAATGGAAAAGACTCTTCCACTAACGATAATTTTAGTAGTATCTATGTATCCAAAAAAAAATGACTGTAATATTCAAACAAAGACTCATGTTTCGTATGCTAGACCCCATTGAGTTGGATTGCTTTTGTTGATGATTGTCAGTCAGTTAGTACGCTTTGGTGAATGTACTTTTTGCAGTTATATTCCCATAACTTTCCCAGGAATCCAATAGAACTCAAACTGAGCCATCGAAACATTTTGAACAATAGAATATGTAAACTTCTACAAGTCTTTGTGTACTTTTGGCAATATCAAATAACCATTTAAAAGAATATATACTAAGAACATTTCAATGATATAAATCTTAAGAAGATACCGTTTGGTCATGAAGGCAATCCGCTGCTTGTCTTATAGCCTCTCTGGGAAGGGATTTTAGCGCATTATTTGCTACATCACAGATTGCTCCAACAACTTGCTTCCGAACAGCCTCGTCAGAATCCAGCAATCGATATGTAAGAGCAGCTGAGGTATAACAGAATCACCTCGTTAGTAAAATTGAGATTCATGAAATTCATCATAAAACAAGATTAAAGTTCAACTTGTAGTTTTTCTGCTCACCACTTATGGCAGATGACTCGGGCATAAATGGATTTGACAAAATACATTCTTTAGCAGACTCCACAGCTGCTAACCGAACCTTCACAGAATTGTCTTTAAATCTCTTCAAAAACTGTGACAGAAGTGGTTCAAACTCTTTTGCAAGATTGGGACCTGGAACCGCAAAGATACGCCCGAGAAGCTTTAATGAGCTCAGTCGCACATCTGGGATCTCCGACTGCACCAATTGTTCTTCATCAAATTTCTTGAGCAAGAAAAATCCATATATACTACACCTATGTGACTACACAATGAAAACCATCTACTAAAAATCCATATATACTACACCTATGTAACTACACAATGAAAGCCATTTACAAAAAACGCATTTGTCCGATACAGAAGAGAATTGAAATCTAATACAATATTGATACAATTTGCCTCTCCAATAATACCCAACTATCCATAATACTGATATCAACTGATTTATCTCTGAAAGAATGTACATAATAGATGATGATTACAGTCACAGGTCTTAGAGAGAATGGAGAAAAGTGCATGGATCGTAATAGATTATGATGCCCACATTTTTCCAATGCATTATGATGTCCACATACCAGAAACAATAAATTATGATGCCCACATTTTTCCAATGCATTATGATGTCCACATACCAGAAATAATAAATTATGATGCCCACATACCAGAAGCTCTCGAGTCAAAATTGGAATAAGGAACCGCAATATCTGAGGTGCACACTGATAAATGCTCAAGATTATCTCACGATAGTTCATTATGATATCATCATAATTTTGCTGTTCATTTTGAAATTCGTTTTCGCCTGACATTACTGTCGTGAGAAAGAATCTGACATTTGGCTCAACCTTGCCAGCCACACACCTCATAACACTCATAGCCAGTCTATAGGCAGCTGGAGAACTATCCTGGAACATCATGTACCAAACACAGAATATTAGAAAGATTATCCATGATTGCGTTTTTTTTCCAGGTAAAATTTAAAGAAAACAACCTAACAAAAACTTGTTAGGTAAACTTTAAAAGCACCTAAGAATTACAGAACACAGAATTTGGAACACTTCACATAATGACAGGTATACTTTAAAAGCACCTAAGAATTACAGAACACAGAATTTGGAACACTTCACATAATGACACTTTTTGAAATTCAAGCTACCTAAAGAACACACAGAATTTGGAACACTTCACACAATGACACTTTTTGAAATTCAGCTACAAACAAGAAGGGTAAAAGGAACTTAACAGAAGATAAAATAGATGAAATTCTAAATATCAGAAAATAGAATAAATATTTTATGGTGTAACACATACCTTGCTCTTTTTGATCAAATTCTTTAATAAGATTGATATTAAACTTTCCGAAATAAAGTCGCTGTCATGGATAATGTCAACCAAAATTGTTTGCATGGCTCGTAAGATAACTTCTGAGTGATCTTCTCTGATAAAACAGACAAGATAATTTTATTAATGGAAACAAATAACAATAAAGAAATCAACCAAGTCCATAGAAAACATTCTTCCAAACTGAAACTAATAAAAGATAATAAAGTATAAATGTAAAATTAAAGTTGAGATATTTTTTTTAGAATAAAATT
>ML776677.1:1168494-1202578 GCA_009831015.1 Picea engelmannii | reverse complement strand
TACTACAGTCTTACTCTTTATCTATATCATCAGATCTCCTAGATCTGTACACTATTTAGGTAGTGAAGATTGATGTCTAAACTGTAGATCTAGTTGTTATACTCATTAAAATTTAAAAGATACTACTGTCATGCTTCACTGCCCAAATTCTAACATGGTATCAGAGCTTAGGGCGTAAAGAGCTCAAGACTTGCAGACTTGAGCCTGGGAAGATCCTCTCTTAAAGTTTGTTTTGCAGATCATAAGTAAGAAATGGTTTCCTGTGTAGATTTGAGAAGGAAACAGGGTTTTCAATTTTGGTTAAGCTACAAGGTAAGAAAATACCTTCACTCTTCTTAGCAGTCCTATTACCTCTTCTGAAAAGGAAACTGTTTATTGGTCATTCATGCTTTGGAAAGGAACTTGAATTATTTTCATTTCTAACTGTTAGAAAATGACTAGAACAGATTGAACATAAGAAAGTTCAATCTCTTCATTGTGCATTGTTAGTCAAGGTCCAAGAATGATACATAACTACCCCTTTCAATGTGGTACGTTGCAAGCTTCAAAATTGGTTTATAGACCTCTCCTAGCATACATCTTTGTCAACATAAGGTACTCCTTGGGAACTGTTTCTACTTATTTAAATCTCTGTGTCACTAACAGACTTGGAAAGTGTTGGAGGTTATTGACTTTCCTTCTATTTTGCAAACAAGATCTGAATGACTGTGGCAAGCTCTACTTGAACTGAGTTCTCTAGTTTGGCCTCTGTTTTAACAAAGCTCGTTCACCTCACTGTGTTTCTCTCTGCTGGAACTACCCCTATGATAAGAAGATATTATTTACTTCTTTATTTTGACTGATTGACATGAACACTCTTGTTCATCGTCTTGTACACTTCTGAGATGCAAATTTGGGTGCCAAAGAATACCTGTTTGGATCCTTGGTGGGGTGACCAATACGAGATGGGAGAGTTTTCCTTGTTAGGAAAATCTAGAGGCTAGGGTCCTTTATCTTTGGAAGGGACTCTTAGTAAATCCTCTAGTTTACCCTTGATCATCTTCTGATTTCCAAGATTTTTTGTTTAACTGAAAATTAATGATAAACTTTCTCTTCTACTGAGTTAGGTCATGTAAATCAAAGGTCTGATACAAATGCTTGGAACTGCAACCATCATCTTAAGATGATATGTGATAGGTTTAAGGTTTTTACTACTAATGCTTGGTAAGTGCTCAACTTTTATTTGATAAGATATTGGCAAAATACAATGGCTTTAAACAGAACTACTGGTAAAGGATCTTTAAACTATGTAACCTTACTAAATGACAACACCTTATATGTTTTTGTACTACAAGAGTACTCAAGCCTTAAAGTTAACCGCAATACATGGTTGGTGGAATTTTGGAAACAACATTGGTACTTGGTTTTGAAGAAGAACATGTATGGGTAAACTTATGTAGAACATATTTTGTCATGAGTCTTTTTTTAGACGTATTGTTTTTCATATGGATGAGTTTTTCTTTATCCATAGATTAACCACTTAAGAATATTAAAATTACTTGAACTAACAGATTTTTATGAAAGTAAAGTTCAAGTATGTCTTAAAGCCTAGACAGGTGTCATGGATATTTTTTGTGACTATAAGTGAGATATGTTTACCTTCCTGTATCCATGTCTCGATGGAATACTGCTAGAATCTCATATGTATTTTTTATGTAAGCTAAGTCTTTCTCCCTGGTTGGAAACCCAACTGTCTGTTTGGTCTGTTATGAAAAACAACTTGTACCTTTGGGCTACTGGTTATAGAGTCCAACATTTTACCTTGACAGTTGGGGTATCTTTGTTTTGAGAACCCTATCCCTTTTCATTGAATTAGAGCCATTGGCATAGGAGCTCTAAAGTTTGACTCAACTTTACATATTGAACTTGGAACTGACACCAAGAACATATTGAAACGATATGAACACCAGAACAGAGTCAAAAGTTTGTATAGGCTCAGAGGGAGCCAATTTTCATATGACAAAAAGACAGATATGTTATGAGACTCAGAGGGAGCAGTCCCTGTATATGAATTAGTCCTTGAACTTCAACAGAACTGGAAGCTTAATAGAATATAGGGACACTATTAGTTTCTTTAGAAGAAAACCAGCCTGGTGCCAAGAAATACTAAAGGAAGCAGAAAAGTTTTCAAGCATCTAAAGGGCATTTTCAAAGAAAGCAGAAACCAAATAAGTACTCTGGCCCTACAGATAAATTGAATCTTGTGATTAATTCAGAACCTTCCACATTTGAAATGTGGGAAGATGTTGTGATAGAAAAGAATGATGTATGGTCAGTGTTTTCAAAGACCTCACGACAAATCAGTGGTAACCTAAATTGGCCTTATGAGATAAATCCTACAACAGATGATTGTATTGAGGTTAAAGTTGTGACTCGTGAAAGAAGGGATTATTTATGACTAGACCTTAACTTCCGTCAGGATCTTTTGTCACAAATTTTTTTTTGGATACTTCTTAACAGTGAAAGTTATGCAAGAGGCTATCCATGGGAAAGATTCCCACAATCTCCGAAAACTCTGTATGAAAGTATTGACAGATTTTTGGCTTCATCCTTAGAAGGATTATCTGTTCCTTACAGGAAAAGAAATTTTTATATATAGCTCAGACTAAGAGGGATCTCTTCAGCAGAAGTTAAGACTTGGGTCTTTTACATTACTTCCTGAGCTTGGAGTTTTGGCAGAAACTAGGAGAGATATTTCTCTCACAGGGTAAATATGTAGTTAATGTGCTTCACAGATTTGGCATGATGGACTGCAAGTCCATGAGCACACAAATGA
Source organism: Picea engelmannii (assembly GCA_009831015.1). NCBI lineage: Eukaryota > Viridiplantae > Streptophyta > Pinopsida > Pinales > Pinaceae > Picea > Picea engelmannii. Next base: position 1,199,763 of record ML776677.1, on the reverse strand, counting down.
TCTATAATCTAAAGAAACTACGAGATCAGGCCACAGATTCGGATCCAAAGGATCCCACCTTATATCGACAGATCATTGATTTATCTAGTACATACGAGACCAGACATTTGTTATGCGGTAAATGCTCTCAACTAGTTCATGTGTGAACCGATGCATTTACTTATAGTTACTATGAATCATATTCTGAGATATGTTTTTAGTGGAGGTGTAATGCTCCATGTTTTTACAAATTCAGTCTGGATGGGCAATACAGTGAATCGAAATAGCACTTCTGGATTTTTTCTTCATTCTAGGTTCATAAATGATTTCTTGATCCTGTAGGAAATAGGGCTCCATAGCCCAAAGCACTGAAGAGTCAGAAGACATTGCTGCAAGAATAAAAGTAGTGTGGCTTGGGAAGCTACTCTTCAACTTATTCATCTCAGAACTTGAACCCACAATCATTCATGGTGACAATCAGAGTTGTGTAAAGCTCATCGAGAATTCAGTGTTTCATGATAGATCGAAACACATTGAGATGAGATATTACTATGTCCGGTACATGGTTCAGAAGAACGTTCTCAACATTCAGTATGTTCTGATAGCAGAACAGACAACAGATATTTTCACCAAGCCACTGTCCCTGACAAAGTTTTTATACTTTCATGACAAGCTTGGTGTAGCTGAGAATGTCTCTCTTGCTGAGAGGGAGTGTTAAATTTATAGCAGTTGCAAGAGCCATTCTTCGGGAGGATGGAAAAGACCGTAGCTAAGATCTAGGGCCCCCAAGTGCACCCCTGGGGTTTCTTGGTCTGGGACCAAGCAGCTAAAGCCCCTAGACATGTCTAGGGCCTCTGCAAAAGTCCAGGGTACCCATGCCTGGGGTATGGGTTGATCCTTGGTCCTGTACCTTGGTGGATAAGACCCCATGAGAGGGCCCTCATTGGAGGACTGGGGTTCTTGGTCTGGTACCAAGCAGTAAAGACCCCTGAGAGGGCCCCCAGTATACGACTAGGGTTCTTGGTCTAGAACCAAGTAGTTAAATCCCCTAGATAAGCCTAGGGCCCCTGGACATAGCCCAGGGTACCCATGCCTGTGGCATGAGTTGATCCTTGGTCTTTGACCTTGGTGGATAAGACCCCAGAAAAAGTTATGGGGCTACTTGATTCTTGATCAAGTATTTTGTTAGTGTATGACCTTCCTTGAAGAAGGACATGACCACATGAGGGATAAGTCCCATATGCAATGCTGATAAAGTAATAAGATCACCATGAAAATGAATGAACGAGTATTGCCACCTTGTAAGCCTTCCTTAACCCTCTCCTACCCTTGCTTGTGTGTTTTGGGGTTTTATGTTGTTTTGTTTTAAAGGGTTAATTAAAGTTTAAATTGAATGTTTATTATATCATGTTTAAATTATTTAATTTAAACATGTTATATTAATTATTTTTAATTTAATTTATAGTTTTATTACCCTAGCCTAAAGTATAAATTGAACTCCCTACCCCTCACATTACAGACTTGTTATCTTATGCTATTGTGCTCCTAAAGTCTATGGTTCTATCTCCTTGTTGTGGCCCCATTCTGCTGGTATAGTGTCTCCTTGCTGCTGCCTCTTCTATTTGCTATTGCAGAGGTTGTATGTAGTGTTGCGGATCCTTGTGGGGACTGTGAGGTGAGTACAACCCTCCTTCTATTGTTGTAGGGTTGTTGACTGCAGTGCGACCTCTCTTATTCTGCTGTGGTGAGCCTATAGGGTGCGGCCCTTCTTGTTTTGTTGTGGTAAGCCTATGTGGAGTGCGGCCCTCTCCTAGTGTTGTGTGTGGCTGGTTGATACAACCCTCTCTCCAACTGCTGTGTGAGCTGTCTGAGGTGCAACCTCTACTTCTGCTATTGTCTGAGGTGTGGCCTCCTCTAATTTGCTGTTGTGTGGAGTGTGACTTGTCCTATCCACAGCCGTGTGGGCTAACTATGCTACGGCCCCTTCAAATCACTGTTGTGATGTGATCTAGAGTGCCTCCCTCTCTTCTACTATGAGGTGTCTATTGTTCCATCCAAACTGTGACCTCCTTCCTTGCCTTTGGTTTTCTTCAGTGAGGGTTTGTTCACAGAAAACGCTGTGTGAGGGTTTGTGTTCTTTACCTATTCTTTGTGTGAGGGTTGGACAATGCGAATTCTTTGTGGCCCTATCCTTTTGGTGGCAAGGAAGTTTCTTCATCTCTTGGCAAGAGATCCAACCTATATGGTGGATCTATGACCTGGACTTTGCCTGAGCATAATTAAAAATGGTTCTGCATCTCTTGGCAAGAGATCCAACCTATATGGTGGATCTATGACCTGGACTTTGCCTGAGCATAATTAAAAATGGTTCTGCATCTCTTGTGATGGCTATGATTTCTTCAGAGGTAAGGTTTAAGGATAAGGTAAGCTATCTATTAACCACATTCAGATCTGAACCTTGTTTTGATTTCAGTACTGTTTGATCTATCTAGATTTGTGTTTCAGTATTGACAACTATTGGATCAAAACTGTATATTGAGTTTACCTTTYTGTTTCTACAGTTTGATTGATTGTTTAATGATCAGATTGTTTTGAGTTTAGATCTGTATATCTTTATTTAAGTTTGAGTTCAGATCTGTACTACAGTCTTACTCTTTATCTATATCATCAGATCTCCTAGATCTGTACACTCTTTAGGTAGTGAAGATTGATGTATGAACTGTAGATCTAGTTGTTATACTCATTAAAATTTAAAAGATACTACTCTCATGCTTCACTGCCCAAATTCTAAAAGTAACTATATTATAATTGAAATTGTTTCATTATGATTATATAACCTATTTAAAAGTGTGGTTTTGTTTTGTTTTCAAAGGAAGTTTAATTGTTTTAGAGGGAAGTTTAATGGTTTTAGAGGGTGAGATGATTAAAAAAAAGTTCAAAGATAATTCTACTAATGTGCAATACCAAAAGTTATTTTTAGATATTATTTTTATTACTCCAAAAGGTGTTGTCCGTCTAGATAACTTTCGGCGTTTACTAGCCACAACACGAGCCACTTTGCGGCTGTGCTAGTATATGATCTATAAAATGATTTGTTGATGTTTTGGTTTGTTTTAGTCATTTTGTTGGAATGTCTTGATTGCCGAAAAAAAGATTGTTCAACAAAATGTAAAAAAAATGCAAAACAAGATTGCAAATAACATAACAGTAGTTTAGTCTGAAATATTGGTTTCAAAACCTAAAAAACTAAAGGCAAGGTTGAGATATTGGTTTCAAACCCTAAAAAAAACTAAAAGCAAGATTGAAAGATTGGTTTCAAAACCTAAAAAACTATAAGGCAGGATTGCAAATATCAGTAGTTTAGTCTGAGAAATTGGTTTAAGAGCCTAGAGACAACTTCAAACTGTTATGTTCGACTCAACTTCAAACTGGGATTAGGGTTTCCATTGTTATGATTTTCCCTATCGGACTGTGAACTCTATGGTCACGTTCCTCGTGGTTAACTGATTCTGCGTGCATTGCACTCTTTCCATTCACTCTTTCTAATGCAGAAACAAAAGGAGTGGATAATAAAACTTACCTCCAATGTCTCGAGCAGATATCTTTTGGGGAAGAGAGATCTGTTCAGCCTCTCGCCGATTTCGAACAATTTTTGTTCCACGGAGTGAGACATGGTTGCCACCAGCCTGCAAGTGAAGTGAACCCAGACGCAGCCGAGTCTGCAACAGTTTAACCGCCGATGCAAAGCCTGTAAATTTGTGCTCTAACAAGTATCTGACCAACAGAACCCGCGTGAATCTTTAGCATTCATATATTCGCATGCCAAAGTGATGTCGCAGAACGTATTCGCATTTAATCACTTGGCTTTAAAAACAACGTATTCGGATTTAATCACTTGGCTTTAATAACAATTGTAGGAAGTCCCTAGTTTCGAATTAGGGAATAATTAAGGGATTTAATTTTAATTGCTTATTAATTTTCGATATATATATTTTTAAATTTCCAAGTTATTCGGATGTTAATTTACCACTTATTTTCTATAATGTTATTAAAATATTTTGGAAGTTATGTCTTGACAGAGTGTAATATAGTTAATTTTTAATAATTTTTAACTTGAGAACATTTTGCCCACTTTGAATGGTATACTACTGATTTTAAGGAGGTTAGGTTTAATATGTTAAATGTAACCACTTAAATTTATTATTTATTTATTTTCAATATTTTAAAATGATTTTGATGAGTTTAATTTTAATTGTTTATTAATTGTTGATTATTTTTCTAGATTTTTAAGTTACGGGGGTATTGGGTAATTTTAAATAATTTTTAATTTGAAACCATTTTAAAGAGTATAATAATAAGTAGGGAGCTTAGTTTTAATATAAATTTTTTTCCGTCTTCGAGGTGTAGGACAGTCGGTGACGGATCCGTGTTGAAAAATCACCGGTTCGAAATTTGTGGGGACAAAAAATCCAATCATGTTAAGGGTGGGTCTGGCTCAGGCCAGTGCGATCCCCCGGTGATTGATTTTGATGGCTTAGATGCCCCCGAGTCGCGGTTTCTCAAGCCACAGGTTAATCCCGATGCCAACATGGTCGGCCACATTAACAAACAATATATATATATATTCAATTTTTTTATAGGAAAACCTTTCACGTACTTAAATTTATTATTTATTTATTTTCAATATTTATAAAATGATTTTGATGAGTTTAATTTTAATTGTTTATTAATTTTCGATCATTTTTCTAGATTTTTAAGTTATGGGGTGTTGCGTAATTTACCACTTATTCATTATAATATTGATTAAAATATTTTGGAAGTTATGTCATGACTCGGTGTAATATAATATTATTCTATTTTTAAGATCACCACCAAGCCACATCAAATTGGTGTATGAGACCCCCTTGGTGTATGAGACCCCCTTGTTTGTGGGACAAGGGACCCCTCCACCTAGCTATTTGAGTGGTAAAGTCTACTGAAAGTATTTTTAACTTGAGACCAATTTAAATGGTATAATACAGAGTTTGTGGAAGTTAGGTTTAATACATTAAATTTAACTACATGAATTTATTATTTATGTATTTTTTGATGAGTTGAATTTTAATTGCTTATTAATTGTTTATCATTCTTTTAGATTTTTAAGTAATATTGACTTGGGCGATGCCCAATTTACCACTTATACTCTAATATTGATTAGAATATTTTGGAAGTTGTTCATTGATAGATTTTTAAGTAATATTGACTTGGGTGATGCCCAATTTATCACTTATATTCTAATATTGATTAGAATATTTTGGAAGTTGTTCTTTGACTTTGTGTAATATAGTTAATTTTTAATAATTTTTAACTTGAGACTATTTTAATTTTAATATATTTTTTTGAAAAACTTTTACAATTCAATGTACTTAGTCTAATTTAGGGAATAATTAAAAGGATTTAATTTTAATTGCTTATTAAATTTTGATATTTTTTTTTTCTGAATTTCCAAGTTCTCCGAACGTTAATTTACCACTTATTCTCTATAATGTTATTAAAATATCAAGTTCTCCGAACGTTAATTTACCACTTATTCTCTATAATGTTATTAAAATATTTTGGAACTTATGTCTTGACTCAGTGTAATATAGTTAATTTTTGATAATTTTTACCATTTTGCCCATTTTGCATGGTATAATACTGATTTTGAGGAAGTTTGGTTTAATATGTTAAGTGTAACCACTTAAATTTATTATTTATTTATTTTCAATATTTATAAAATTATTTTGATGAGTTTAATTTTAATTGTTTATTAATTTTCGATCATTTTTCTAGATTTTTAAGTTATGTGGTGTTGGGTAATTCACCACTTATTTATTATAATATTGATTAAAATATTTTGGAAGTTATGTCTTAACTTGATTTATTTTGTTTCGATGATGTCATTAATATTTTTTAAAATAAGGAAATAAGTCATAATAATGGGTAATTAAATTTAATAAAATTACAGTGTAATATAGTCATTTTTTTATATTTTTAACTTGAGACCATTTTAAACGGTATAATTGAGAGTTTGTGGAAGTTAGGTTTAATACATTAAATTTAACCACATGAATTTATTATTTATGTATTTTTTGATGAGTTTAATTTTAATTACTTATTAATTATTTATCATTTTTTTTTAGATTTTTAAGTAATATTGACTTTGGTGATGCCCAATTTACCACTTATATTATAATATTAGAATATTTTGGAAATTGTTCATTGAATTTATGTAATATAATTAATTTTTAATATTTTTTAACTTGAGACCATTTTAAACAATATAATAATAAGTAGAGAGCTTAGTTTTAATATATTTTTTTTCCCAAAGAAGTGTTTGGGGAAAACCTTTGAAGTACTTACAATTCAATTAGTCTAACTTTTTATTTTTTTACCTTTTTTTGATCGGTTTTTTCTAACTATTTTTTCCTATACACATGTGAGAGTTTTTTTCACTTTAACATTATAAATTATCAATTTTTAAAACTAACTATTATTCAACATTATTCATATATAACCTATTTCTCAAAAATATTATTGATTAATCACCATTTTTTCATGATTAACGTTCAATGCATCAAACATACATATAAAATATAAAAACATGATACAACTCAATAAAATACTACTTATTAAATATGACAAATACTACTTATTGTTTAAAAAATATATATTTTAGAATATAAAACCATGATACTAACTCAATAAAAAAACTAGTTCTTCCCTAAATAAAAGCACTAGTTGTTAAACAAAATAAAGGTACTCATTCTTAAACAATACAATGGTTATTAAATAAAATAAAAATACTAATTTTTAAACAATAGGTTTTTCATGTGAGGGTTTTTTTCACTTTAATATTATAAATTATCATTTTTTAAGATTAACTATTATTCAACATATTCATATATAACCCATTTCTCAATAATATTATTGATTAATTACCATTTTTTCATGATTAACATTCAATACATCAAACATGTATATAAAATATGAAAACATGATACAACTCAATAAAATACTACTTATTAAGTATGACAAATACTACTTATTGTTTAAAAAATATATATTTTAGAATATAGAACTATGATACTACCTCAATTAAAAAACTAGTTCTTCACTAAATAAAAGCACTAGTTGTTAAATAAAATAAAGGTATTCATTCTTAAACAATACAATGGTTCTTAAATAAAATAAAAATATTAATTTTTAAACAATAGGTTTGAAAAACCTTCCAAAAAAAATAAAAAAACATAAGGTACAAAAATCTACCAACCATGGGAGTAAAATTTGTTGTTGTGAGTATCTTATTATAAAAATATGGTAAAAGTTGTTGTTGTGAGTATCTCATTATAAAAATATGCTACATAGTCTTCTATTCAAGATACATATAGGTTAATTAATGTGATTTTATTATTCACTACTCATTGTTTTTTTAGGGAAGGTGATTTGGACAATGCCTTAAGTTGCTAAGATTTTTAGGAGCAAATTTTTAAGTTTGTGCACTCGGAAAATTTATTAATATTATACCACAATTAAGTCATGGATATTTAATTAATGTTGTTTTTAGGTTTTATGTTTTGTGATCTCAAATTAAAAAATCAAGGTAGGTCATCAAATTTTATTGTCCAAAAGTGATCACAAAATATTTTGTTGCCTTTTTTGGTGCTTTATGGGGTGGAAAATTAGAGTATGGTCTTGTACTACCACTTACTGGGTTGAACCTCAATTCCACTTAACATGATTAAAACTACAACAAAAATATTTTGGGCTTTAAACAACATTTTGAGAGGGAAAAATTCAATAAATAGGAGTGGCTTTCTTAATTGTCACGAGTCTCGTTGAGATCTTTCTAATGAGCTAAAAAAGTCTAAAAATGAAATTAGTATGAGAAAAATAATCCCTTAACAAGTTTATTAGAGTCGAGGTTGCTTTTTTTTTTTTATTAGATAATGACTAATTCTTTGATGGTTTCATTCTCCTTTGTAGCCAAACCTATGTTTCACTTACCTTATCTTGTCAACATTGTTTTTATAATGTATTCATGCCTATGGATTTAGATTTAAATTGTATATATTACATTAACAACCCTATTATGTACTCAACATTTATCATTTTTTTACATTTGGTATGGAATTCATCCTTGTTTATTTTATTTTATGAAGTAATGCACCTCTTTCCTTAACAAGATAAATGTGGCCTTTGAATGATTTCAAGATATGTTTTACTATTGTTCATAATTTAACATTGCAAATTCGATTGTATGTTGTATGCTAGCTTTGGTTGTATTTATTCCATGTATAAGGCAATTCTTATTGCGGCTCTAATTTGGCCCTAATCCTATAAAAAAGATACATATGATTTAATTTTTGGTCCATAATTTCTTTATGTTACAAATTGTTCATACCTCAACACATGTTTGACTTATAGCTAGATTTGATTTGACATTGTTATATCTCATTTAATGTTTACATATTCACTTGTGGAATTGCAGTTTTCATATCTTGCTATATTTCTCATAAACACAATAAAAAATGTGTCAATCAAATGAAAATAATGTGCACGTCAACAAGATTTTACTATCTCTTTTCCTTCTCTCAATTCCTTCATTTATCTTTTTCATCACTCTATAGTTTCAAGTACAAGTTATATGCATTAGTCTGGATTCTTTTCTTTGTTTTTTTTTTTTTTTTTTTTTGCATAATTCAATGATTGTTTTGTTCATTTTAAGTTTTGATGATGAATGGGGTAATAATGACTTATATGTCATCTTCTTGCATGTTATTATTGTTTGATATATGATTTTATGGGGCCAAGGATATAATATCCAAGGAATAGGCCACATAATCATAATATATGGAGAGTTGGATAGAGAAACATAATTTGACTTTTTGTCGATTTCACTGCAAACTATGAAAATTTACATATTTAGTTCAAAATGGTCATTTAAATCTATGAGATAATCCAAATGTACAACTTCCCTATTTCCATTTCCCTCATATATTTTCCCATAGTCAAACATTTATGAGATTCATCATGTTGTGGCCTTTACTACTAATGTATGAAATGTTGCTGTTTATATGATTATCAGATCTTATAGTTATTGTCTTATGATTAATAACAAAATTCACTTTCATACATCAATTATCATAGAATAACTATACACTAAAAATCTCAACAATAATAATGCAGTGAAAATAACAAGATCTATAAATATTAACCATGCACAGTAGATACAAGAACACAACTCAAGAACACAAGAGTTTATCCTGGGAAACCCAACCTTGGGAGAAAACCCAACAACCTTTCTATAAAATAATTCATTCCAGGATATTACCAGTACATCACCATCAATAGCCAAAACACCATACATAGAAGATCCTCCCCAAGGCTAGCATCACCAAGACCTAGCGCCTCAATAATATGACCAAGAGAAATCAAGAATATCCTTCCCAAGTGTGGCACACTCATCAAGATGCCAAAAACCCAGAAATAACAAAATTACAAAAAACTGTAGCTGGAAATTTCTTGTGCACATTGTATAAGGAGTTTTCTGATTATCCAATTGAAATGAGCCAATCCTATATTTATACTAATCTGAGCATCATTTTGGGGCTGACTTCTTATTTTTGGGTCTTCAATTATTTTATTATTTCCTATCTTTTACTGGTGGGGCCAACTTCTCTTCCCAGGGCTTCTGTAAATGTGTAGATGGGTCTTCTTGTATTTTTTTGTGGATAATGACTGCCCAAATTTGCAAATATCCAGTGCTCCCTCTCAACGAGGGAGACATTCTCCATACTTCGATTTCTTCTGTCATAGAAAGGTTTCTTTATGATCCATATTGATGTTCCATCTCCCCACACACATTCCATCCTAGAATATGAATGTGATAGCATCACAATTCCATCTACTCATTGACACGAGAATGATTATACCTGGGCCATTTTAAAATACAAGCCAAAACCTAGAATCATGCCATGGACTCCTTAACAGATGAGATCAAACCCTCAAAGTGCCACAACCTCTCCAAGAAAATCAGTACAACCCAAAACTAAAAAAAAAACAAGATGAATCTCCAATGAAGATCCTGGATGGATCATCCTCCTTGTCTAGCTAGGGTGGATATTGCACCACCCAAACTATACCTGCAGTGGAAGGGTTTTTCTCAAAACCCCAACGAAAATGTTGGCTACAAGAGAACTCAATAAGATATCAAATCATAATATGAAAGTGAGGCTCTACCCCTCATTTTATGATTTTCCATGCCTTCTAGAACTTTCCCTTATTTTACCAAATCAAATGCAACTTCTAGAATTTCCCCTTTTTTAATAAATAAAATATAACCTTTATTTTCCCTCCAATTTTCACTTTAATAATGGTTAAGTAACTTATTAATATAAATTTATTTTACTTCTCTAATGTCACTTTAAAAACATCACATATCCTAACTAAGTGACATTAAATGACCCCCCTTTTTACACCTTTTTCTCCACTGAAAATCCATGGAAATCCATTCTACTAAAAAGTAGGGGAAGCAAAAAATGGGGACATGAAATGAATATATTAGACAACTAGATGTTGATTTAATAGATCAGATGGATTTCTTATTAAAAATAACTATGAAAATAAATGACAAGAATAATTTAATACAAATGGGAATAATACACAACTGCACTTGAATAGGATATTATCCAATGTGCCATAGGTCCCCCTACGAATACCTTGGTTTTGGGCCCAAGGACCATTCCTTCACTCAATGCATATGGCTGAGCCAAGTCTAGTGCATTCAAATATAGGAGCACAAGCCAGGGTTGCAACAAGGTGAGACATCCCTTTAGGGTTCAAAGCCTTAGAAAGACATGGGTTTTGGGTGGGAACAAATTAGGGTTAAGAGTATTTGTGAGGATCCAACCTAAATATGCCACCATTATCATCATCACAATATGATTTGATTCATCATCATCTTAAATTAAATTCAAATCATTATAATTATAATCATCCTATTTAGATTCATCATCTTCTTCTGAAAAGTGAGAAGGAAGAAAGAATAGAAAATGACATAAAATAAAAAGCAGTGTACCTTAAATCATATTCATAGTTATCATCAATATATGAAGATCTATTATCAACATCTTTATCCAACAGGAGAAGGAAAAAGAGAGGGGAAAAGATGGATAGATATATGTCTATGACCTAGATAAAATAAATAGATAGATACTTCAAGCTAATGAAATGAAAATGTGAACAATAAGAGATGATATGTAAAACCTAATGATCACCATATGCCTCTCTTTTTTGAAGAAATAGGTAAGGGGCATAGACGCACTAGTCAAGGTTAAGATTAGACGATAATATGAGGGTATGTATCCCTACTCCCATATCATTAATGGGAGTATTAGTGCCAATTTTGAGATCTTTGCATGAAAAATTGGCTAGAAGCATGCACCCATTGTTGGATTGAAATCCATTCATGCCCCCTTAATTCATGTATTGATTCAACCTCCCACATCTTTATTTACTAATTATACCTAAATAATAATGAAGGTTGAGTTTGGCGTGATTAGAGGGGAGTTTTACCTGCTAATATAGGTCTCAATCTAATTTTCATAGTCTTGTACCCTCCCATAGTCTTTTATTTCATACCTAAATTTTCCCTCCCTTGATCTACCTCTCATATGTTAGGGCCAACCTTTAGGGGTTTTGAACCGAAAATTAGGTGTCAAGGGCTACCATTTCTCAACCATTTTCTTATTTCGACCTAAAGACCGACTAATGTAAGAAAATTAGCTATGCCAACACCTTATTATCCTATAGGGATCTAATCTATTATATAGATATTATGCCTACCATTATGTATTAATTAATGTTCATCTCACTCATATCATTTTGTATTAATATATTTATAAATAATAGATACCTTACCTTCCTATAGTTATTCATAGTCTTGTATTTCCTTACCATAGTTTCTTTAATACCAAAAGACCCTTCGGTTGGCCCAGTTGGACATGGAACTTAAGTTTTAATTAATCATTCTACCCTTCCTTCTCTTGGCCCTCATAGGTCCAATTGGCCTTTCATAGGTCAAGGTAAACCTTAGACTGTCAACGAGGAGGAGCTAGGTTATTATATAGATATTCTTGCAATTGTGTATTAATGCTCACATTAAAGCTCACTAATATACTTTAATTATTAATACATACATTACCTTGTGTCTTTCCCACCCCAGCCATCACAACGTAGTATTGAAAATTTATGAATTGTTGGAACATTTTTCTTTATTAGTGGTAGGCCAGGTTAATTTGAATGTTTTCTTTTGTGTAGAGTCGAATATCTCAAGTATGCACCATTGATTCCCACCCAAAACCTATGTGAATGATATATGTGCATGTGCTTCTGTTGTGCATATGTATGTGCTCATGTATGTGCATGAGCTAATTTCAAAACTATAGGTGGGCATGGTTTGGTTTCAAAACCATATTAATGACTTTTTTGGTTTTAGAATCCCAAAATGAGGCTAGATAACTTCACTAGTTCCCAAGGCCCACAATGGAATTCAAACGAAGAAACATTGCCATTACAAGTAGGGCCCTACCTTTTAGCTATAAAAATATGCTAGAAAAAAAGGGTAAAATAATACACATTCCCTTTTCAGAGTAAATAGGTACCTAACCTATGTCTTTGAAAATGGAAGTAGCAGATGATATCAGGGTACTGGTGATATTAATGCATAAGGGAGGTCAGATATGAAAGGAAAGTGGGGCCAACTCCCAAATGACTATAGATAGGCCACCATATGGAAAAGTTCAAAAAAACCATAGGGAGGGCTTGCAAGGAACCAACTAAGGTTTCTAACTAACCCAATACCTATAAGTAAGATAAGGTTTATAACTAAACAATTGTATAAGGTTTTCAACATACCTAGATAGTTAAGGTTATTAACTAACCTACATAAATAAACTAGCTAAGGTTTTCAACATACCTATCTAGTTAAGGTTATTAACTAACCTACCTAAATACACTACCTAAGGTTTAGAACCCAAAAATGATAGCATTGGTTCATATACACATACCAAGTTAGATAAGGTTCCAACCAACCATCTCACATTGTGTATTAACACATTAAAGCTCACTAATATAATTAGTTTAGTGGCAGAGGAAAGATTTTGAATTCCCCACTACACCTCTTTATATCCAAGTCAATGGGTTGAGGGTAGTGTTCCAATGTACGAAGGATTGGAAGATAGACGGTCAACACTTCATGAGTGATTGTTCCATGTCATGATTTTCCCTCATTTAAATTGATTCAATGTGCATGTGTATTCTCCATAGTGAGCTTAGACATATTAATAGTCGCTAAGGAGATGGAACTAGATACAAAACAACTAGATCTAATCTCAATATTCAGTAGTGTCTCTTGTTGATTAAGGTTGGTTGTCATTGATGTCAACCCTTGAAGAAAGTTTGGTAGAAAATTCTGGTAGCACAAAGGTTTGGGTAATGGACCCAAGTTTGTTTCATGTATAATKGTATGAATTTTAATATATTTGAAGGTAGTACTATTCTATATGGATAGTACATGTCATGCCATTTCTGGTGGTATGTGGAACATCACATAACTCATCACGGTTTGAGAGTTATAACCTTACGAAGTTGGAGGACCCTCATATGTTGGCTTGAAGCCCCAAAAGGTCAAAGAAGTCAAAGAGGTTGCAAAGAAGAAATTATTATTTAAATGATAAAGTAAAGTGACAAAGTCAAGAAGGATTATTTAAATAATAAAGTGAAGTGACAAAATCAAAGAAGATTATTTAAATGATAAAGTGAGGTGACAAAGTCAAGGAGGAATATTTAAATGATAAAGTAATGAAGAAATTTCTAATTATGGAAAGTGGTTAACCCTAAAAATGAGGAAAATAGGTTAAGTGACCTATAAATGGGTTAAGTGACCTAGAAGATGTTATTTGGAGAGTATAAATAAGAGGCAAGGATCTCTCATTTTATATCACACTTGAGAATATTGAATATCTATAGGTGACTGAGGTAACCAAAGGATATCTAAGTCGAATTTCAGAGGGAAGGTGAAGAAAAGAAGGCCGGAATTCAAAGGAGGATAAATTCTTTTGATGATTCTTTCTAAGGTATGCTATTTATAGGTCATCTCACCATTTTTGCAATAATGTTTTTTCTAGAATGATTCAGACCATGAAATTGATAGGCCATTGAGGAAACATATCCAAGTATCTGTGGTAAACAATTCATCTTGTGGGTTGTTGTATTTTTGGAATTACACTCAGTGGAAAATAGGGTTTGTGGCTAGTCCCGAAACCAGTCTAAAACAAGTGTTTCGGGTAAAAACGTCATAACTTCTTGATAACAAATCCAAATTCAGTAAGACAAAATGTGTTGGTTAGGGTACATTCTATATTATGTTGTGTAACATTTTCAGATCCATTCAACAAATATTCCGTGCGGGGCATGCTCTATAAGGTCTCTCTCTAGAATAATCCAGAATTAAGCAAGGTATGCCATTTTTGCTATATCTCCTTTTCTGAGAGGTTCCAAGTAGTGACACCTGGAGGAATTGCATTAAACGAACTGAAGAACATTTTTTACTACTTTTAGATCTTTATTCATTACAGGTACATAGTTATGATTATTTCAAGTTAGGGTTGTTGACTAATCCTAAACTAGTCATGTGAGACTAAAGAAAAGTTTGATGAAAATGCTAGTCTCTTGTTGTGAACGTTAAGGAAGCTTTGCAGGTATGTGATCATATAAACCAAGTCTATTGTAGAGTTACAAATCATATTTGGATGATGAAATTGACGAGGGCTTTTGGTTAATGTACATGTTGGGTACATGGTTGAGACAAGTAGTTGATGAGTTGACACATACACGAGGTGTATAGTTGATGATGTTGGTACATATTGATGAGTCATTGTTGATGAGTAGTTGAAACATGATTGGTACATACTTGGTACATGGTCGGATGCACTTGTTTATGGTACAGACTGATTACAGGTTGTTTGGTACAGGTTGGTGCATGGTTGATGCATTTGTTTTTGGTACAGGTTGATTACAGGTTGAGGTGCAGGTTGATGCATGGTTCAGGTTTATTGGTACAGGTTTACAACGGTATATCTCACAGTGATAGTGTGAAAGTGGTTCCATCATTATACTTCTACTTCAGGGTGATTGGAGGGGGCAAGGACAGGTGGTTGTAGCCACCTTCCGGTTGTATATGGAGAACATAGGGGGTTGTAGCCTCCTTTTGGTTGTAGCCATAGAATAGGGGAGTTGGAGCTTCCTTTAGGTTTTAGCCTAAGAAACAAGGGGGTTGGAGCCTCCTTCCAGTTGCAGCTGGAAAACAAAGGAATTTTGTGCTTCTAATGAATGTAATTCTTCAAGACATATAAGAAAAAACATTCTGTGGTTTTCTCCCACTTTGGGTTTCCACATAAAACACTGGTGTATTGTGTATTTGTATGATTGTTCATTTGTTCATTTCTTATTTACTCTGCAGTTATTGGATGATAATGCTACATTGACACAACACTTGGATTGTATGGTTAAAAAGGATTTAATTGCTCTATTAATGATTCACCCCCCCCTCAGTAATCCAACAATTGGAATCAGAGTAGGTTCCTTCAAAAATCAATTTAACCACTGAAAGGTAGATCATGGAGAGCAACAACTTGTATAAAAATGGAATACCACAGTTCAATGGACAGAAGTGTGCATTTTGGAGCATAAGGATGAAAACATGTATACATGCATAGGGATTTAAAATTTGGCAATCAATTGTAGATGGATACACAACACCAGTAGTTCCACCAACAAATTAAAAAGCAGTGAAACTCGATCAGAATAATTCCAAAGCCAAAAATGCACTTCTGAATGGTCTTAGTGAAATGGTATTCACCAAAGTTTCACATTGTAAATCCACTAAAGAGATTTGGGGAAAACTTCAAAATATTTATGAAGGAGATTAAAAAGTCAAAGAAGCAAAGCTTCAAACTTATAGAGGTCAGTTCGAACAACTTAATATGAAGGAAGATGAGAATATTGTGGCTTACTTTTTACAAGTTGATGAAACAGTAAATGCAATCATAGGATTGGGAGAAGAAATCAAAGAATCTGTAATTGTTCAAATGTATTAAGATCTCTTCCTATGAGATTTAACCCTAAGATATCAGCACTAGAAGAAAGATCATATCTAAACTCAATAAGCATGGAAGAATTACATAGAATCTTCACAGCATATGAAATGAGAACTGAACAGGAAAATCCAGATATAAAAGAAGCAACCTTCAAAGCATCCAAAAAGTCAAAGAAAAAGGGAAGGAAAAAAGAAGAACATAACAACAACAGTGACGTCTTGGAAGATGATGAAGAAGTGGCCAACTTTGTCAAAAGACTGAACAAGGGAATCGATGGTAGGTATAGAGGTAAGCTTCCTTTAATTTGTTTTAATTGTGATGGTATTGGTCATTTTGCTAACAAATGTCCTTATAAGAAAAAAAGAAATGATAAAGGTTACTCAAAAGGCAAAAAAACATATAAAGGCAAAAGAACCACAAAGAAAGTTTTCAAGAAAAACTTATGCACCAAAGAAGACATCTCATCATTAGATGAAGATGAAGTCAGTGACCATGAGACAAAAAGAGTTCTATTCATGCAAGTAGAAGACTCTGATAAATAATATTTCGAAGAAGAATATGAAGAAGCCGAAGAAGAATATGAAGAAGTCGAAGAAGAAATTGAAGAGGCATAAGTTGACTACCGAGAGGAATCAATGTGTGGCATAGAAGTTATCAGAAGAGAAAAAAAAGAAAAACAAGAAACTACAAGAAGAACTAGACAAGAAAGAAGACACTCAAAAACTAGAACAAATGATCAAAAATTTGAAGGTTCAAATAGAAGAAGATAAAAGAATTGAAGAAGCACTCAAAGAACAACTATACAAAAAGGACAAGATCATTGGAAATTTCGAAGCAAATATTGTCACATTAAGAAAGGATCTTCAAAAGAAAAATATGCAGAAAAACTCAAAGGTTTTGGATGACATTATCAACAGTAAAAAATATCATCATGACAAGTTCAGACTTGGATACAATCAGACATAAAAAGGATCAAGATCCAAAACAATAGAGAAAGAAACATATCCAAAAATATTTGCAGAAACAATTAAGGGGGATAGGAAGATATACAAGGAAGATCATAGGGACACTCCTCCAAGGAGAAGATTCATATTTTAGAATTAATAACTGACAGATAGGCCTTAGGAAAAAGAAGAATTCATAAGAGTACCTCCTTTCATAAGATATTCAACTCCCAGGTATCAAACTATATTTTTTGGTTTATGTTATGCATGTAATAATTTTGGACATAAAGTTGTGAATTGCAGAGCTAACAACATGAACAAAAACAACTTTGAAAGTCATACACAAATGGGTTATCCAAGAAGGCCTAGTGAAACACAGAGAAGAAGTTACAACAAGTTTGAATCTTTGAGCATTGAAGTGGAATGTTACAAATGTAACAATTTTGGACACATGACCAAAGATTTCAAAATGACAGTCTCTCCTAGAGAACCGCAATAGAATAAAAACAATCACAGACAATAACCTTAGAAAAGGACATGGATAATAAAGTAGGATCAATATAGGAATGAAGAATGCACACTCGCTCTACAAGCTAAGTAGAAGAAACATGGTTGGTATGTTGACAGTGGGTGTTCAAAACACATGACAGGTGATAGAGATAGGTTTATTACATTACGAAAGGAAAGAGATGGATTAGTCTCCTTCGGAAATGATGATTCAACTAAAATCATTGGAAAAGGCACAGTTAGAATTGGGAACAAGAATACAAAGGAAAAAAATGTTCTACTAGTAGAAGATATGAAACATAATCTTCTAAGTGTGAGTCAAATGTGTGACCAAGGTCATAAAGTTACTTTTGATTCACAAAAGTGCGAGATAAGAAAAGAAGGTCTAGGAAAATTGATTGCTACAACTGTGAGAACTTCAAGCAACATATATGTGTTAAGTGAAATTGGAAATGAAAAGTGTTGTCTAGGAAAGGAAGATCAAAGTTGGATATGGAATAGAAGAATGGGTCACATACATTTTGATAACCTTTTCAAAGTCAACAAAAGAGAAGTAGTAAGATAAATGCCTCAGATCACAAAACCAATCAACACTTTATGCAAGCATTGTCAATAAGGAAAGAAAACAAAGACCAGGTTCAAATCAAAGGAATATTCAACGACAAGACCACTGGAAATTATGCATACTGATCTAGTTGGACCAAATACAACAATGGGCTTAAAAGGTGAGAAATACTTTATGTTATTAGTTGATGATTATACAAGAATGAATGCAGTTTGCTTTCTCAAAAATAAGTCAGAAGCTTTTTAAAACTTCAAGATCTACAAGGAAATGGTTGAAAATGAAATGGATTTAAAAATCAAATTCTTGAGATCTGATAATGGAGGAGAGTTCACTTCAAAGGAATTTATGGACTACTGCAACAGTCATGGAATAAAAAGGAAATTATCCGTTGCTAGGATACCTCAACAGAATGGAGTTGTTGAAAGAAAAAATAGGACAGTATAGGAAATGGCTTGAACAATGCTAATGGATTCCAAATTGGCAGATATGTTTTCGAGATAGGAAGTGCATACAACAGTTCACATTCAAAACAAAGTAATGCTCAGAACCAACACTAACAAAACTCCCTATGATCTATGGAAAGGAAGACCAGGAAATGTGAATCACTTCAGAGTTTTTGGAAGCAAATGCTACATCAAAAGAGAAGATGGAAAAATGGGAAAGTGTTGGCACAGAGGCAGACCTAGGGTTCATGCTCAAGAGAGCATCAACAAACCCTAACTACCGGCCCTTTCGACAACACCTGCGAAGTAGATGAAGTCTCACCCAAGGTAGAGGCAGGGGTGGTTGTAGGACTCAAATGTATGCAACCTTAGCTGGGACAGAAATCTGTGATTATAGCACTTAGCAATTATCTAACATGGTTTATCCATCAATATTCAACCCTTACAACACTTTGTAGATAGCACAAAGCATCACAGTATATACTTAGATTCAAGAATACTTAGCACTTAGATACAACAAGATAGATTGGGTTCACCAGATCAGACACTAAGCATCTTATATATTAGATATAACATTCATTCCTATCTCAGAAGCACAAATCATAACTAAATCTATTTAATCACATCAAACACTTAGCCAAGAAGGAGATAAACACATTAGGTCAAAGAACAGAGCACAATACACAAAGTTACTGTGGTTCACCCCCACCCTGGTGCTACATCCATAAAGTCTTCTTATTTATATTATCTCGGTCAACAGTTACAACACAGAGCTTCAATGACCCTTACTTTGCATAGGACAAAAGATCTGCGCAGCTCGCTAGATCCTTCTTCCTTGCACTTCAGCACAAAACTACAACAAATTGCACTTAGCTTTTCAATCTCCTTACAATCATGCACATAACACTTGCAATATACATTCGATCACACAGATCCAGTTACTAGCACTAAGCCTTTAGCTATACATCACATAGATGTGCCACTACCCTTACTTACATTGCCTAAGTATCTATTTATAGATTACAAAATGGGACTAAGCATGGGTAAACCCACGGGCTGACATCCCTTTCCCGTTACATCAACCCAAAACCCTAAAGGGACCCAAAAATAGGTCTAGTTTCCCTAATTTCCACTTCGTGTTGTGCTCCATCTTTGGCAAGCTATCGCAGTCCCCAAAACGGTCAAATATGACCAAGTATTCTTCAAAACTTGGTCAAGGGCCGGCAAAAAGTTTGACTTTCGTGTGGGAAAAGGAGTACTTGTTGGTTACTCAAGTACAAAGAAAACATACAAGTGTTACAATCTAAGATTGAACAAATTTGTAGAAATAATCAACGTAACAATTGATGAAACAGGCAGATCGGAATCAAAGGAAGAAGAAAATGAATCAATGGAACAAATTTTCGAAGAAGAAGCAGAAGATGAAAAGGAAGTAGAAGAGGAATATGAAGAGAATCCAATAGAAGCAGAAGATAAATTTCAACAAGTGCCTCCAAAGACACCTAACAAACGAGTACAAAAGAATCATCCTTCAGATCAGATTATTGGAAACAAAGACGCAGGAGTTGAGACTAGAAGAAGAATCCGTTCACCAGAACAAACACACCTAACACTCACATCTACGATTGAACCAACGTATTTTGAAGAGGCCAACAAGGATGAATTTTGGAAGAAGACCATGGATGAAGAATTGGATCAAATAGAGAAAAATGACACTTGGGAATTGGTTCCAAGACCAAAGGACAAGAATGTGATCGACACAAAGTGGGTATACATGAATAAATTGAACGAATATGGACAGGTTACAAGGAACAAATCTAGATTGGTATGTAAAGGATATGCACAGGTTGAAGGAATCGACTTTGAAGATACATTTACCCCAATTGCTAGAATGGAAGAAATCCGATTGCTTTTAGTTTATGCATGCTCCAAAAATATTAAAGTGTATCAGATGGATGTAAAATCAAATTTTATGAATGGGGAACTTGAAGAATAAGTCAACATTGAACAATTAGAAAGATTTCAGTTGTCAGAGAATGCAAACTATGTGTGCAAATTAAAGAAAGCCTTGTGTGTTCTAAAACATGCTCCTAGAGTATGGTACTCTAGACTGGATAATATCTATAGCAGGCAGGGTTCATAAAAGGAAGTGCAGACAACAACCTCTACATCAAGGTAAGTCAAGGTAATATTTTATTAATTGAAGTTTATGTTGATGATATTATTTTTGGTAGTGATAATGACAGGTTAAGCCAGAAATTTGCAAAGGATATGTAGAATGAATTTGAAATGTCATTACTTGGAGAACTATCCTTCTTTCTGGGACTTCAGATACGTCAAAGCAACCAAGGAATTTTTATTTCTCAAACCAAGTATATCAAATAAATGCTAAAGAGGTTTGGAATGGAAGATTGCAAACCAATTATCACTCCCATGCAAACCAATTGCAAGTTAAGAAAAAATGATGATTAAAAGTCTACAGATCAGAGGTAATACAGGTCAATGATTGGCAGCCTACTATATGTGACAACATCCATACCATATGTAATGCATGCAATTGGACATGTGGCACGATTTCAAGCATCACCAAAGGAATCACATGTATTAGCAGTGAAGAGAATTTTCATATATCTCAAAGGAACATAAGAGTTTGGATTATGGTATCCAAAAGGAAATGATCTATCCCTTATTGCCTACATAGATGCAGATAGGGAAGGTTGTATTGATGACCAACGAAGCACGAGTGGAGCAACATTCTACTTGGGTGAGTGTTTAGTATCATGGCTAAGAAAAAAATAATCATCAATATCTCTATCTACAACTGAGGCAGAGTATATTGCAACAACAACATGTTGTACATAGGTTCTTTGGATGAAACAAACATTGAAATATATACAGGTTGAGTATGATGAGCCCATTCCAATATATTGTGATAATACAAGCACCATTAGTATCTCAAAGAACTCGGTGATGCACTCCAAGACGAAGCACATTCCAATCAAGTATCACTTTCTACGAGAACAGGTTGCAGAAAAGAACATCAGAGTTGAGTATGTGTGCACAAAAGAACAAGTGGCAAACATCTTTACAAAACCACTTCCACAGGAAGCCTTTGAGTATCTTCGCCAAAGAATCAGATTTATTTCTAGTCCAAATTGAATGCTTTTGAATGTTTATCTTATATGTCTTAGATGTACATGAAGAAGCACCATAAAGAGGAAAATTCAGTCAGGGGGAGAAGCCCTGGATGGAAATATACATTTTCCATTGATGACAAAGGGGGAGAGATTCATCATATGCAGAGAATAGAGGAATGATTCCAGTGGAAGAAATGGTCACAGAGATGCAGAGGACAAAGGCATGGTTCTAGGGGGAGCATGAGTGATATGACTTCAGTATTGCATGAAATGATTTCATTATTGCATCAGAGTTTTTCCATCAATTCCAAAGGGGGATATTGTTGATTAAGGTTGGTTGTCATTGATGTCAACCCTTGAAGAAAKTCTGGTAGGGAATTTTGGTAGAAAAAAGGTTTGGGTAATGGACCCAAGTTTGTTTCATGTATAATGGTATGTTTTTCAATATATTTGAARGTAATACTATTTTATATGGATAGTACATGTCATGCCATTTCTGGTGGTATGTGGAATGCCACATAACTCCTCATGGTTTGAGAGTTATGGCCATATGAAGTTGGAGGACCCTCATATGTTGGATTGAAGCCCCAAAAGGTCAAAGAAGTCAAAGATCTTGCAAAGAAGAAATTATTATTTAAATGATAAAGTAAAGTGACAAATTCAAGAAGGATTATTTAAATAATAAAGTGAAGTGACAAAATCAAAAAAGATTATTTAAATGATAAAGTGAGGTGACAAAGTCAAGGAGGAATATTTAAATGATAAAGTAATGGAGAACTTTCTAATTATGGAAAGTGGTTAACCCTAAAAATGAGGAAAATAGGTTAAGTGACCTATAAATGGGTTAAGTGACCTAGAAATAGGTTAAGTGACCTAGAAATGGGTTAAGTGACCTGGAAGATGCTATTTGAAGAGTATAAATAAGAGGCAAGGCTCTCTCATTTTATATCACACTTGAGAATATTGAATATATATAGGTGATTGAGGTAATCAAAGGATATATAAGATGAATTTTAGAGGGAAGGTGAAGAAAAGAAGGTCGAATTCAAGGGAGGATAGATTCTTTTGATGATGCTTTCTAAGGTATGTTATTTACAGGTCATCTCACCATTTTCGCAATAACTTTTTTTCTAGAATGATTCAGACCGTGAAATTGATAGGACACTGAGGAAACATATCCAGGTATCTGTGGTAATAAATTAATCTTGTGCGTCATTGTATTTTTGGAGTTACACTCCGTGGAAAATAGGGTTTGTGGCTAGTCCTGAAACTAGTCTAAAAAAGGTGTTTCAGGGGAAAACACCATAATTTCTTCATAATATATACAAATTAAGTAAGAAAAAATGTGTTGGTTGGAGTACAGTCTATAGTATGTTGTGTAAAATTTTCAGATCCATTCAACAAATATTCCGTGCGGGGCATGCTCTATAAGGTCACTCTCTAGAATAAGCCAAAATTCAACAAGGTATGCCATTTTTTTTCTATAACTCCTTTTCTGAGAGGTTCCAAGTAGTGACACCTGGAGGAATTGCATAAACCAAACTGAAGAACATTGTGTACTACTTTCAGATCTTTATTCATTACAGGTACATAGTTACGATTATTTCAAGTTAGGTTTGTTGACTAATCCCAAACTAGTCATGTGAGACTAAAGAGAAGTTGGATGAAAATGCTAGTCTCTTGTTGTGAAAGTTAAGGAAGGTTTTCAAGTATGTGATCATATACACTCGGTCTATTACAGAGTTACACATCATATTTGGATGATGAAATTGATGAGGGCTTTTGGTTAAGGTACATGTTGGGTACATGGTTGAGACAAGTAGTTGATTAGTTGGCACATACATGAGATGTATAGTTGATGATGTTGGCACATATTGATGAATCGTAGTTGATGAGTAGTTGACACATGATTGGTACATACTTGGTACATGGTTGGATGCACTTGCTTATGGTACATGTTGATGACAGGTTGCTTGGTACAGGTTGGTGCATGGTTGATGCACTTATTTATGGTACAGGTTGATTCATGGTTGATGCATGGTTCAAGTTTATTGGTACATGTTTACAATGGTATATCTCACAGTGATAGTGTGACAGTGGTTCCATCATGCTACTTCTACTTCAGGGCGGTTGGATGGGGCAAGGACAGGTGGTTGTAGCTGAAGAACATAGGGGGTTGTAGCCATAGAATATGGGATTTGGAGGTTCCTTCAGGTTGTATCCTGAGAAACAAGGGGGTTGGAGCCTCCTTCTTGTTGTAGCTAAAAGACAAAGGAATTTGGTGCTTCAAATGAATGTAATTCTTCAAGACATATAAGAAAAAACATTATGTGGTTTTCTCCCTCTTTGGGTTTCCATGTAAAACACTGGTGTACTGTGTATGTGTATGATTGTTCATTTGTTCATTTCTTATTTACTCTACATTTATTGGATGATAATGTTACATTGATATAACACTTGGGTTATATGGTTAAAAGGGATTTACTTTCTCTATTACTGATTCACCCCCCCTCTCAGTAATACAACATCTCCAACTACAACTAAATTTGAGAGTGGACTTTGGCATATGATCTAGCTCATATGCCATTGTATGAGATACATAATTTGGATATAGAAGTATCAGTATGGCCGGTTTCATATATCTATTGAATGTTATGCAACTGATTCATTCTAGTGTTGATACTTTATATGCATAAGGATCACCAACCAATCAATAGATATAACTGAATAAAGATAAGGATCTATTAATTCTCTTGATGCAATTGGATCTGCAATAAAATGCCAACTATGTTATCTTTGCTATGGAGAGCGACATATAAGTGGTATATGTGATGCTTCCAATGGTAACTTATATTTTTGACAACTAGATAAAGATCTTCAACAACTCCAACTACTATTAAATATGCTTTGAATGATGATCGAAAGTGGTGGAATAGGTAGCAAGGGATGAATGAAGTCCTGACCGATTATTAATTGGTCTTGAATGATTATTCAAGTGGCAATTTATCTTGTTCAATCGGAAGTTGAATGAATGTTAGGAAGGCCAATTTATTGTCCATATAGAGAGTCATCAAAAGAACTTTGCCTAACTATTATTTATAAACGTGTCACATTTAATAATTTTTCAGGGAAATATTGAATGACTATTAAGTGGTTTTCCTTTCTTAATCGAGGGATGTGTACTTATTTCATGATCATTCAGGAGTACAGGATAGGACACCTTTATTGGTCTCTTGAATACCAACATAAGCTAGAGTTCCTACCTTACTTTTACCAAGTATTTGAACTATACCATAACTACTAATTAATAATGCTTAGTTGCGTTCTAGGTGAATTTGTTTCCTATGACCCCTTAGATAAAGCATATCTTGAATTTTCATATGTTTCCTTCTTTTCTCTTTTACTAGAATGGAGGTGTTCCCATTTCTGGTCCTTTTCTTCCCTTACCTAGAGTCCTCAAATATGATGCAAGTCTAATGTTTATGTGATTCAAGATCATAACCCCTAGTTCCTAATAAATATCTAATATACACCTAATGTTGAATAAGAACTCATTGATATAATTTCTTTCCTTGACCCATATCATAAAGGGGATGGGAAGTAGGAGTAAGATGTGGAAGGGGAAAAAAACCTAAAAAGTACATGATTTATCTATTTAGGTGTCCCCCTTACCTTTATTATTACAACATTCAATATGATATAAACTAGACTTTGATCTGACATTGGAACTGTTGATGCAAGTCCTTTATCTCTTTACCAATCATTCAAGACTAGCATTACATTTTTCTTCTGCTTGCTTGGAGTTTCAAAATCATGTATCATGTTTTCAATAGTATATCAAGTCAATTGTTTGATTAGTTGGAGGATGACCACACAATGAATTAGTTGGAATTTATCTATCAAGTCATCATTGATCTTAGATGATCAATCCTCTTTAGGAGGTGGGGTCCTCATTGTGAAGCATTGATTCTAGCCATGAATAAATTCATAATCATTAAATACTTTGGCCTTATTGTTCTTATTAAATGCCAAGGAATGAATGTTATGCACTACACCAAAAGCCAAATTTCAATGCTTGGTTGCCATTTCTCTTGATTGTAGGGGGGTGGGAATAAGAGTAGGCCTAACCAAAAGATAGCAGGTACAATTATTCTATGATATATAGGTTGGGAAGGAGAACGAGTGATCAACTATCAAATGCATGAGGTTCCAATCCAATTTGAGGAATATCACACTCCAACTATTAAAGCTTGCCCCACCAAATTGGTTCTACAATTTCCACGAAGATATATGCAATAGTAGATTTATTCAAGATATTGTGGGAATAGTCGTGAGTGATATGTTTAAATATGTGATAGCCTTATATAATATATCTCAACATATCAATCATTTTTATTAAGGAAACCACATAGTCTTAAATGCTTATTAATTAAGGACCCACCTCCCGGAATCAATGGGCCTATTTTGAATTAATTGAACTTTGTATTCTATTTCATTCAATTCTGACACAATCAATGAATTATTAATAATTAGGAGTGATATTTCAAAATAAATAATGAAATAATTTCATCGGAGTAAACCAACAATGAATACTGGAAGAGTAAATAAATTTTCAATTTTCATTGAAAATTTTGATTTCAAACATTTTTTTTTTTAAAATAACTACAGGTCGTCGCTATTCTGATGTATTGTAACATTTCTCCAATGGAATATACATCAGTGATATATAGATTAACATCGGTTGAGAGACATTACAATATGTCAGAATTGTGACGTCCATAATGTCGCTCCCATGGCATATACATTGGTGATATATAGCTTAACGTCGGTATTACGACGTCGATAACATCACTCCCATGGAATATCATACGTTGGTATTATGATGTCCATAACTTCACTCCCCATAGAATCCATGTCGTTGATATATACCTTAATGTTGGTTGTGCAATGTTACCACACATCTGTATTACGACATCCATAACGTCGCTCCCATGGCATCCATGTAGTGGAGATCGACGAAATGGGACGTTGGAATTTCGATGTCTCTGGCGTCGTTGTAGCGATGGCTATATGGGGTTTGGGAAATCAAATCCGATATGACACGTGTCCGCATGAAATTTCGCAAGAGAGACGATATCTATGGCATCGAAAAAGCGACATCATGTGAAACGATGTTTGAGGGGGTCTGATGTTTGTTGTTCTCGCGACAATATAAAGTGACAATTGAGTCGAACACGTTGTCGGAATTTGACCCAAATGTACTAGTGAACTTACTAGGGCACCCTATCACCCCTCCAGGTATGAACAAGGAAAAGAGCATAATTTACAAGAAAACATCATGAAATGAAGAAGGATTCAATGCAACATATTCAAGTGCTTCAAAAATTAGAGTGATACATACCAGGATACCCTGACTCGTTACCTCATGGATCAAGACCCATCGTTACTTCAGGACCAGGCTAGTGGGATGGATACTACTGCTGGCGATAAGTGAACTGCACTGATGAAAAGAGGGGCCCTCTGGGGCCATGCCCAAGTTGTATGTCTCTTTGTACTCCATGTCTAGGACCCGTGGACTTCGATACTTGATCTCCTTATTTATCCCTAGGCTAGGGGATAACATCTGGATCTAAATCAGGGACATGTTCTCATCGTAGAGCACATGAGAACCTCAACATCTATGGTATGACTTGTGCCTGCTAAATCTCAACAAAGGATATTAGTAATCCCTAAACAAATAATATAATATCACCCCTTGTTCATATATAATATAATAAACAAATAAAAGGATCTCTAGTCTAGCATATGATCATGAGCATACATATATACATAATGAATTAAGACAATATGAAAATGAAACTACAACTATGCTAGAATGATATGCAATGGTATGTACAATGGATGAAAATGGCTACCTACTTGTACTTACCCGCTGGTTGAATGTTAAGAGTAGTCAGATAACCAGTGAAACCATCTTAGTAATGCCTCATAATACCTTCCTTTGTGCTTCATCATAAACCAAAACAATGACAATTCAAGCACAAAAATAACATGAGTTAGAGCATGTATCATATCATCGAAAATCATAAAGTCTAGCTCATGGAGGTGGGAGGGAGGGACCAAATTATGCCAAGTTACACTTCTAGGAAAGTGCTCAATCCATATAAAAAATGGATTGTGAAAAATCAAATGCTCAAAAGACTAACTCAAAGAGTTTGAAGGTTGGCTACCTTGGACGTCATCACATCCTGAGGTATGGAAAAGGACTAGCAAGAATCTAGAGGATGATTGAAATTTTTTTAAGATAAAGCTTAAAGACTAATATAACAAACTGTTTCTTAAGGTATTCAATCCACCCTTGAATTCCAAAAGAAGGATTTCCCCCAGAGAAAAATCAAGACAAGGGACATGTTTCCCAACTACACCCTTGGTGACATAGCGAGGTAAAGTAGTTGAAGGGAGCTGAAAAACCTTGTCACAAGTACCCTACTTCAAGCAAGCAATTCCCTCACCCTTATCAATATCCAAGCACAATGGTGGTTGATAATTATCTTCATAGAATAAATCTGAATTCCCAAAGGAATACTCATAAAAATCCTCAAGGTATGATTGAAAATCATCCGAAGAACATAGAACTAGGTTACCCTTGGGTGCTTGCAAAACATTTGTAACTACATCATCTCCTTGTTTCCAAATGTCAAAATTAGTAGTAACCTCATATGATAGTCGTAAAGACAACATTTGGAAATAACCCTCAATGTCGTAAATGGGATCCCCATCATACCCAATCACATCTCATTTACATTTCCCAACGTGTATGAAGTCATCAATATTATCAACCATGTCATTAAATTTATCATAACACGAAGGGATTAAAACATCCAAGGGATCCTCTAACTGTTCTTTACTTTCCAAATCACAAAATAAAGCATCTTTAAAATATTGGAAAGGTAAATAACTTATCGTATTCACTTCTTTTTGTGCAGGAGTGTCAAATACTTGGATGACTTCATCAAATGAAAGAGAAAGCATTATTTCTTTGTCCTCATGACTTTCCCCTACATCTTTAACTACATAATACAAAGGGTCTAACTTGTCCAAGGATTCCCTTTCTTCTTCACCTTTTTAATCATAGAATAAGGTATCATCAAAAACTTGAAAAGGAAAGTGACTAACCTCATCCTATTCTTTTTGTGCAGGAGGAGTAGGATCTCAGATGGCTTTATCAGAGGGCGGAGCACGCATTGATACTTCATCATCATGTTTGATATATTCAGGCTCTCGCTCTTCAACTAGGTCTTCGTTATCCTTGGTAGAAGCATGAGTAAATTCTTTCTCTTCCTCATGGGATTGGAAACCTTCATTAGGATCCCTCTCCTCAACCTCTTGTTGGTCGATGAATTTTTCCCTTCTTTCTTGGAATGTACTAACAAAGATCTCAAATGAAACTAATCTCTCTAGACTAAGAGTATCTCGGCTATCTTTAGGGTCATCGACTTTGATTTCTAGAGTAAAGAGGTGTTCTCCCTTGAACAAGGAGATATTTTACTTGATTTGTATAGCCATGAGATAAGCTTCTTGGATTGTTCTTGGCCCTTTTTTACTGAGGAGAAACCCTAATTGAACTAAGAGTGCATTAGTATAGAGGTAAATGAGGTACTTGTCTTCAATATGATGGCTTTTAGGAACTTGTTGTAGCAAATTCTAAAACTTGTTATGGAATTCTTTGAAAATATCGTTCTTAGTTTGTTTCATGTACTTAAGTATTTTTATTAGCATGTGGATATATTATAATTTAATACCCCATATCTCTAGAAAGATTTCTTCTAACTGGTCCATAGATGTGATGATATCATCATGGAGATCATCATACCACTTCCTAGCATTGCCATGAAGAGTGACAGAGAAAAGTTTCATTGCCAAATATTCAACATCATCACTGATAGGGTGGAGTTGAAAGAAAGCCCAAAAATTATCCATGTGATCCTAGGCCCTAACCCCATCATTACCAGTGGACCTAGGGAGCCAATTTTTATACCTCAGAGGCATTTGTCGAGGGTAACCCATATTTTCACTCATATCCAAGGATTTAAAATTACTTGGGTCCCATTGAGAATCCATGGTTGGCTTTATCATTAGTGGAGTCGCCAGATAATCCTTCTAGGGATTATCAAAGGAAAAATAGGGAATCACTCTGAGTGGATTCACTAGGTTGTTGACAATAAAAATTGCAACAAGGATTTCTCCCGCAAAGTATTGCTAAAGCCTATTATTTAATCTAAGCTAATGATATATAATACTAGTAGGTGGGACCCCCTTGTAGATTGGAGGATTAGAGATAGTCTTGTTACACATTTTATGTTGTTGTTTCAATGATTCTTACAGGGTTCTACATGATTGATGATGAAATCTTGGTTTTATTTACGACAGATGGAAGATGGATAATGCATGTTATGTGTTGGTTCTGTTGCTCTAAGATCTAAATTCCATGTTGTAAATGGCTTATGTTCACTAGAATTACATTGCTATTATAGCCATGATTCACCACATGCTACACTTGCACAAGACAAATGTTAGTTATAACAAGAGACAAGAGCAATATGGAAAAAAAATCCAAGAAGAAAGAACTAAACTATGCTATGCTATGCTATATTATATGCATTTGAAATTAAAGAAATTGATTTTAGTCCTAACTAGCAATGTTAGTGGCTATACAATTTTTATTGAGTTATATGGGCTGCATGTGATAAATGTTATTGTATGGTTTTTGGGAAATGGTTAGTATGGATTGGGTGGTGCATTTGGCAAGCAATATATGGAAGTTTTGATGCATGGATTAATGGTTTGGCTGGCTGTTGTGTACTACGTAAT
This sequence comes from Picea engelmannii, assembly GCA_009831015.1. Taxonomy (NCBI): domain Eukaryota; kingdom Viridiplantae; phylum Streptophyta; class Pinopsida; order Pinales; family Pinaceae; genus Picea; species Picea engelmannii. The sequence continues at coordinate 1,169,139 of ML776677.1, read as the reverse complement.
TGAATGAAGGGAGGATGGAAGCGACGTGCAGTAAATGCACGTCACTCCATACTTCTCCCACTAGCCGTCACCCTAGCTTCATTATTGTTCATTTTATTTTTTGTGTGGTTAAGCTCTGATATTTAGGCGTGGAAGGAACTACTCGACCAAGTTCTCATTTTTAAGGCCATTTGGTTATAGGTATCTTTTTTTCACCCATCCATGAACTCACTCTATTTATGGAATAAATGTTGGCTCAGTGATGTATTGGTCTATGTTTTCTTAATGCTGGAAACTGTGTAAACTCACTGTGTTTTCTCTAGAATGGTTGTTTGTGTTATTCGTTGTGTTAAGAACCAAACATCAATATAGCATAGAAAAACCTCAAGAAAAGTACTCAACGCCTTGAAAAAGAGATAATATCAGATAATAAGCCTCTTCGAGGGGGCAACCTCCTTTTACCCCACTTAAATGTTCAAGTACAAGATCATTCAAAATGAAAATGTTAAGCCCTAATATTGGCTCATTACCACTGGTGCAGAGTAAGAACTTTGGCTAGGTCTAATGATGCCAGCCTCTAACATTTCTTCAACCATGCGCTCAATTTCACTCTTCTGGGCATAAGGGTATCTGTATGGCCTGATGTTAGGAGGAACACTCCCAGGA
>ML776677.1:1147942-1165925 GCA_009831015.1 Picea engelmannii | reverse complement strand
AATGGCCTAAAGCTGACATAAATAAAATAACATTACTAATCTAATATGCCCCAATTAAGTGGTAATGAGCCAATATTAGGGCTTAACACGTTGCAATGAAAAAAATTGATGGGTGAAGTCACAATTTCATTTGTTGTTATGTGTAGTGGAAGCCGTGATGGCTCTCTATTGTCTTTATGGGTTTTTATTGGAGGGTTTCATTTTGTTTGGCCTTACTGGCCGTCTCCTCACATTCATTGTAACCACACCTGGTTGTATTTGGTGTTATGGGGTTACTGTGTATGATTTGAACCACCCTTTTGGTCACTGCATATCATTTCCACCTTGTCGTGAGCTCATGTCACATTATTGGTATTCACACAGTTGGTTATGGGTGGCTATTATTCCAAGAAGGTTTCTTTAGGGTTGGTTGGTATTACCTGGGCTTTGCATTTCTATCAACATTATTCGTCTGTTTGGGAAAAAAACATGAGGGTTATGCCCCTGCGTGCTCTTGGTGTTGGTTACTGGCCAGTAAGAAACCTATGCTCTCCCGCATCATGGTCTACCCTACCTAGTGTGAACTGTCACCCTGTCTTGCAAGCTAAGGGATATAAGGCTTATGGTTCCACCATGCTTGTCTCGAAGGCTCTCACCTATTGTTGATATGGTTGGCCTCCGGTCTCCCTATGTTTTCTTCCACCAAGCGAACCATTGATTATTTTGATTCATTAGTTACATAGCCCGATTTTGATTAACTAAACCAGTCACACCCTGTCAGGTATCTTGTTGAATTTCATGAGTTGGTTGAGTAGCGTTGTCAGTGGATTTGATTATTGGTTCATCTATGTTTATTACCCATTTATAATCGGAAAGGATAGATGGTATATAGTCGATGCCTCCTTTTGTTGTAACAGTTGGATTGATAACTCATCATTGTTATGAATGGTTTGATTGGGAGTAATTGGATACATATAGTCATAGAGATGCCTTCTTTGCGTTACGCATTGGTCTGTGTGTTTCCTACAACATGGTATAAATTGAAGTGATGGTTGTTGTTGATGTGTGTTTAATTTTTCCCGATTGGGATTATGGCAAGTTGAAAAGTTGATAATTGTGGCTTGGATGTCTATTGTGTATGATTTATGGACATCATGCATCTTTTTGTTTTATTACACCATCAACGATGAGCACAAGGTTTTAGTAGTATGGTTTCACTGCAATTTAATTGTTAAATTGGTTAAAGGAACGAAATCGGGCATGTTTTAAAAGAGCATGTTCAACTCATGAAAGACCCGTGTTATGGTTGATTTGATAAATTAACTACGAGCAGTGGTTGATGTTTTTTTTTATGCTGAACAAAGTTGAAGTAATATGACTGTGTGTTCCTTTGGATATTGTTTTAAATATAAATGAAAAGAAACATAATTCTTTTAACAAGATGGGTGAAGTCCCGTCGATTCTGAGCATGATTATTCTGTGTTAATTGAAATATTTTAAGGAAATTGAATGTGGACAGTGAACAATTTTTAATGCACAATAATGGTTTAATTGACCACAATAATTGTTTAATTGGTGTCGGAATAGTTGTATGGAATACATAACTGTTGTTATGGATTACTTAATTGATTTTTCGAACAATATCCGCTCTTTTCCCCTACCATTATTTCACCTTTTGCTAATTACAATTCCCCTCGCTTTCCCATATTCACTATCCACTCCCTGTTCCTAAAATTTAATTATAGTTAAGATAAGTTATGTACTATGACAGTTAAGGGATCACAGAGATGAATTACAATGAAATATTCTTTTGGTTTACGATACGATTAATTGTTTGATGTTTGTGAGCAGTAATCATGATCTTTTCCCCCCTCATTTTAACATTTTTCTCTCACTACAACCCTTCACTTATCCCAGAACCCTTGTTCACCCCCTACTCATTGACAACTGTTAAACAATTTGTATGGATTGGATTGCACGAGTCTGATATTTTGTTGAGCAAAATTTTATTTCATATTTAAAAGAGTTGTCATGTATGGTTGTTAAAGAAACTATTTTCTAATCAATTATGCATACACGAATGAGCTTTTTCAGCAGAGGTACCCATGGCAGGGGTAACCGAGGAATAGGTGATTGGAACAGGGGCCCTAGAAGGCCAAGATTCTCTATACACTTTGATGCAGACTCGCAAGAGTTAGGCCAGCTATTTCAAGCCGGGTTTTCTAACTATATTTGGCAAGGAGTGGTCCAACCTAGGCCTGAAAGGCCTCCCTTCCAAGCCCCATAGGTCCCTGGTATCCCTGTGCCTCCTCATGTCTCACTGCAACCTAAAGTTCCTGAAAATGACGGATGGCATGAGATTGTCCACCCGACAGTCTCCCAACATCGTGGCTGGCCTAACATGTCTTTACCTGCTCCCCCACATGTCAATCAAATTGTCCAAGCTGCCCCTGTCCACTCACCAGTTCAGTCTTCCCATGCAAGCAAAAGGTTGAAAACCGAGTCCCACGATGCTCCTGACAAAGGAAAAGCCGTTGCTGCCCCTTCCTCACCCTCAAATGACTTTGATAAATCTATGTCCTCCGGCATGCATTTGAGAGATGATTGCTCTCATGTGATCAATGAGAGTAGGCCTAAAGGCTCCACACAGCCTAAGGAAAATTCAGAGAGATCAAAAGGTGACAGCAATAACAAGGGAAGGATTTCCTCCCAGAGTGGAAAATATGGATTTTAAGTTTTTATTTATTAATTGTTGAGAATAGTTGACTTCTGAAATTTTGGACAACACACTATTTTTTGGATATATGGGTAATATATTTTTGGAAATAATTTCAATTATCATTGAGATAAATTGTCAAATATGAGTGTGATGATTGGAGTCAGAAGGAGGGATGTTTTTTTTGATTAACTAGTTGTGTTATGAATGTTAAAAACTAAAGGGAGTCACAAGGGGTCCCACCTACTAGTTATTATTTATTTAAAAACCCTTATTATGATTTATTACTTTTCCCCCTTAACTAAAAAGTTGGTTGCATTTTAGTTAACTTAACTAAGGAAGTAGTTCAACTACTTCAACCAATTATAATTTACTTAAAGGAAAAAAGAAAGGGAGGAACAAGAGGAGAATAGAAGGAGAAGCATATTAAGGGTCCTATTATAGACACTAAGATTCAGGTTTGAATTACATCATTCAAACACTTGTTTTTCAGAGGTGTTGATCTATATTTGATAGTTTGTTTAGACTTGTCTGTTTATGAATTAGATTTCATGACTGAGAAAGGATATTGTGCAGAGTCGAGTGGGAAACAATCTGTGGCAAGTTGATCCAACTTTTAAAGTTCAGTTTTTGATTTTCTATCAGAAGTCATTTTGTAAGTTTCATCAGGGATGTCTAAGTTTGACTTTGGTCCAAAACTTCTTCAAGAAATTTTGTAAAGAGAACGATTCTTTGATGAATTGGAATGAATTAAAGGATTGATTTATGTCTCATCTGTTTGATTACTGACTTGGTGTCTTTACTTCTGTCTCTATATTTATTTCAGCATATGATATGTTCATAAAATTACATAAGGATTTTTCCAGCAAACGTTTATTTATAAACGAGCCTAAGCACTTGTAAACAATACTCGTGAATTATGATATCAATTTTGATGGCTATAAACATAGGGTGATATTCCCATCTATCTTTCTTTAGCCAAGTAGGATCTGAAAATGTTTGAGTAAGATCATTTCATATCTTTTCCTCAACATTTATTTGGAAACCATACTGGGGAGATCTTCAATATCTCTGTGGTTAATTTTTATGCTTTATTAGCATCGAATACATCTATTTTTTCTGATATTGTTTATTTGACTATTTTATTTCTTAATGACTGTGCATGTTTCAAGGCAACCCAATATTGAGCCTGGTCTTCAAGATCATACCAACATTGCATTGAATTTGTTCAACACCATTTTAGACACTGTCAATACTCGTGTTGATTTTAATCATTCATGGGAAGAAATTGAACGAGATATTAGTGACCGAGAATGTTGGGAAGATAGACATAGACAACCTAGAAATCAACAGTAACCTTGTTCCTTTAGTTTTGGCCTTACTTTCATGTCCTTAGGCTCTCGTGTTTCTAGGAGAAGAAGAGGCTTATCACCTAAAATTAATCCTATTGCTGAAATAGGAAGAAGGAATGTTGTGTTATCAATCCAACAAAGTGCTCTAAGGAGAACTTTGTCTGATTCATCCAGTTCGTCTTTCTCTCCCTCACCTATTATCCATAAGATGGCATCTAGTGGTGGATCTGGTGGCACTAGAAGTGCTTCCTCCTCTCAATATTCATCTTCGTCAGTGATTGGTAGCTTATATAGCCACCATATCCCTGTCCAATCTACCACAAATCCCACCAAAGTCATTAAAAAGTATGGGATTTTTCAGTTTGAAGAAGACGCCACAACCACACCATGGCATGTTTCCTCTCCTCTTAACATAGCACCTGCTACTCATCCACTTCCTAAATTCAAAGAGCATCTCCCTAGGTTTTCGAGGAATAACACTGTCACTACAAACAAACACCTGGTGGCATTTTCTAATTCTTCTCACAACATAGGAGCCAATGACAATGATACTTGCATGCATTTATTTGTCAATTCCTTGGAAGGAAAGGTTGCGACCAATTTCTTTGATCTTCCTCCTAAGATTATGTCTACTTTGGAGTTAGTTTATTGTTTTAAGTCCACCTACGGGCAATCTAAAATCCCAGCTGAGAAGTTACGGGAGTACAATAACATTTCCTATAAGAACGGTGAGACCATCAAGTCCTTCAACTTGCGTTTCACTAAGTTATACAATCAAATCCCTGAACTCATTTGACCTCAGAACCAAGCCACTTTCATGCATTACTACAATGCCTTACCTTCCCCCTATCATCACAGGCTTGAGGAAAAAACCATTGATAACCTCGGTTCTGCTCTCATACTGGTTTATAGTATGAAGAACAACTCGAAAGAACAGGTCTTCCCCAGGGAGAATCGGTTAAACAGACATACATGTCTGCCCTCTTACAACTAGTACAATATATGAATAATCGTATGATAGCGTATGAGTGAAAGGGAAATGTCTCTCCTCTCACCCCTGGAGCTTCATCCTCTTCTGCATCCCTCTTTAGAAATCCAATTGAAAATATTTTTTAGCCTAAAGCTATCATGCCTCAAAGTTGGTGTAACATTTGCGAGGAACACCACGAGGAAGCCACATGTGAGGTAAGGAAGAGCGCCAGAGATAAGATATTTGGTAAAAGAACATAAACTACGATCACTGTCCTAGATTTTGCAAAGCCAAAAGATGTCATGATAATCAATAATAGGAACAAATCCTATGCTCCCAAAGGCAAATATGATCCTCCCCGCAATGCTTCTAGCCCAAGCTCATCCTCACCAGTTGTTATTGTTTAGGTTCCTAAATTTCCTGATAGTCAAGGAATTACCTCCTCTCTCCCCTCTTCCAAATACAATATTCTGAATTAGTTGGCCAACATCAAAGAAGATGCCACCATTCTGGACATGGTTGTTGTCCCTGAACAACAGAGGCATCTAAAAAAATTCATGGAAGGAAAAGCTTCCATTATAGCCAACCTCTCTGAAGATGTAAATGAAGAGTATTTGTCTGTAAAGAAAGTAGGTGTACATAACTTTAGATACCCTGTAAAAAATCCCCCTTTTTATATTTCTGTAAATATTATGTCTAAATTCGCCCATTGTTGCCTCATTGATGGTAGTTTGGGCCCAAGTGTGATGTCGAAGATTATTATGGAAGATCTAGTCTTGTCTTGTACAAATGAAATTTCCATGATCATGCTCTCTTATAATAGTCTACAACAAAAAACCTTAGGTGAGATTAAGGATGTGACCTTAGTTCTATGCGTACACCCTGAAATAAGGACAACCCTTAATATTCATGTAATTGATGTGATAGTAAGCAATTACTCAATCATCTTGGGAAGAGATTGGAAAGATTTGATGGGTGGATACCTCTCACTCGATGGAAAACACTTATCCATTCCTCAGAATGGTAAAAACATTATAGTCCTTAGAGAGGGAAGGATTTCACCTTACATAGAAAGTGTTCCACAACCTATTGTGAACTATATCTAAGAGGGCCTAGGGGTGTATTCCATCTTTGCTGAGGAGGATAACATTCCCTTTGAATAGTTTGATTTAGATAATGGTATGTGGCACATGCACTTCGATGGTTCATGCTCTAGTGAAGGTAACCGAGATAGAATAATCTTGTACTCTCCTGTGGGGAAAATTCATAACTTTTCTTACAGGTTGGAGTTTGCTTGCACAAATAATGTCACTGAATTTGAATATTTATTATTAGGCATTGAAAACCCCTATAATCTTGATGTGGTCACCTTTTCATTTTTGGAGATTTCGAGCTTTTTGTGAACCTTGTATGTAAGATATACTCTCCTAGAAACAAGTTGATGAAACGATATACCCAAACTGTTTGGGCACTTATCTCAAACATATTATCTTTTAACATCACTTATGTTAAGAGGGAATTGAACTCAATGGCTAATCGGTTAGATCTTTTTGTAGCCTCTTCTAATCGATAAATTCTACCACATAAACCTGATTGTACCTTTCAATCTCTATATCATCCACATATCCCTTACAATATAGAATCTTGGTAGGTCTTCCCTAGTGATGAGAGCATCTGTGCTTTCATTCAAAATGAACCTTATAAGCCTAAAGAAATTATATCCATAGAAGATAACAAGATTCCTAAAGGATTGATCCCTATAGAGAGTTCATTTTCATCGAGTGATGTAGGCAATAAAGAGAAACATAAATAAGAGGAGTCCAAAACGAAGGTGGGTGAAACCATCTCCTTGAACATTGGGACACCCGAGTCTCCAAAGAATGTTAAAATAGGTGCCCAATGTTTTGATGAAGAGAAAATGAAGTTTTCCAAGCAACTTGGTGAATTTCAAGATGTTTCTGCTTGGTCTTATGAGGATCTTCGTGGTTTTGATCCTGGTCTTATAAAACATGCCATCCCCATCAAGGAAGGCATAAAACTAGTTAGGCAAAAACAAAGACCTATCGACCCTGCACTGGAAGAAACTATTCAAAAGGAGCTAGAAAGACACTTGAAGGCTGGAATCATCCTTTCGGTCGAGTATTCTGAATGGGTTTCCAATTTGGTTCTTGTTCAAGAAACAACCGATCAGATCAGATTATGCATTGATTTTTGCGCGTTAAATCGAGCTAGTATAAAATATCACCTTCCTCTCCCTAACATAGAAATGATTTTGCAGCAAGTCGCAGGGTCAGATATGATGTCCTTACTTGATGGTTTTTTCGGTTACAATCAAATCAAGATGAAAAGGGAAGATGCTTACAAAACCACCCTTATTACTAATTGGGGTACCTTAACTTACAAACATATGCCTTCTGGCTTATCTGTTACGAGTACCACTTTTAAAAGATCTATGAAAATAATTTTCGACGATTTGATCGGTAAAATTATTCATGTTTACCTTTATGATCTAGTCATGCAATCTAAAGGACTATCGATTGTCTCAAAATTTCAAAAATTATGGATTGGTCCTTTCAAGATCTCTTTTCTCCTACAACACTAATGGTTCACACTTGAAACATTACGTGGAACCAACTTGAAAAGTTTAAACGTTTTTTGGATTTTATGTATATTAGTAGTCTAGATTTTCTTTCATTTTTCCACTGTTTTTCATTTCTTCTTTTACAGTAGTTTGATTTCTGCTTTCTTTTTTAATAATTTCCTATTTCTTTTACATTCTGTCATTTTATTTTTGTTGTTTTAAATTTTGTAATCTTAATTCTGTCATGATTTTTATTCCTTTTTCATCTTTTAGTTGATTTTGGTCAAGAATAAGATGTTGGATTAGTTATGCCACAATGACACTCCTGCAAGGTATTGTTAGTCAATAACAATCAAGCTTACACAACTATTACAATGTTCCCCCCTAAAAGCATAATTGAATTTGTTATCTGCTTTCATTGTTGTCTTATAAAGAAATTGGTTATCCCCCGCTTCTGCTTTCCATTTCTTCATCCATTTGAGAATTTAAAAGAGCAAGTCCATAAATTTTTCTCCTTGAAGTAAAGAGCAGATTTTGGTTGAATGATTATGCATACAAGGATAAACACCCTCATACTTAACATTTTTCATGAGTCATTCCCAAATTCTTGGTCATTTTTCCATTAAATCCTCTCACTTTCCCCCCTGCTACATAATCATTATGGTTATATCTTATTATCTATTGTTCTTGGTCTACAATACCATGTGTTCTGAGTTCTTAATCCGTTGAAAACAAATTTCCTTATGGAGTCTCCAATTTGTTGACGATAAAAATCACAACAAGGATTTGACCTGCAAAGTATTGCTAAAGCCTATTATTTAGACTAAGCTAATGATATATAATACTAGTAGGTGGGACCCCCTTGTAGATTGGAGGACCAAAGATAGTCTTGTTACACATTTTATGTTGTTGTTTCGATGATGCTTCCAGGGTTCTACATGATTGATGATGAAATCTTGGTTTTATTTACGACAAATGGCAGATGGATAATGCATGTTATGTGTTGGTTCTGTTGCTCTAAGCTCCAAATTCCATGTTGTAAATGGCTTATGTTCACTGGAATTACATTTCTATTGTAGCCATGATTCACCACATGTTACACCTGCACAAGACATATGTTATTTATAACAAGAGACAAGAACAATATGGGAAAAAAATGCAAAAAGAAAGAACTAAAATATGCTATGCTATGCTATATTATATGCATTTGAAATTAAAGAAATTGATGTTAGTCCTAACTAGAAATATTAGTGGCTATATCATTTTTATTGAGTTATATGGGGTGCATGTGATATATGTTATATTATGGTTTTTGGGCAAGGGTTAGTATGGATTAGGTGGCGCATTTGGCAAGCAATGTATGCAAGTTTTGATGCATGGATTAATGGTTTGGCTGGTTGTCGTGTACTACGTAATTGAGTGAAGGGAGGATGGAAGCGATGTGGAGAAAATGCACGTCACTCCATACTTCTCCCACTAGCTATCACCCTAGCTTGGTTATTGTTCATTTCATTTTTGTTGTGGTTAATCTCTGATATTCAGGTGTGGAAGGAATTGCTCGACCAAGTCGCATTTAAAAGGCCATTTGGTTACATGTATGTTTTTTTCGCCCATCCATGAACTCGCTTTGTTTATGGGATAAATGTTGGCTTGGTGATGTATTGGTTTGTGTTTTCTTAAGGCTAGAAACTGTGTAAACTCTTGGTGTTTTCTCTAGAATGCTTGTTTGTGTTATTCATTGCAATGAAAAAAAATGATGGTTGAAGTCGCGATTTCATTTGTTGTTCTGTGTAGTGGAAGCCATGATGGCTCTCTGTTGTCTTTATGGGATTTTATTGGAGGGTTTCATTTTGTTTGGCCTTGCTGGTCGTATCCTCATAGTCATTGTAGCCACACCCAATTGTATTTGGTGTTATGGGTTGTTGTGTATGATTTAAACCACCCTTTTGGTCACTGCATATCGTTTCCACCTAGTCATGAGCTCATTTCACGTTATTGGTATTCACATAGTTGGTTATGGGTGGCTATTATGCCAAGAAGTTTGCTTTAGGGTTGGTTGGTATTACCTGGGCTCTGCATTTCTATCAAAATTATTTGGCTATTTGGGAAAGAACTTGAGGGTCATGCCTCTGCATGCTCTTGGTGTTGGTTACTAGCCAGTAAGAAACCTCTAATCTCCCACATCGTGGTCTACCCTACCTAGTGTGAACTGTCACCCTATCTTTCAAGCTAAGGGATATAAGGATTATGGTTCCACTGTGCTTGTCTCAAAGGATCTCACCTACTGTTGATATGGTTGGCCTCTGGTCTCCCTGTGTTTTCTTCCACCGAGAGAACCCTTGATTATTTTGATTCATTAGTTACAGAGCTTGATTTTGATTAACTAAACTAGTCACACCGTGTCGGGTATCTTGTTGACTGTTGTGAGTTGGTTGAGTAACATTTTCAGTGGCTTTGATTATTGGCTCATCTCTGTTTATTACCCTGTTGTAATTGGAAAGGATAAATGGTATATAGTCGCTGCATCCTTTTGTTGTAACAGTTGGATTGATAACTCAACATTGTTATGAATGGCTTGATTGGGAGTAATTGGACACGTACAGTCACATAGATACCTTCTTTGTGTTACGTGTTGGTCTCTGTGTTTCCTACAACGTGGTATAAATTGAAGTGATGGTTGTTGTTGTTGTGTGTTTAATTTGTCCTGATCGGGATTATGGCAAGTTGAAAAGTTGATAATTGTGTCTTGGCTTTCTACTGTGTATGATTTATGTATATCGTGCATATTTTTTTTTTATTACACTATTAGAGATGAGCACATGGTTTTAGTAGTATGGTTTCACTGCAATTTAATTGTTAAATTGGTTAAAGAAACGAAATCGGGCATGTTTTAAAAGAGCTTGTTCAACTCAGGAAAGACCTATGTTATGGTTGATTTGAGAAATGAACTATGGGCAGTGGTTGATGTTTTTTTTTATGCTGAACAAAGTTGAAATAATATGACTGTGTGTTCCTTTGGATGTTGTTTTAAATATAAATAAAAAGAAACATAATTCTTTTAACAAGATGGGTGAATTCGTGTCAATTCTTAGCATGATTATTCTGTGTTAATTGAAATATTTTAAGGAAATTGAATGTGGACAGTGAACAAGTTTTAACGCACATCAATGGTTTAATTGACCACAATAATTGTTTAATTGGTGTTGGAATAGTTGTATTGAATAGAGAACTATTTTTATGGATTACTTAATTGATTTTTTTAACAGTATCGAGTCTTTTCCTCTACCATTATTTCACTTTTCACTAAATACAATTCCCCTCGCTTTCCCATATTCACTATCCACTCCCTGTTCCTAAAATTTAATTATAGTTAAGATAAGTTCTATACTATGATAGTTAAGGGATCACAGGGATGAATTACAGTGAAATATTCTTTTGGTTTATGATATTGTTGATTGTTTAATGTCTGTGAGAAGTAATCATGATCTCCCCCCCCCTCATTTTAACATTTTTCGCTCATTACAACCCCTCTCTTATCCTAGAACCCTTTTTCACCCCTTGCTCATTGACAACTGTTAAACAATTTGTATGGATCAGATTGCATGAGTCTGATATGTTGTTGAGCCAAATTTTATTTCATATTTAAAAGAGTTGTCATGTATGGTTGTTAAAGAAACTATTTTCTAATCAATTATGCATACAAGAATGATATTTTTCAGCAGAGGTAGCCATGGAAAGGGTAACTGAGGAAGAGGTAACCGGAACGGGGGCCCTAGAAGGCCAAGATTCTCTATACACTTTGATGGAGACTCACAAGAGTTAGGATAGGCATTTGAAGTTGGGTTTTTTAACTGGATTGGGAAAGGAGTGGTCCAACCTAGGCATGAAAGGCCTCCCTTCCAAGCCCCACAGTTCCCTAGTATCCCTATGCCTCCTCATGTCTCACTGCAACCTTCCCGAAAATGATGGATGACAAGAGATTGTCCACCCGATAGTTTCCCAACATTGTGGCTGGCCTAGCTTGTCTTTACCTTCTCCCCCACCTATCAATCAAATTGTCCAAGTTGCCCCTGTCCACTCACTAGTTCAGTCTTCCCATGCAAGAAAAATATTGAAAACCAAGGCCCACCATGCTCCTGACAAAGGAAACGTTGTTTCTACCTCTTCCTCACCCTCAAATGACTATGATAAATTTGTTTCCTCTTGCATGCATTTGAGAGATGATTGCTCTCATGTGATCAGTGAGATTAGGCCTAAAGGCTCCACATAGCCTAAGGAAAATTTAGAGAGATCAAAAGGTGACATCAACAACAAGGGAAGGATTGCCTCCCAGAGTGGAAAATATGGATTTTAAGTTTTTATTTATTAATTGTTGAGAACAATTGACTTTTGAAATTTTGGACAACACACTATTTTTGGGATATATGGGTAATATATTTTTCGAAATAATTTCAATTATCATTGAGATAAATTGTCAAATATGAATGTGATGATGGGAGTCACAAGGAGGGATGTTTTGTTTGATTAAATAGTTGTGTTATGATTGTTAAAAACTAAAGGGAGTCACAAGGGGTCCCACCAACGAGTTATTATTTATTTAAAAACCCTTATTATGATTTATTACTTTTCCCCCTTAACTAAAAAGTTGGTTGAGTTTTAGTTAACTTAACTAAGGAAGTAGTTCAACTACTTCAACCAATTCTAATTTGATTAAAGTCAAAAGTAAAGGGAGAAACACGAGGATAATAGAAGGATAAGCATACTAAGGGTCTTATTGTAGACAATAAGACTAGGGGCCTAATTACATCATTCAGACACTTGTTTTTCAGAGGTGTTGATATATCTTTTATAGTCTATGTAGACTTGTCTGTTTGTGAATTAGATTTCATGACTGAAAAAGGATATTGTGCAGAGTCATGTGGGCAACAATTTGTGGCAAGTTGATCCAGCTTTTGAAGTTCAGTTTTTTATTTTCTATCAGAAATCCTTTTGTATGTTTCATCGGGGATGTCTAAGTTTGACTTTGGTCCAAAACTTCCTCAGGAAATTTTGTAAAGAGAATGATTCTTTTATGAATTGGAATGAAATATAGGATTGCTTTATGTCTCATCTGTTTGATTATTGACTTAGTGTCTTTACTTATGTCTCTATATTTATTTCAACATTTTATATGTTCAGAAAATTACATAAATAATGATTTTTCCAGCAAACTTTTATTTATAAACCAACCTAAGCAGTTGTAAACAATACTTATGAATTAGGATATCAATTTTGATGGCTATAAACAAAGGGTGATATTCCCATCTATCTTTCTTTAGACAAGGAAGATCTAAAAGTGTTTGAGTAAGATCATTTCATATCATTTCCTCAACACATGTAATCTTTGAAAAGTGAAAGGCTTTGAGAAAAACCCTTACCGAAAATTTGTCATTTGAGGAAAATTGACTCGATGTTCCCCTACAACGACACTAAAAATGTTATCACACAAACTATACTTTCCCAAATCCTAAAGGCAAGTAGGCTTATATTGACTTAACACAGAGGTAACCCTATCACTGTCACCCCAATAGGGTAACTCTTTCTCTTTAGGAAGAGGAAATCCTCACTCCAAGGGAGATGCCCTAGAACCTAGTTGGTTGATGAAGAGAAAAAGTATACATTGAAAACCCAACCCTCTCTCTAGGTTCCTTAGCAGAAGAAGTCACTTTAGTGAAGTTGAAAGGGACAAGGGAAAATGAAAATGGGTTTGTACCTTCCCTTTACCAATGGAACATCAAATGTTAGTAGCAATAATTATAATCGATGATTTCTTAAAGAAATTATGTGTTGCATGAACAAGTTACTATACAATCAAAGTGAGATCACAATAGCAACAATGTATCTTGAAAGGTGCAAGTTATGATGACGAGGAAGAGATACAATAGTCTTTCAAACTTGATAATGGTTTGTCACTCAAAATTTTCAATATAAATACAAGTCAATGAATGCCTTAAATGGCTGTCCAAACAACATTAATTAATGACGATGACAACAATAAAACCACTTCATAAAAGTACTATAATAGAGAAATAAGACACTACTTCAATATACAATAGTACAAATTCCCAATGGTTTTATGGTTGTTAAGGGCTGCAACAATGGTTGTAACAACAACTATGACAACGGTAACACCTTCAAAATTTGCACTCTAAAAAGGCAATTAAACATACACTTTAACACTTATTGATAGTACCTTGTCTTATACAAATTATGGGATGACTTAGATGGTTAGTAGGCTAATATAAGCTGAAAAATGATAGTTGTAGCAGTGATTATGACAACAACAAATTAGTTTTTAGTATTTCTAGACTAGGTTAGAAAATTAGTAGAGTATAAAGTGAAAGAGTTTGAGTATGAAGTGAAGGAGTTTGAGTTGAGTCTTGTCAAGAGGTAAGAGAGGAGGACTAGAGCCTTCAAGGGTAATGGAGTCAAGGTGGAAAACTTCTTCTAAGGCTGCAAATCAATGATGATTATGCACAAAAGTCTAAGAGGGAAAAGGCCTAGGAGAAGTAGTAACTTAAGTCCTCCTAGGATTTGACCTCAAGAGACAAGATGCTAGGGTGTAGGAAATTCTAGGCCCTAGCACATTTCTCCCCTTAGCCTTATTATGGAGTAAAAACATATGCAACAATAACTAAGTCCAAACCCTTAGAGTGCTAGCAATTTAGGGCTCTAGGGTTTCACTAGTTACTAGATCAATTAATGAAAAGCTTGGAAAATAAAAAGTAAGAAAGTAGCAACTTAAGTCTCTTACTTCAAGTATTAAATACACCATGCAATTTCATAATCTTGTATGAACAGATAAAACCATACAATAAAGCATTCAATAGATGAAAAAATGCATATTTCACTTATTTTCACTAAGAATAATCATGAGAATACCATGCAAGATCACCATCAAACTTCCAACATTGATCCAAGTTGCAAAATTCAGCCTTAAACAAGAGTGATGCCTCACAATTTCAGCCAATAACCCTAATAGGGCACAAATTTCATACCTCTTGACTCCAAGGACAAGTTGTTATGTAAAAATGAGAGTACTTTATGTTTATTTATACAAAATTTTGACCTTTAATTAATGTTCAGGTCAAAAACAAGGTTGACCTAGCCAATTTACAACAAAATTCAATTTTGACATAAATAAAATTGATTTGCATCTAGAAACACCTCCAAGGGTGACATCATGCCCCTCCAGGGTGACATTGAGCCCCATAAGTGAAATGTTGGGATGGAAAAGTGGGGCGCTTTGCCTCCAGAAGCCCCAAATGATTCCCACACGTGCCACAAGGCTCACATATGCCTCCAAAAATGAAACCCTAATGTTGGGCACTCAACACACCCTAAAATCCTAATGAAATTTTATCACTTTTTGGGTACCACTTGGTTTTCTTCACTGCCTGAATCAATTTCACTTTGGGAAATGATTTATCTTTGTTTTGTTTTCATGAATCTTATCATCAAGTCAAGTTTGTTTGAACTTGTGAAACCTCATGTCTAAAATAAATTGACACCCGAATTAAGAATCGACAACTAACATTGCACCTAACGTGCTCATGTTCGGCATCAGAAAAATTCAAGCAAGTAAAGGGACCACACAATTACAACAGTCGCCGAGCACTGATCCAAATCGGCCTCAAGAGAAGGTGGAGTTGGTTTGCCTAATTTATTCGCATGACGTTTCAAGATATAGACGATCCCCTTCGGCATCGGCAAAATACGAAAAGGATAGACATTAACAAAGGACATAAAGAAATCACCGATAGCCGATGACTGATGTGATTTATCGGGGTCGGGGAAATCTAGAAAGGTTAAAACAATCATTTTGTCTATGACAAACATATCGCTGATAGCTGATCCCCAATGCATTTTCAACATCGAGACTTTTTCAAGAGAGTTGATCTGAGAGCACTTGGGTAGATTTATCATTGATCGTCGATCCTTGATACTTTTCGGTGTCAACAATATAGGATTGGGTTTTAGAACGTATATCTTAAAGAAAGTCATGATTATGATTAACACGATAAAATGAAGTCACCAATCTCGAATGCCACATGTATTTATCACACAAGGGGATTGTACGACCTAGTTTCGTCCTGAGTCATGTTAAGGTTCCATGGGTCCTAGTCACGCCTCCTAGTCATCTTTTCCACGTCAACTCTATACGATAAGATAGATCGACGTCAGAGATTTTGCAAGAAGATATCAACGAAAAGTGTTTGAAACACAATCCCGACCTCTGACTCACCAATTGAGCTAGAGAAACGATGGGATGTTTGCAGCATAAGATACAATCAGATTTGGACATTTAATAGACCGGTTAATGCTTGATCCCGCATTTGTTGCTACCTCATGCGTTGATTGAACAACAACAATTTGAAATTACAGATAGGCCACATTAAAATCCGTTCCCACGTCGTCAACCTGCAATGAATTTAATTTTAAACATCTTTGAAGATCTGGTGGAAGATTTATTGAAATTACACTCATAACCCGAATTGAATGGCTGATGCGACAAGGTAAGTTCATCCCTGTTTAAATCTCTAGAACGGTTTTGAACAAATTCATTCTGCACACAAGTTCTAATTCCAGAGCATCCAAAGGAGAAAAGCGAGCGTCTCGAGACTGTGTTGATCCTCAGATGATCAAAACCAATATAAACAAGATGCAAATGTATGTGTTCAAGTTTGTCAAATTCGACGGTTGTGATTTATATATGAATTTGATTTTATTACACAGTCTCTAAACTGTGTTCTAATTGCAGGTAAAACGTCGTTGAGAAAGCCAACCACCAGATGTTCACCGAGAGCACCCAAGATAAAGGAAGCTGAGACAGGTGAAGGTTCTTCTTTTGGTGTGGTTAGGCAGCTAGAATACACTCCAAGGGCAGAACCAGTCATAAGAACCTCAACAAAGAAAGATTTTTTCCAGCCTCCGGTCTTCGGTGATACAGAGGCAGGCACCGTATCCAAAGTAGTGCTCGCACAGTGGGGGGACCTTTTCAATATAATCATCCTAGAGGAGTACCCAAAGTATATCCCACACAATGACCCAGACGTAAGGGCGCTCAATGACCAGGTGGTCCCGAACATCAGACGATCATATTTAAACATGGTGGCTAGCAGAACCTTGGTTTTCCCTTTCATAGAGGTTCTAAAATGGCTAATTAACCATATGGATAGGAAGAAGTGCTTGATCAACGATTAGAATGGTGGGTGTGTTGGAGTTTTCCTGATCCAGGGGATCAAATTTTGCTCAAAAATTCAAAGTGCTCGGAATCACTTCAAATCAAACGAGAGCATAGGCCTAGTCGTTACGAACCCAATGCAACTTGTTTGGGTTCAAACGGACATCGGGAGCAAGAGATATCACTTTTTGTTCAAAATGACAAAAAAAAAAAAAGGGGGTGCTGACTGTACAGTTCGTACGGCTGCTGACGTGGCAGTCCGTACGACACGTGGCAGAGCTAAGTGGCAGAAAGTTGGCAGTTGAGAGCGAATGAAATTGTGACACGTGGCAGTATTTGGTTGGTTGTACGGTGCCACGTGGCCCAGTCATGGGCTGCCACGTGGCACCTTGTTATTGGTTGTTGTATAAAAAATTATTGGAGTCCACCGGGTTCGACCCCATGACCTCTCCCCACATGTAAATCCTTTGCATAGTATGTGCTACCAACATGCCACACTGTATGCCTTGTTATATGTATGGTTTTAAATACATTTGAATTTGAGTTTGTTATATGTTGGCGCGGGGGTTCGGGCTGGGGATTAGTCCCATCCCTCGATCACATATTTGTTGCCATATGACCACTGTATATCGTGACGCGCGCGCACGGGTATACTTTTGGTTTGGATTTAAATTTGGTTCAAACGGTTATATAAACTCTTGGCCCTTATTTTTAAACGTGCGGTCACATGGGTCATATGACCTTGCCCTTGACAGTCAGGGGCTAGGTGCACCCGTAACCATCCTACAGTTTTCACAGTTTGCGTGGTTGCATCCGGTGCTAAGTTTTTACGCTTAAATGTGCATGTGGGCTAGGTTGAGCCAACAAGGGTGTGTTTTGTAGATGCAGAGACAACAAGTTTGAAGGGGGACTTCCAGGAAGCCTATCTTCTTCAATTTTTGGCCAAACGAGGCGCCGAAAGAGCCCAGCTAGGGGTTTTTGGACGTTCTGAAGCCATTGGAGCAATCTATTTTGCATTTTGAGCATTGTAAAGAACATTTTTGAGCACTTTTAGCAAATAATACAAATGATCCATTAGAAGTTGGACCAGGAGATGTAGCCCAAGAGAGGGGTGAACTCCTTTATCATTTGTTGTGTTATGTGTTTTCTGTTCACTGTTATT
>ML776677.1:1063607-1144238 GCA_009831015.1 Picea engelmannii | reverse complement strand
ATTTGCAAAGATATTGCTACTGGCCTAAAATGAATGAAAGTGTTTCAAGATATGTTCGAGGATGTTCGTTATGTGCCACAAGTAAACCTAGCAATCGAAAGTTGGGTTTGTATACTCCACTTCCGGTTCCTTCTCGTCCTTGGAAAAGTATTTCTATGGAATTTGTAGGAGGTCTACCTATGTCTAGACGAAATCATGATTATCTTTATGTTGTGGTTGATTGATTTAGCAAAATGTGTTTTTTGATGCCTTGTACGAAGCAGGTTACAGCTGAACAAATGGCACAAATGTTCTTTCAAAATATTTGGGTGCATTTTGGATTGCCTAAATCCATTATTTCGGATCGAGATTCTCGATTTGTTGAAAGTTTTTGGTCAAGTTTATGGGCACTCATGGACACCAAACTGAAAAAGAGAATAGCTTTTCATCCGCAAACAGATGGTCAGATAGAAGTGGTAAATCGAACAGTGGTGCATCTTCTTCGTTCTTATTGCAGCAAGCATCCTAATCTTTGGGATGAGCATTTACACTACATTTAGCATGCTTACAATTGAGCTAAGCACTCTTCAACTCAAACGTCGCCATTTGAAGCATGTTTTGGCTATTTGCCCAAATCTCCTTTAGATTTTATATTTGGGAAAGATATTGCTATTGTTGGTCAATATGACATTGATAGGGTAGAAAAGTTCATTGAACAAATTCAGTCGATACATCAAATGGTGCAAGAGCAGTTGGAAAAGAGTCATGCCAAGTACAAGATGAGACATGACAAGCATCGTGTTGATCACAATTTCCAAGTTGGAGATGAAGTTTGGCTTTACATCAGTAAGGAGAGGCTTAAAGGAGAAGGTAAAAAATTGAAACCGATTCGATATGGTCCTTTCAAGATTATCGACAAGATTGGTAACAATGCCTTTCGTTTAGATTTGCCTCCTTATATGAAAATATATGTAGTTGTTAATGTTGAGGATTTGAAATTGTATGAGCCTCCTTTGATTGATGATCAAGGACAGCATGTTCAGATTCCTTCTATAGATGATTTTTCCCTAGAATATCTTACATAACTGCATGAAGACACCATCCTTGACAAGAGAATGCGAACTTCAAAACGAGGAAATGTGGAGTATCTTTGAGTTGGTCTTAAAGGTACAAATCCAAGCAAAGCCAAGTGGATTGAGGTTGGAAAGGTGAGGGAGATATACCCTCATCTTCAAATAGACTGAAAATAGTTATTTGGAGGTCCAAAAGCTTTCCAATGGGGAGGTGTGATCCAGGGGATCAAATTTTGCTCAAAAATTCAAAGTGCTCAGAATCACTTCAAATCGAATGAGAGCGTAGGACTCATTGTTACAAATCCAACACAAATCATTTGGGTTCAAATAGACATCGGTAGTGAGAGACATCGCATTCTGTTCAAAATGACAAATAAGCAAAAAAGAGGGGTTCTGACTGTACAGTCCGTATGGTTGCTGATGTGGGAGCCCGTACGACACGTGGTAGAGCTAAGTGGAAAACAGTTGGCAGCTGAGAGTGAATGACATTGCGACATGTGGCAGTATTTGGTTGGTCGTACGGTGCCACGTGGCTCAATCATGGGCTGCCACGTAGCACCTTGTTATTGGTTGTTGTATAAAACTTTATTGGAGTCCACCAGGTTCGACCCCGTGACCTCTCCCCACATGTAAAGCCTTTGCATAGTATGCGCTACCAACGCGCCCCACTGTATGCCTTGTTATATGTATGGTTTTAAATACATTTAAATTTGAGTTTGTTATATGTTGGCGTGGGGGTCTGGGTTGGGGCTTAGCCCCAGCCCTCGGTCACATATTTGTTGCCATATGAACATTGTCTATCGTGACACGCACGCGTGGGTATGTGTTTGGTTTGGATTTAAATTTGGTTCAAATTGTTATATAAACTCTTGGCCCTTATTTTTAAATGCGTGGTCACATGGGTCATATGACCTTTCCCTTGACGGTTAGGGGCTAGGTATGCCTGTAACCGTCCTACAATTTGCACGGTTCGCGTGATTGCATCCGGTGCTAAGTTTTTATGCTTAAATGTGCATGTGGGCTAGGTTGAGCCAACAAGGGTGCATTTTGTAGATGCAGAGACAACAAGTTTGAAGGGGGACTTCCAGGAAGCCTATCTTCTTCAATTTTTGGCCAAACAAGGTGTCGAAAGAGCCCAGCTAGGGGTTTTTGGACATTCTAAGGCCATTGGAGAAGTCTATTTGGAATTTTGATCATTGTAAAGAACATTTTTTTATCACTTTGAGAAAATAATACAAATGATCCATTGGAAGTTGGACCAGGAGATGTAGCCCAAGAGAGGGGTGAACTCCTTTATCATTTGTTGTGTTATGTGTTTTCTGTCCACTATTATTGTTGTTGTTTATATGCATCTTGAATGAGTAAATCCTATTAATTTGTGTTGCAAAGTTGATCCATTTTCATTTTAACACACAAATTTTACTTGCAAATAATTTCAAGAATACAAGTCTTCTTCATTTTTAGATCATTTCCTCCCGAAATATTCCAGAAATACTACAAGCTCGGAAACCCAGAGGAGTGACTAAACAAAAAATTCGTGGTGAAGTTCTATGAATTCCACGACACCAACCGGCTGATGGCCTCATGGTGGAAGGAGGACAAGAAGTTTACCAACTTGAGCAATGGTTGGTATGGGATGACCAACTTGAGAGATCCATACATCTATTTTGTCGACTATATGGAGAAAAGGATTGCTCCAAGTTTTCGGAAGCATGGATGCCTTTGGCGTACACAATGGCGATCTTCGGGAGAAGATTCAACTGGGGAGAAATAATTTCCAAGCAATTGAGCACCTGTGTACAGCAGGCTCAGATGACGAAAGAAGGGGAAACACCCATTTTCCACATGGCCTCGTACTTTCTCGATGTCATTTGCACAAGAAATGTCTTCGCCGACATGAATTTAAGCTGGCATGTTGCGAAGCTCCCGGTCCACGTTTATTTAAGCATACTATGGGAGAACAGGTATAAAAAATCTTACGCACTCATCTGTAATGAATTCATTGATTGTATTCATTTTCTTATTTTTAATAAGGAATGCCCAAGATTATCTGCAGCAACCAAGAAAATGGTAGCAAAGGTAGGCCATTGGTATTTAGACGAATGCTCAACCTATATTAGGGTGTTCAGGGCCACCAGAGCACCACATCTCCTACCCGCTAATGTCCCATACCAACTCGTTGTGGGAGAAATTTGTTATTAGACTACCCTGTAGGGCTATAATGCCACATTAATCAAGGACAAGAAGCGGGCTTTCATTCCCTATAGTTTCCATGTGGGGTTTTATCTGGTAAAGGATACTGCTCAAGCCAAACAAGAAGGGTTGGGCCAACTTGAATTCAGGTTCCCAACAGGATGATTCCACAAGCACGAACCTAAAGTTATGATCCTCTAACATGCTTCACAGGTATCATCCTGTTGGACATACGCTCATGATAATTTTGAGGATGAAATTTTCACAAAGTGCACCCAGTACTGGGACAAGGTGGTACAAAGAATGGCCAACCAAAATATGACCAGGTTCAAGGCCATGATCATGGATGAATAGGTGGAGATAATAGAGTTGTTAGCTCAAAAGGCCCTCAGAGCCAGGGAAGAAATTAGGGTGGCAGAGACCACAAAGGCACAAAGAAGGGGATTACTCTTGCTAGAATGGGCACAAATAATCATTGATCAATTGAAAGATGACCTTGATCTGATAGAAATGACAAGGATCCCCATTGATGACCCAATCAAAAGCCGAGGAGAGCCAAGTGGCCTAGAGCTGATCAACTTGAAGAAATCACTGGGTCCGAAAACCCTGAAGTTCCACCACCATAGATCATATCACCAGAGGAAATTTCGACTCATCCTGAGATAACTAGGACATCAAGAATAACAAGTGTAGCAAATCCCTTGTTCGACTTGATAACCATATATGATGATGAGGAGATTTCAGAGGTGTCCTTGATGATGCCAGTGTAGATTACAGAGGAGAAAGGACCTGAGAGAGCATCTACCCCAGTTCCTGATGCTCCAGTTCAAAGCCATCCACAGAGTGAGCATGAGGTCAAAATTTCCTTAGACACTGAGCCATTCGACATACCGGGAACCCCAATGGAAAAATCAAGGGATGATCTAGGATCGGGCGGACAGGAAGAAGAAATTCCACAACATGAAATTGGAATTTCAATAGTCGATTACCAATTAAGTACCAAACCTGCCCCTGGTTCCTCAGTTTTGGCCGATACCTTACTAGTCAATGAGCAACAACCAGAAGTCGAGCCATTGGGACATATAGAAGAGATTCAGGAACCCAACCTAGAACACATATACAGAGTCGGGATCTTGGGAAACACTCTAACTTGGGGAGAACAACAAATCCATGAACATGTTGATGAGGTTTCTGATATACAAGAAATCACCTACGACCAAAAGAGGAAATCCATCATGAAGAGAACCACTAAGAAGAAGAGGCTTACGTTGGATAGTTCGATTCTCATCACCACATAGGAAAAATTGATAAGCACAGAGCACGCCAAGACGTCTGAGCTTATTAGCACAGGGATGGCTATCACATATGCCACCTTGGATAGAGCAAGAAAATATGAAGAGGAGTTGGCTGCTTTGATAAAGGATTTGGAGCATCTATGCCATTTGGAGAAATACTATCAAGACTCCACACAAGCCACGGTGTTTTTGCGAAGTGAGTTCCAAGATGCTTATGACAAATTCATGAATGAAAGTCACCTTTTCACTGTAGGGATAGATGACTTTCAATAAGACACCTTTATGGCACTAGTGACTAGCAAGGACATGGAACAATGGTACAAGAAGGCCCACTAAGTATTGGAAATAATTGACTACATCAACGCTATTCAAAAGGGCCGAGATGCCGAAGAGCACAACATTCGGGTGTTGAGGGACAACAACATAGATCGGATAAGAAAAGGGGCCGAATACTGGGTGAAAATGGCCCAGGAACCTTAGCAGGAGATTCAGGAAAAATGGGTTGATTGTGAAAGGAGTTGGGTCAAGATTAACTAGGAGATGAAAGACATCGACCTCTTAGAATTTGGCTCACCCGAGGACTTTGTCGACTTGCATGACATAGTCAAACAACATTTAGAACAAGAATCAGAATGGACTGCAGATATAACAAAGGTGATGAGAATGGTGCCAGGTTAAGTACAACAGTTCATGGAGCACCCAACTAAGGATCGAACAATATTGTAGTAGTTAAGTGTCAAAATAGTTAAGTATCGGGCATGGGTAGTAGAAGTAAAATAAATCCTTTCGGCCCCGATGGACCAACATAGATTCCTGCATGCCAACAAATGCAAGGAACTCTTCGTCAAATGGTCAGATTATGAGAAGATTCATCCACTTCAGTGAATCTATTTGATGACTCTTAGAAGACAAAGAGATAGAAGCGCCATGTGGCGATGTTTTATTTTACTTAGCTTGCAATTTTGATAGTTATTTTTAGTTAATGATTCGTTATAAATAAGAATATCAAACTTTTAGAAATGGTCGATGGTTTTTGCAAAGACCCTCATTTTTTGAATTGTAAATAACTATTTTCAAACTACCTTAATTGAGAATTCTCATTTAGGATCGGAGACTAACTTCTGTTTTTTTCATCAAAGGCATGTGTGATTGGATTTGAGGAATTAATTCTGACTTTATTTCATGAATGGATGTTGTAATGAGTAAGAGTTATGAACCTATTGATAAGTTAGTTGTTTCAATATTTTTTGTAGTTCTTGTCTCTAATGATGAAAGTAAATCATTGTGTTAATGTGTGATTAATGCTAGAGCTAAGGAAACAATTTTTCTTGCCATAATTTTATTGCATGTATGTTTTCTTTTGATAATCGTATCTCAATCAATAATTGAAATACTAGCAAGTAGATGTATTAGTACTAGGCTTGTCACAGGTGTGAAAATATTTGTCTACATTCTTGAGCACAAGGGTTATCCCAAGCTCAACCTTCTTCAGTAGTTAAGATTCCTGCTTTTTAACAGCTAGTTATACTAGCACACATCTTTTTATCAGACCCATCTAATAAAAGAAAATACAAAAAGAGAACGTTTAAACTGAAGGAGGAACTTTCACAAGAAGATATCATGTCAATCACTACGTAAATACCATTGATTATTTGTCCGGATTGAAATATATGGAGAACCATTCCACTATTAAACGTCACAGAGTCTAATTGGGCCTTGGTGGCGGGTTTAGTTCCTGTTGTTGAGGTAAAGGGATTTAGGACCCCTCAACACCTAGCTCTGGGTGATGTCTAGGGCTATGATGGTGACATCAAGGGCCCTCAAGGGATAACGTCCATGTGGGAAGAGAAAGGTCCCCTAGATCTAGGTATGCTAGGGTGCTTCCAAAGGAAACATCATTCTTTATCCTGGTGCAAGTCTTCAATTTCTTCTTACCCCCAAACCTCAAGGGATAACGTCCATGTGGGAAGAGAAAGGTCCCCTAGGTCTAGGTATGATAGGGTGCCTCCAAAGGAAACATCATTCTTTATCCTGGTGCAAGTCTTCAATTTCTTCTTATCCTCGGCTAGGGTTTCAACATCCATATGTGGGCTTTAATCCCCCAAGAAGGTACGATCTAATCATTCCCTCATGTGTACCTATCCACCGAGCAAGGCCCTGCACCAACAATAAGTACACCCTCTAGGGGTTCATAAGCCACAAGGATCATAGCATGTAAATCACATCCAATAATTAAATTACCCAAACATGTGCATCAAACCCCCCTTAACCCAAACAAATGCTCAAAGATGTTATGCAATTTGACAAGTTAGGTTTGGAGAAGGTCTTAGGGTGTCATATTGGGTTAACCTCTCTTAAGTTTGGGATGCTTTTGAGGTGGGGTCTAATCCAGGTCATGTAAGTGTATGAGGTGGAATGGGGAAGATGTTTGGGCGTGGGATGCATGTAATAACAGGGAAATGTAAAGTCTTACCTATGGGTGCCTTTGTAGAGGGTGAGCTACACCTTGTCATAAATGAAATTGTTTCATAGCCCATTCATTGCATTTTACTCTTAGATTTATTTCTTTTGATATTTTTATCTTGTGCTTCAAGGGAATAGTTTAGGGCCATTGTCTTGACTTGATGACTAGAGGTAACATCGTTATCCACAAACATTTCAAGGAAATGAGAAGGTTGGCTCATGATGAGACCCCCTTTCTCTTGGCTATGCCACCAAGAGCCACTACCTTGGTTTGGTGACTAGATAGATGGTAGTTTCATACTGCTAAATGCCCATGGTCATAATAGGCTAGATCGTGATGAGACACCCTATCCATCAACTAATACCTTGAGTGTTTATGCTATCTTATGGGTTCCCTTTTCTTACTGAGAATATTTTGACTTCTTTTTCGTGGATCGCTGGGCAAAGAATCTTGAAGGTTTCAACATTGGATTTTAACTCTTTCAAGCTACTTTTACTCTCTGTGCCTTTATCCCCTTCTTCCCATGAGGTAAGGTACAACCCTTCCTAGTGTAGCCAATCCCAATTCCCAAAAAAGGATAGGGGAGATGAAAGGAATAAATATGGAAAATGGTAAGTATGGAGGGAACGAACAATGACCTTTCACAGATCCATCCAGTAGCAACCCATCCTAAAGGGAAATCAACTCACTAGGGCACCCTATCACCCCTCCAGATATGAACGAGGAAAAGAGCATAATTTCCAAGAAAACGTCATGAAATGAAGAAGGATTCAATAAAACATATTCAAGTGCTTCAAAAATTAGAGTGATACATACCATGATACATGAACTCATTACCTCATGGAAAAAGACCCACTGTTACTCTAGGACCAGTCTGGTGGGATGGATACTGTTGTTGGTGATAAGTGGATTGCACTGACGAAAAGAGGGGCCCTCTGGGGCCATGCCCAAGTCGTCTAGCTCTCGGTACTCCATCTCTAGGACCCGTGGGCCTCGAGTTTTGATCTCCTTAGTTATCCCTCGGCTAGGGGATAACACAACCATCCTCCATGGAATCATGGATTAAAATCTTATTAAAAAATATTTAAATGGATCTACATTTTGGAAGGAAACGATGATGTCTTTCTCACTGACAGGTAGTTTATTTTCCTTAAAATTTGGAAATGATAGAAGAGTTATATTAGTTCCAGACCCGTGGATTAGAGGGTTGAAATTTCATTGGTTATCAAAAGATTTAATGATCAAAATAGGGTAGTTGGGCTATTGCTTATTGGAAAATGTCCATTGTACCATATAGGCTAGTCTATATGAATGAAAAAGCTAAAATAATGCCTTGATAAATGCATTGGTAATAATTCAAGATGAATAAGACTTATTTTTCTTGGAAAATTCTTTGGGGTGTAAATATGTAGTAATACTAGTATATGCGGTAGTTTTCCGTCAATTGAATGAGGGTGAAGGATGCTAGTGGTCGGAGGAGATATCAAAACAAAAATTTCATATGAAAACACATGATTTCCTTTGGTTATGATCTCTTCCCAACAAGACAATAAGTGGGATAAATTACAAAAGAATACATGGAAAATCCTTGGCATATGCTTGTTGTGTAAGTAGATTAAGGAAACATTCCAACATATACTCATTTATTATCATTTCTCAAAGGTTTTTTGGGATGTAATAAGGTCCATTACTAGAGAAAAGGCGAATGAAAAGGGATAGTTTGGAGAGGGAACTTGAATGTTGGTTGAATGATAAATAGGTATGAATTCATTATTCCTTTTCAATGATAGTATTGTGGGATATTTAGCGTGTTATAAATGAAGTCATTTTCCAAAACATTATCCTTTCAACAACTTAGGTTATATAATATCAAATACATATATGAGGATATCTAATGGGTTCTAAGGGTAAGGAAGTAGAGTGTTAGTTTGAAGGTTACTCTAAAAGTGTTACACCATATTTGGGAGTCTTTAATTAGATTTGGGGTACATGATATATGATGAACCCTTGGATGGTCTGTGATTTATTTGCACATGAGAGATGGTGAATGATGGATTTTCACATTAGACATGGCCTGCTTAGTGGTTTCTTGACCTCAGTTGGGTGCATACATGATATTCTTTGTAACATAAACAATTGCCTTTGCTCACTTTGGGGATATGGGGTCCTTTTGTTAACCAACCAAATTCATGCAAATTTACTAAGGAACTTAACTCAATTGTTGTATTATTAACTACTTACTATGAACATGCATGCTACTACAAATTTATGCAAGCTACATGTAGCAATTCCATTATTCATGAAACCATAAATTATAAATGTAGGCTAACATGAGTAATTAGAAGAAAAAACTAGAAATTAATTCCAACATGACATAACCATAACAATTCAGTATTAATTCAACACAATTCACAAATATAATTTGGAACACTTATCTATATGGAATTATTTACCAATTGGATGAAAAATAGGGACATTCCACCCAACCATTGGCTCCTTGTTGAACCAATTCTCTCTACAACAGAGGCCACCCCTGAGCTGAGGCTATGAATCCACCAGGGACATAGTCATCTTATGGTTGGATCTAATTTCTATTGTCACACCCCAATTCCCCAATTCCTAGGTTCACAGTCATTATTTATACCTATATTATTCTCAATCCACATCCATCTTACCCATCACCCTACACAACCCAAGGAATGGGATCTCCTTCTCTATTGAGAAATCCCTCAGGCTATCCCACTTCCCTCTAGGGCTCTAGCATGGGTTGGCTAGGAAATATCATTGTTGGCCTCTCTCTCTCTCTCTCTCTCTCTCTCTCTCTCTATATATATATATATATATATATATATATATATATATATATATATATATATATATATAGAGAGAGAGAGAGAGAGAGAGAGAGAGAGAGAGAGAGAGAGAGAGAGAGAGAGTCATTTCAAAAATAATCATGATACTATTCTCTTTGTACTCTTCTTCTTGGAGTGATCCATCAGGGTTCACGAGGAAACCCTAGGAGGAGTTATACAAGGGAAGGAGGCCATATAACTTGTTGGAGCTTTCTCTTGTGAGATGTTTGGGTTTGTTCTTATGAGATAGATGTTGGACATGATCATCATAATCATATCTCATTCATTCTTATCACTCCTATGTTAGAGATTTGATGAATATGAGTGCACCACTTCTCCTCTCTCTCTTGGGTATTCTTTTGTACTTGATCTCTCTCTTTTGGATTTGCTAATGTTTCTTGATCTTGTTGGAGTATCTTGAACACTAGGGCTAGGGTTTTATCCCTTGGATATTTGGAGATTAGGGTTTTGATATGAAACCCTAGCTTGTACTTGGAGGAGAGAAGAAGAAGATAATACATCTTTCCTTTGAGGATATGCTAGTGTGATGCATGTTTGCTTGATCTCCTTGGTGTGAACCATTGTTTTATTGGTTTTCCCTAGCTATGGTTTTGGAGAGATAAAGGATTGTACTAGCCTTGGGATAAGGCCATGGTATGTATATGAACTTCATTTTTATACATATTAATGAATTTTTTAGTTGTTTAATACTTGTGTACCTTGCATATTTGATTTTTAACCATCTATGTGCTTCATGGTTTGTAATTTTAAGAACTATATGTCTTATTTATTTGGCACAAGTTAAGGGTGATTATGTTGAGTGATTTAAAATTTTAATTGAAGAATATAAAGACATATTTGTTGATGTTTTTACAACTTTCATAAGTGATTTTAGATCTATTATATACATGATAATGTTTCCCTAGATAGTTGAAACTTATTGGAACACATTGGTATCTTATCTCTCGAATTGCCTAGTGGATTGGGGTTGTTAAGGATTGAAATATTATTCAGTGTTGATGCTATTTTGTTTATATTTCATAAAATACCTAAGGATGAAAATTCATAGGGTTAAGATCTAGGAAACCTCTATGATAGAGGTGATTTTTTTTTTCCATTAAAACTCTTGAATGCAAAAAATTCAGCACAAAGGTTAGTTAGTGAGAGGTTGGTTAGTGAGATTCTTATGGACAAATCCTCCACATGGGGAGTTTTTTATGGGGATTCAAAATGCCACCCTAGGGAATGTGGGGTTGGAAGATCTATTTTCCTTTTTAATCCTCATTGGTTCTCCATCAATTATGGACTAGGGACATGGACAAATAACTAGGCTGAGTTGAAGTTGGTTTCCTTCTTTTGATAATGGTAGTAGAAAAAGGCATCATGGACATCCATATTTTTGAGGATTCAAGGCTACCTATAGAATGATTAAATGGTGGAACCGCAATTTGTTTTTCTTATAATGGACATGATCTCATAGGTAAGAGACATTCAAACATCCTTCAACAATATTTCTTTCAAGCACTTTTTTTGGAAAAAAAATTCAATGTTGACCTCTTTTTTTATCAATGATATTGAATCGCAAAGCCTTGTTCTGCCCCTTCATGTTCCATCTACACACACATAAATAAAGTGTAATAAGTATATCTACATTTATATCATAGAATATACATGATTTTAAAAAACAAAGAAGCATACCATAACAACAATTGTTTCATACAAAATACACATGTTGATTAATTGGGTTGGTTTTCATTGATGTCAACCCTTGAAGAAAGTCCGGTAGCAAATTCCGGTAGCATAATGGTTTGGGTAATGGACCCAAGTTTGGTTGATGGATAATGTTATGAGTTTTGATATATTTTAGGAAATACTATTTTATATGGATGGTACATGTCATGCCATTTCTGGTGGTATGTGGAACGTCACATAACTCCTCACGATTAGAGAGTTATGGCCATGTGAAGTTGGAGAACATTCATGAGTCATCTAGAAGCCCCAAAAGGTCAAAGTAGTCAAAGTGGTTGCAAAGAAGAAATTATTTATATAATAAAGTGAAGTGATGAATGTACTATAAGTCAAAGTAGATACAAATAAATTATTTCAATAATAAAGTTAATCGAGAAATTATTAAGTGGACAAGTGGGTTAGCCCTAAAATAAGGAAAGTGGGTTAAGATGGTTAGAAGGTAATTTAAATAATAAAGTGAAGTGATGAGTGTACTATAAGTTAAAGTGGATACAAAATATATTATTTAAATAATAAATTTAATAGATAAATTACTAAGTGGACAAGTGGTTAGAAGTGGGTTAGCCCTAAAATAAAGAAAATGGGTTAAGATGGTTAGAAGGTAACCCCTTGAGGAAGCTACATGAAAGTATAAATAAGAGGCAAGGGTATCTAATTTTTAATCACACTTGAGAATATTGAATATCTACAAGTGACTAAGATAACCAAAGGATATCTAAGCCAAATTTTAGAGGGAAGTTGAAGTAAAAAAGGCCGAAATTCAAGGGAGGATAAATTCTTTTGATGATGCTTTCTAAGGTATGTTGTTTACAGGTAATCTCACCATTTTCGCAATACATTTTGTTCTAGAATGCTTCAGACTAATAAATTATGAGGCCATTGAGGAAACATATCCAAGTAGTTGATATAAAAATTTAAGCTTGTGGACCGTTGTATTTTTGGAGTTACACTCCATGGGAAATAGGGTTTGTGGCTAGTCCTAAAATTAGTCTAAAACATGTGTTTTAGGTAAAAATGTCATAACTTCTTCATAAAAGATCCAAATTTAGTAAGAACAAATGTATTGATTAGAGTACAGTTTGTAGTATTTTTTGTACCATTTTCAGATCCATACAACAAATATTCCATGCAAAGCACACTCTACAACTTCACTCTATAGAATAAGCCAGAATTCAACAAGGTATGTATTTTTTCCTATAACTCCTTTTTTGAGAGGTTCCAAGTAGTGAAACCCGAAGGAATTGCATAAAATACATTGAAGAACATTGTATACCAGTTTTAGATCTTTATTAATTAAAAGTACATAGTTATGATTATTTCAAGTTAGGGTTGTTGACTAATCCAAAATTAGTCATGTGAGACTAAAGTAAAGTTTCATGAAAATGCTAGTCTCTTGTTGTTAAAGTTAATGAAAGTTTGCAGGTATGTGATCATATACACCAGGTCTATTACAAAGTTACAAATCATATTTGGATGATGAAATTGATGAGGGCTTTTGGTTGAGGTACATGTTGGGTACATGGTTGAGACAAGTAGTTGATGAGTTGGCACATACACGAGGTGTATAGTTGATGATGTTGGTACATATTGATGAGTCATAGTTCATGTGTATTTGATACATCATTGGTACATACTTGGTACATGGTTGGAGGCACTTGTTAGTAGTATTGTTGGCACATGGTTTATGGATGACGTAGCATATGTGTCTTGGTATATTATTAGAAGAACATATTGATCTTGGTGATGATTATGAGTTGTTTTGTTATGCTTGGTTGATGCACATATTTGAGAGTTGTCTTGGTGACTGATCTTAGTGAGTAGATCTGATTTGGTTCATAAGATTGATGAGACAAGTTGTTGTGATAGGTTGTTTGGATAGGTTGGTGTGACGGGTTATTTGTACAGGTTTGGTGCATGGTTGATGCACTTGTTCATGGTACAGGTTGGTGCATGGTTGATGCACTTTTTTATGGTACATGTTGATTACATGTTGTTTGGTATAGGTTGGTGCATGGTTGATGCACTTTTTTATGGTACAGGTTGATTACAGGTTGATGTACATGTTGATGCATGGTTCAGGTTATTGGTATAGGTTGTTTGGTGCAGGTTGATTAGTACAGATTTACAACAGTATATCTCATAGTGATAGTGTGACAATGCTTCCATCATTCTACTTCTACGTTAGGGCGGTTGGATGGGGGAAGGAAATGTGGTTATAGTCAAAGAACATAGGGGGTTTTATCCTCCTTCTGGTTGTAGCCAGATAATTGGGGAGTTAGAGCTTCCCTCAGGTTGTAGCATGAGAAACTAGGGGGTTGGAGCCTCCTTCCAGTTGCATCTGGAAAACAAAGGAATTTGGTGCTTCCAATGAATGTAATTCTTAAATACATATAAGAAAAAACATTCTGTGGTTTTCTCCCACTTTGGGTTTCCACATAAAAACAATGGTGTACTGTGTATGTGTATGATTGCTCATTTGTTCATTGTTTATTTACTATGCAACTATTGGATGATAATGCTATATTGATTTAACACTTGCATTTTATGGTTAAAAATGATTAAATTTCTCTATTACTGATTCACCCCCCCTCTCAGTAATCCAACAATTGGTTTTGGAGACGGTTCCTTCAGGAAACAATTTAACCACTGGAAGGAGATCATGGATTATTCTGAGAATGGAGTACCATTGTTTAATGGTCAAAATGGTTTAAAGTATGAGTTATGGAGTGGAAGGACGAAATTATTTTTACAAGCACATGGGTATTATATTTGGCTATCAGTTGTTACAGTATATCATAGTTCAAAAAGGGCAAAGAATACAACCAAGAAGGAATTGAAGAAGAACAACAAAATAACAATGGATTTCATTGGGAAGGATTACCTAATTCGGTAAGAGAAAAGGTTGGTAAATGTTCATCATCCAAAGAACTTTGGGATAAGTTACATGACATATATTCTTCACCCATCACAGATTCAGAAAATGCCAAAGAAGATGCAGATACAAATCAAGAAGAATTATGTCCACCATGTCAAACAAATTCAAAAGATGAAGAGTACATAATCACCAGAGGTATGTTGTTTTGCTTTAATTGTGAAAAACACAGACATCTTGAAATAGAATTCCATGAAGGAAATAAGATAAAAAAACTAATTTAAAAGGAAGACAATTATGAAACAAAATTGATTAGTTCTTTAGATGAATTAAGAGAAAAAATTAGGTCACTCAAGAAAGAATTGATGAAACAAAAGGAAAATGTTCACATTTTTTAAGAAGCCCAACAAGTCATTGAGAACTTAAGAACTCAGCTAGAAGAAGCCAGAAAGATTGAAGAAAATATTGAATATCAAAAACAGTATTTGGAAGCCAACATAGCATCACATAAGGAAGAAACAAAAATGAGAGAGAAGATATTGACAGATCATCTTAAGGAAATAAATAACGATATAAACCAACTTGAGTTAGAGTTTGGTTAAGAAGAGAAAGGACTTGAAGAAGAAATAATCACATTAAAAATTCAACTTGAAGAAGAGAAAATAACAGAAGAAGTCACAAAGTCTTAGATAATAAAGAAAGAAGAAGAGGTTGAGAAGCTTGAAGAAGAAGTTTTCACATTGAGAAGTAAAATTGTCAAGCTCAATGTTGAAGAGACAAAAACATCCATATCAGTTATAAATAATGAAGAGAAGAACTCTAGGTTGCTAGAAAAGAATAATGAAGAAAATAGAAAGAGTTATGCAGAAGTACTCAAAGGAAAGAATCATGGTCAACCATAATCTAAGAAAATTATTGAAGATACATTTTCAAGAAGACCATCCATGTTCAAGCCACAATGAAGCTTCAATCATGATCATGATCAGTCAAGGAAGAAATTCAAAAGGACTGCATCATAAATAAGATCACTCACTCCCATGTATGCAATTTTATTTTATGGTCATTGTTTTTATTGTACTAATTTTGGACATAAGGTTGCATATTGCAGGGATTATAAAAGAAATTTTCAAGCAATAATTGCATATGTGGCCCCACATAACATTGAATGTTACAAATGTCATAAATATGGACACATAGCTAGTGATTTTAGAATCATGATCGATACTTCCATGAAAGAGAGCACCGATATCAGATATAAGAAAGTATGGATAAGAAAACACGAAGAAAAAGTGAACAAAGACCAGGTCCTATAGATTGAAAGATTGGCAATAAAACGAGATGAATAAAATTCCATAGAGAAATACGTCAAATACATAAAAGTTTGGAAAATAACTGAAAGAAAAGAAGGAAAATTAAATAAAGAACATGTTCAAGAGATTTTAATTTCAATCATTGTAGTGAAATATGAATCCACAGACAGAAAGAAAGAAGTCACATCTCAGAGAGATAATGAATCTACCAATGAAGACGATGACGAATACACATCAGAGAAGGAATTGTTCTGAGACATCCGACTTAGATACTCCTAGGTAATTTGAATATTAGATAGGGGGAGTCTATGCGGTAGCTAAGATAGACCAGAGAACCATCCTTTGAGCTTGAAGAATTTGAGTAGACAAATTCAAATGCATTCAGATAGAAGATGTACAATATGATAGATTAATCAGTTGTAGTAGTACTTCATGTTAGTACAGTGACATATGAGTCAAAATTATGGACAGTTGTGTAGTAGAGTCTTGAACAATATGGACAAATATGGACGTGAAATCATATTTTCATAACAGGGAACTTGAAGAATAAGTCTACATTGAACAACTGGTTCCTAGAGCATGGTACTCTAGACTGGATAAATCTCTACAACAGACAAGGTTCAGAAAAGGAAGTGTAGACAACAAACTCTACATCAATAAATTTTCAAAGGATATACAGAATGAATTTGAAATGTCATTACTTGGAGAACTATCCTTATTTTTGGGTCTTTTGATACGTCAAAGCAACCAAAGAATTTTTATTTCTCAAACTAAGTATATTAGAGAAACGCTAAAGAGGTTCAGAATCGAAGATTGAAAACCAATTATCACTCTTATGAAAACCAGTTGCAATTTGGGAAAATATGATGATTCAAATTCTAAAAACCAAAGGAAATACATGTCAATGATTGGTAGCTTACTATATGTGACAACATCCAGACCAAATGTAATGCAGGCAGTTGGATAGGTGAAACGATTTCAAGCAGCACCAAAGGAATCACATGTATTAGTAGAGAACAGGATTTTCGTATATATGAAAGGAACATAAGAGTTTGGATTATGGTATCCAAAAGGAAAGGATCTATCACTTATTGCCTACACAGATGCAGATTGGGCAGGTTGCATTGATGACTGACGAAGCACCAATGGAGCATCGTTCTACTTGGGTGAGTGTTTAGTATCATGGCTAAGAAAGAAACAATCATCAATATCCTTATCTATAGCCGAAGTAGAGTATATTGCAACAAAATCATGTTGTACACATGTTCTATGGATGAAACAAACTCTGGAAGATATACAGGTTGAGTATGATGAGCCCATTCCAATCATTGTGATAATACAAGCACCATCATTATCTCAAAAAACTCGGTGATTCACTCCAAGATGAAGCACATTCCAATAAATTATCACTTTCTATGGGAACATGTTGTAGAGAAGAACATCAGAGTTGAGTATGTGGGCACAAAAGAACAAGTGGAAAACATGTTTACAAAACTGCTTCCACGGGAATCCTTTGAGTATCTTTGCCAGAGACTCAGATTAATTTCTACTCCAAAATGAATGTTTTTGAATGCTTATCTTATATATCTTATATTTACCCGAGGAAGCACCATAGAAAGGACAATTCAAGCTGGGAGATCAGTTTTAGGAAGAGTTTAGTCATGGGAAGTTTTCCCAAAGACAGTTTAGTTAGGGAGAGCAACCCTAAATGGAAAGATACATTTTCCATTGATGAAAAAGGGGGAGAGATTTATCATATGTAGAGCATAGAGGCATGGTTCTAGGGGGAGTGATGGTCACAGGGGGAGCATGAGTGATATGAATTCAGTATTGCATCAGAGTGTTGCCATCAATGCAAAAGGGGGATATTGTTGATTAATTGGGTTGGTTTTCATTGATGTCAACCCTTGAAGAAAATCTGGTAGCAAATTTCGGTAGCATAAAGGTTTGGGTAATGGACCCAAGTTTGGTTGATGGATACTGGTATGATTTTTGATAAATTTGTAGGCAAGACTATTCAAGATGGATAGTACATGTCATTCCATTTCTGGTGGTATGTGGAACTTCACATAACTCCTCACGATTAGAGAGTTATGGCCATGTGAAGTTGGAGAACCCTCATGAGTTATCTAGAAGCCCCAAAAGGTCAAAGTAGTCAAAGTGGTTGCAAAGAAGAAATTATTTAAATAATAAAGTGAAGTGATGAGTGTCCTATAAGTCAAAGTGGATACAAAAGAAAGTATTTAAATAATAAAGTTAATGGATAAATTACTAAGTGGACAAGTGGTTAGAAGTGGGTTAACCCAAAAATAAAGAAAGTGGGTTAAGATGATTAGAAGGTAACCCCTTGAGAAAGATAAATGAAAGTATAAATAAGAGGCAAGGGTCTCTAATTTTTAATCACACTTGAGAATATTGAATATCTACAAGTGACTGAGGTAACCAAAGGATATCTAAGCCGAATTTCAAAGGGAAGGCGAAGTAAAGAAGGCCAAAATTCAAGGGAGGATAAATTCTTTTGATGATGCTTTCTAAGGTATGTTATTTACAGGTCATCTCACCATTTTCACAATAAAAGTTTTTCTAGAATGTTTCAGACTGTGAAATTGGGAGGCCGTTTAGGAAACATATCCAAGTAGCTGTGATAAACATTTCAGCATGTGGTTCATTGTATTTTGGAGTTACACTCCATGGAAAATAGGGTTTGTGGCTAGTCTTGAAACTAGTCTAAAACATGTGTTTCTGGTAAAAAAGCCATAACTTATTCATAACATATCTAAATTTAGTAAGAAAAAATGTATTGGTTAGAGTAGATTCTGTATTATTTTATGTACCATTTTCAGATCGATACAACAAATATTCTGTGCGGAGCACGCTCTACACGTTCGCTCTCTAGAATAAGCCAAAACTCAACAAGTTATGTCATTTTTGATATAACGCCTTTTTTGAGAGGTTCTAAGTAGTGAAACATGGAATAATTGCATAAAATACACCGAAGAAAATTGTGTACCATTTTTAGATCTTTATTCATTACAGGTACATAGTTATGATTATTTCAATTTATGGTTGTTGACTAATCCAAAATTAGTCATGTGAGACTAAAGTAAAGTTTGATGAAAATGATAGTGTCTTGTTGGTAAAGTGAAGGAAGGTTTGCAGGTATGTGATCATATACAACAGGTCTATTACAGAGTTATAAATCATATTTGGATGATGAAATTGATGAGATATTTTGGTTGAGGTACATGTTGGGTACATGGTTGAGACAAGTAGTTGATGAGTTGGCACATACATGAGGTGTATAATTGATGATGTTGGTACATCTTGATGAGTAATAGTTTATGTGTATTTGATAAATGATTGGTACATGGTTGGAGACACTTGTTAGTAGTGTTGTTGACACATGGTTTATGGATGATGTAGCATACTAGTCTTGGTATATTATTAGAAGCACATATTGATCTTGGTGATGATTATGAGTTGTTGTGTTATGTTTGGTTGATGCACATCTTTGAGAGTTGTCTTGGTGAGTATATCTAATTTGGTTGATAATATTGATGAGAGAGGTTGTTGTGATAGGTTGTTTGGATAGGTTGTTGTGATAGGTTATATGTACATGTTTGGTGCATGGTTGATGCACTTGTTCATGGTACAAGTTGAGGTACATGTTGGTGCATGGTTGATGCACATGTTTATGGTACAGGTTGATTATAGGCTGTTTGGTATAGGTTGGTGCATGGTGGATGCAATTTTTTATGTTACAAGTTGATTATAGGTTGAGGTATAGGTTGATGCATGGTTCAGGTTATTGGTACAGGTTGTTTGGTGGAGGTTGATTGATATAGGTTTAAAACAACATATCTCATAGTGATAGTGTGACAATGGTTCCATCATTCTACTTCTACATCAAGGCGGTTGGACGAGGCAATGACAAGTGGTTGTAGCCAGAGAATTGGGGAGTTGGAGCTTACCTCAGGTTGTAGCCTAAGAAATTAGGGGGTTGGAGCCTCCTTCCAGTTGCAGCTGGAAAACAAAGGAAGTTGGTTCCTCCAATGAATGTAATTCTTAAAGACATATAAGAAAAAGAATTCTATGGTTTTCTCCCACTTTGGATTTCCACGTAAAAACATTGGTGTATTGTCTATGTGTATGATTTCTCATTTGTTCATTGTTTATTTACTCTACAACTATTGGATGATAATGCTACATTGATTTAACACTTTCATTTTATGGTTAAAAATGATTAAATTTCTCTATTACTGATTCACCCCCCCTCTCAGTAATCCAACAACACATTCTTTGGTAGCCACCCTACATGCCATCTCTCAAAATATCTTTTGTTGGTTGTACTCCATACTTTGTTTCCTACATGTTTAATACTCCATGAAAAAACATAGTCGATATAATTAATATAAAGGTTTCTTGTTGTTACATTAATTATAGAATGAGGGAAGTTAAACAACATAGTTACTTACAAATTATTCAATTAAAACTTGATACTTCAACATATACTCACAACCCATACTTAACCCAATGTCAATCAATTGTTTGGTTGATTCTTCTTTGTAGGTTAGCAAATATTAGAAGACATCCATGGATGAGTGTAAATTAATAATTTAAATATAAATATCACAACAAATATGAAATCTTAAGTAAGGATGAAAATGTCAGTACTCACAAAATTTGTGATCAACCCTTTTCTTGCTTGTCGTTCTGTCTTATGTGTTGAATGAGTTCCATTTTATTTTATTGTATGCAATAAAACAATTGCAAATTAATATTTCACGTGATAATTAAATTTGATATGCATAAAATAATAAATCAATGACTACACACCTCTGATGCACATTTGATCTAGGTGGATATCGGTGGCTACCCACCTAATCCAACTGGCTCCTCTTATCAGTTTTTAGTTCAACACGTTCTTCTGTACTTCTTTATAATTGTGGGTTCTACACTTCTGGGGTTGTCTGAGACCATACACATCTTCCAGGTGGAGACTGGTGGCTACCCACCTAATCCAACTGGATTATTTTGGAAGTTTTCATGTCAACACATCTTTTTGTACTTCCATGGATGTTTTGGTGTCCCAAACAATATTTTTTTGTCATGCCACAATCAAAATGTAGATGGAGTCGAAATGAAATGACATAATGCGTAGTTTTCGAAAATTCCTTTCCAATGGGCTATCACGTGCCTAAAACAAAGATCATGTGAAAAAGTTACGACCTCGAGAAGTTAATGTACCAATTTACCAAAACGGGGCCCACGTGACTTTTGGCGTTCATTTCCTAGGGTTAGGTATTTTGATGTCTAGGGTTTTGGTATTCATGTTTATCATAAAAATTCCTTCAGAGCCTCATTGTAATTGTCTTCTTGGGAATGAGTGTAGCCATCACATCTCTTCTCATAGATAAAGATGCCACCATTCCAACGAGTCTTGCACTATGTATTTTTACAATCTCTTTACAATTATTTCATTAATAGAAATCAAGTATTGTTTTATTTCTCTGTTTTTGGAAATTTTCATGAGTACTTCATTTTAATATCTCTACTTTCATTTCATTCTGAAAATTATTCGGATCAGTGGTATCAGAGTAGGGTTCTCTTGATCATTTTGTAGCACATTTCCTCGATGAGGTCCGAGTATAGCCAGTTGGGTCTCGAGCTTGTCTCTCTTGGGGAAAATCACTCTCACATGCCCAAGAAACCCTCAATGGCAACAAAAAATAAAAATGATGGAGCATAAGATTATATTAACTTGTTTCTTGAGAAATCTCTCGCGTGACAGAGGGACAAAATGATGGATAATTTTTCACACATCCTTCAACACTTGTCGATAGCAACATGTGTATCTTCATCAAGCAACCATTTTGGAGGAACCTCTCCCTTCAAGGTACAAGTTAGTTTTGATATTCCCATATTTGAAGGTCAAATAGATGTGGATTCCCTAGAAAAATGGTTAAATCTATTAGAAGGTTATTTCTCTGTTCCAAATTTTTCTGACAGGGAAAATATCACCTTCACACTCCTCAAGGATCTCCCCCATGTCAAACATTGGTGGGAAACTTACTGGGAGCAAATTTCCACAGAGGAATCTGGAATATATGGGGCCAATCCCAATTGAGATTTTTTTGTGGATGTAGTCAAGGAACAATACTATCATGTTGATAACTATGAAGAAAAGTACATGAGTTGGACCACACTGTGGAAAGAGAAGAGCCAAACAATGTTGGAGTTCATAAATATTGTCCATACCTTGTGCACCAAATTGGGTATCAAAGACTCCAAGCGACACATGGTTCTGAAATACCATGGGGATTTGCATAGGTACATCCAAACTGAAATGGATTTCCTAAACATCTCATCATTGGGAGTTTCCTATCGATATGATGTCAAAATCGAGAAAAAAGTTAGGCACCAGAACAAATGGGAATTCAGGTCTGAAAATACGTAACAAAAAAAGCATGGTAAAAATGTCCCTAACCAACAACCTCTAGACAACCAGTCCAAGAAACATGACAAGAAGGGTAAAGGAAAGACAAATAATGACACTGGGAAGTGGTGTGACTTCAAAAAAATCCCTTGACACAACACCGATGAATGTCACTTGAAATAGTCATTGGTGGTCGAGGTCAAAGACACAGAGCCGAACCTTGATTTAGAATCTAATCGAGAAAATATTGAAAACAGACAGATCATCAACGTAGACCCCACTACTACTATCACGACCACAATAATTCAACCAGAAGAATCAACAAATCCTGAAGAGGGGGAGCGCCTCTTCCATTCACATATGTGGGTGAAGGGGACCTCGTTGCATTTCATTGTTGATAATGACAACTAGAAGAAACTCATCTCAGCTAAGGTCATCAAACAGTTGGGGTTGTCGACAACACCACACCCGCATCCATACAACATTGGGTGGCTTCACCAGGGACAAGATATTTGTGTCATCCAACAATGTCGCCTATCCTATGGAATCCAACTCTTCAAGGATGAGGTAGTATGTGATGTTGCCCCTCTTGATGTATAAGTGTGATGTTGTTTTGGACCAACCATATATGTGGAAAAATTATATTGTCTATGAGTCTAGACCCCGTAGTGTCATTATTACTCTGGGAGGTCATCTCTATAGGATACCAGAGGTAATTCCGACTACCGGTCAACCAAAACAATACCGCAAGATAATCTCTCATACTGAAAAATTCATCCTCTTCATAGTCTATTCAAAGGATGCACAAAAGACCACTACAAAAACTACAACCTCAACACCTTCTATCCAACAAAAACAGATTGTCGAAGAGAAATAATATATTGTTTCTTCACCTACAATGGTGCCTACACAATGCCTTGTCAAACCCAGAGACAATAGGTTGGTGGAACAGATTCATGACAACCTTCCACATACCAAGCAATGAAACTTCTCCAAAAAGGCACACAACTCACCAAGATTTAGATTCAGAAAATGCTTTCCCCTCTTCCTTGGGCACTCAATGCAATAGAGAACATTTCTTTCTAAGGGGGAGGACCGATCCAGGTGAATATTGGTGGCCACCCACATAATCCAACTAGCTCCTCTTGTCAGTTTTTAGTTCAACACGTTCTCCTGTACTTCTTTGTAATTATGGGTTCTACACTTCTGGGGATGTCTGAAATCCTACATATCTTCCAGGTGGAGACTGGTGGTCACCCACCTAATCCAACTAGATTATTTTGGAAGTTTTCATGTCAACACATCTTTCTGTACTTCTAGGGCCATTTTGGGGCCCTAAAAAGTGTTTTTTTGGTGAGCCCCAGTCAAACTAGAAACAGATTTAGAGTTTGACGATGTAATGCGTAGTTCTAAAAAATACCTTTCCAATGGGCTATCACATGCCTAAAATGGAGATCGTATGCAAAATTTACAACCCCAAGAATTTA
Organism: Picea engelmannii; assembly: GCA_009831015.1. NCBI lineage: Eukaryota > Viridiplantae > Streptophyta > Pinopsida > Pinales > Pinaceae > Picea > Picea engelmannii. The sequence continues at coordinate 1,120,528 of ML776677.1, read as the reverse complement.
ATGTACTAACTTACCCAAACGAGGCTCACATGAATTTTGGAATTTCATATCCTAGGGTTAGGTCTTTGGATGTCTAGGGTTTTGGCATTCATGTTTATCATAAAAATGCCTTCAGAGCCTCATTGTAATAATCTTCTTATGAATGAGCGTATCCTTCACATCTCTTCTCAGAGATAAATATGCCACCATTCTAGTGAGTCTTGCACTCTATATTTTTACAGTCTCTTCTTTCATTTTGTTCTGAAAATAATCCGGATCAACATTGTTGTTGGGATGGATCCTCCTGCGATGTAATTATGTTCATTTCTTTTACCATCTCCTTGTACACTTTTTTGGACATCCCTACCGGCGTATATTGGTTTTCCCCTCGTTTTCCCTTGGAATTTGCATAATCTTCCTTAAAAATGAAAATACTTTTTTTTCATTAAATCCACATGAAAGTAAATATAGACAAAAAAATAAATTTGGTAATTTTGGGAACACGTTATAGAAAAACATGTTTGCTAATAATAATTTTAAAATTGTAAGTTTTTTCTATTGAAAGTCTCATGGGTCTCATTGACCATTGCTCTATAAATGCTTCATGTATTTTATATATAACCTTATTCTTGGAGTCATTAAGTTGTTTTTTGTATTGTAAGTGGAAGATACATCTATACGTTATTTCCACTATATCGCTCATAGTTTTGAAATAAAAAAACCCTCTGATTAACTTCCAACACCACTCTAGATGAACTAAGGACTAAGTCATCATCATTTACATCCTTCATAATTTCTATCTTCTTAGGAAACAATTCAATTTTCTCGCTACTGGTCCCTATGCAACATTAAAAAAATGTGAAATTGAGTGTTTAAAACATGTTAGTGATTAATGTTAAGAAATTAAGCTTTGCTAAAAAGTCAAAGAAAAAATTCATATTGATTTTTTTTTATCCACCTAATTCCTCTCTTTGCAACATTTCCATAAATATTTTATTCTCTTTTGCAGTCATATTGTGAACAATCTTATCAAGTTTATTCAAGCTTTTTCTCTGCATGAAACACCTTAACCAATACACATCATTAATTCAAACCTACAGATAATTCAAATATATTGATTTTTTAATAAAACTCAAAGAAATTGCCTTTTTATCTTGTTGGGTTGAGATACCATCATGATCGTTGCAATACGTTTTTTTCCTTGAACTTCTATTGGCCATATTCTATAAAAAAAAATAGGAATCATTAGATATAAAAATCATAAAATATTGTTTTATAAAATAATATTTCAGTGCATATAATAAAATGATATGCATTGGTGGATTAAACATATGTATACACACCAATATATGATTACCATGCTATCACAAAATTGGAAATATTTTGTTTACAAATTGTTAAATTCACACGATGCTCTATAAATTAATAGAATCACCGATGCCTCATTACTATTTATTGTGCATCGTTGAACCCATGATCAAATTTAAAACATGATGCTTTCGGTATTAAAATCAATTTTATTTACATTTTAAACTCAGTGGTGTAGTTGAAAGTAACATGCACACTAGTGTGTTATTCATATACAATGTGCACCACTAACCGTGAAAGAATATTTTAAAAATAAAACTAACAATGACGAGGTTAGGGATCCAAAGGAATGAGTGGTCCCATTAAAATGGATACCAAACACACCATATACAAGTAAATAAACCCCATAAAAATCTATTTCTTGAAAACAAATCTCCTTGTGAAATATAGAGAGGAAACCAAGAGAAACAACAAGAAATCTAGGGCTCCCAATACTGAAGGTAACTATGAAACCCTTTTATGTTTTTGAGAATGCACTAAAAATTGTTTGAATCAAATAAGGGAAAGATTGAGATGATCAATAGAATGAAATCACATACCTGCAATTTCTCTTCTCCATATTTGTATGTGACATACGATGATCCCTTACAAATTTGGCTCTTCAAAAAAATATACCCACTCCAAAATATTTGTTGATAAATATTTCTTGCACAAATATCCCCTCTAAATTTTGACAAAAGAATGAAATAATGATTAGGGTTTTCATTTATAAACACATACACTTAGAAAAATGAAATTCTTGCTCATTTTTTGCGGTATATTTTGGTGCAAAGATGATAAACGTGTGCACTATTTATTTTGTAACTTACTTTTTTGCTGTGTTATACAATTTAAAGCGCATCAATGTTCTTTTTAATTAAAAACACACTGACAAACAATTTAATTGACAAAGTGCAAATGCAAACCTATGCAATTAAAATTTTGCAGAGGTTTTTCTTTGTGGAGGGAAAAATATAATTCACTCTTTAGTGCCTCTCATAATTTAGTGCATTGGTGGGTTTTGTATATACAAATGCACTGGGGTGTCAAAAAATAATTAAGTGCACCGATAACTTTTAAAAGCCATTCAAAATTTTGTTTAAAGTTAGATTGTTCTAGATGCTTCCCAAAATTTCTTTTAAGAATTTATTCACATATTGATGATGGTTTTAGCTCAAATGTAGGAAAAAAAAAGGTTTTAATATCAAATGGCCAATTCTTCATATTCCATCTCATTCCATATCATTGCAAGCTCTTCAAGTTCTCCCTTGCAATTTGCAGGAAGTATAGATTTTATTTATAGTTCATTTATATGATTGAATTGATATTATATATGCACATGCATTTGAATAATTATTCATTGGATTTTGTAGGATCATGATTTAAGATCGAGTTCGTATGCACAAGATATTCCACAAGTCCAAAAATGCCACAAGCTCTTATCAAGAGAAAGACACCACACATTGATATTTGATGAAAGTGGATAGTTGTTTTACCCTACCAATTGTAACATGCCATCCTCTAGCAACCATCTTGAGTCAATGATATTACATTGTGAATTGGATCTCTTTTATGCCACACCAATAGTACATGGTTGTTCAAAATGTAAAGAGTTGAAGGAGAACCCTCAACATGTCACATCGTCCCATTATATTAATGATTGAATACCCAAAGTTAATGGGATAATACCTCTCACTGTGGTCAATAACCCAATAGGTGATATAGAAAAGACACATAGAAACACTTCCATATGCTCATTTTTTGAAAATTTGGAAGCCAAATCAACTAAGTTTCATCCTAAATTGACCAAACCATATACTTATGTTGAGTCAATGGAGAGTTCTAGTGAGCCAAAGTATGATATCAATACTACCCAAAACATCTCTACTAGGAGATCCAAAAATTTGTATGAGCTGAGAGAAAAAATGTCAAAGTGCACACAATTTGGTTCAATTTTTGAACGGTAGCAATGCATATTCTCTTCCTATCCATCTACAAAGTAAATACTAAACCTGTTACAAATTAGCTTTGTATGAAACTTGGCCATCTTCAAAATTCCATGCATGTGCTCGATGTTGGAACTAAATTCTCTTTTTTTGTTAATAGTTATATGATTGCCAAGTCTAAAATAGATGTTGCAAATCTTGGGTTGTTTATCCTTTCACATGAATCCATTCCTTCCAAACAATTAGTAGCACTTATGCCATTTTGTGGTCCTCTTTATAGTTAGTCTGATTACTTGAATATTGTTAAATCATTAACCAAATCCAATATTTGCATACATTTTAATACAAAATAAAATACTTAGCATACCTTTTTAATAGAAGATTCAACTAATACTCACATATTTTTTTAATAGAAGATTCATAAAGTTGGTAATAGAGTAAAAAATTGTAAAACCATTTCATTGAAAGTGTATAGATGAAAATTTATTATTATTCTTTATATTTAATAATTTAAATTTAATATATATATATATATAATAGTTTAATGATATAAAGTAATAAAATCGTTAGAAAAATGAAAATATAATAGTTGTGATTTTAGTAAAAAAATTATATTATAACATTGTCTTGTAATCTTTGATACTAAAAATTAATAAAATAACATTAATATTACATTATTATTATTATTATTATTATTATTAATGAATAATTATATCATAATGTTATTATTACAATATATAAAAAAAATACACAATTATTTAAATCACAATCATTTCACTTATCATATTTATGCATTTTTGTTTTAAAATATATTTAATTAACATATTGTATATTGTTGGACAACAAACAATCCACCTTAAAGAAGAGTTAAGAATTATATGACATTAATGGTTATAAGTTTTTGCAATTACAATCCAAATTAAATGATTTAAAAAAAACTAAAGTTAAACATTATATGACAACTTTAAATTTAAATGAGTGAGACAATTCAAATTTAATTTTAAAATGGAGAAATCATTAATAATTTTAATCATTAGCGTACTCATAATACATATTATAAATAAAACAACAATAACATCAACATGCTATGAAAAAAATAATATACATGAGCGATATTATATCAAATATACATATCAATAAAGATGTCAAATATACATCTCATAAAAATCTAAAAACATGTAATATATATATATATATATATATATATATATATATATCAAGTCTAATATACAACAATTAATATACATGTCAAGTACCACTACTAGCTAGGGCCGCCACCGGAGCTAGAGGCATCAATGCCTCTGTTATCAAAGGTAGAGAGTCTATCGGTACCCATGTTAGATAAAAATGAAAAAAATAGAGTCTGATATATCTCTCCACCAAGATCATGTCGAGGAGGAGGATGATCGATGGATGGTGCAACTGGTGACACATGTGGAGGAGGAGGAGGAGGATTGGTGGATGGTGCAATAGGTGACACATGTGGAGGAGGAGGAGGAGGAGGAAAAGGATGACTAGGTGGTGGAGGGGATATCAATTGGTCTGGTTGAGGACCAGGTGGTGGAGAATCATGTGGTGGATGATTAGGAGCATCATCCTCAAATGATGGGCTAGATGAAGTGGGATGAGCACCATCCATCAACCTCCCTATGAGGTTAAAGCAATCAAAAACATGATTCATTAATGACTTCATGTCACGAGGAAGGGTCTCCCATATCTCATATATCTCTAGAACCTATAAGATATCTCAAACGTGTATAGGTACCACTCTCTACCTCGCAATCAGACCACATATGCGATACGTTGCCTTATTTCAGACTCTTCAATCCATCTTGTGTGGCATGTCGAGTCTCTATACCGGAGGATGTTGAGATGCCACATCCATATCCTCATCCTATTGGAGAGACTCATCCCAAACATATGTGCCAATATTTGCAAAACAATAAATAATAATAATCAGAAAATTGAAACAAAATGTTACAATAAATTAGATGTGCATTAAATAAGACAAACAAATATGCAACTAGATTTATGAAAACATAACAATAATATTAACTCTATCATCTGGTGGATTGTCTGGAGTAAATAGAATGTTCAGGCATATTCTCCAATCCCTCCTTGCATATGGGTACTATACAATATTGAGGACAATACTGTCTTCTCCAACCAAGAAATCATAATTCTCTCTACTGACTGAAGTACATAGCCACTTCGGCTAGCCCCTCTTGGGAAACAAATTCCCCCACATGTGCATACGCGCATCATTTGTAGGCCTATGAGAAAAGAGGGGTATTGTTGGTCGAGTGACATGAATCCTCTCAAAAAATAAAGTAAATAGCTATGATAAAAATGGGAAGAATAACTTCCCATAAAAAGCAGAGTGACAATGATCCAATGCAAAACAAAATTGTCAAAAAAATATCTCTTACGACCTATTTAGTCATGGCCTTTAAACTAATCTATATACACAGTACATCAAAGAGAAACTAATGCATTCCCCATCAGAGGTAAATTATGCTAGTGTTATGACAATGAGGGATAGGCATTTAACCTCCATTTCAACAAATGCACCTATCAAGAATTGACCACTAGCAATCTAGAAGTCCATAGTGGAAACAAAGTCCCAAGTGGCATATCTCTGCACATATGCCAATTGGATCTCTCCTACAATGTCGATTTGTATATCAGGGAGCTGGGGCCAAACTTCCCCCATCCTAGATAGCCCGGTGATAAAATAAATATCCTCATTCGTGGGTTGATACCACAGATTGGGATCGACCATGAATGCCTTCCTACTATGATCCGAACGATGGATCAACTGTTGTAAAAATTAAGAGTTCCCCCTAAGGGATGTATTATCCTTATAAAAATTGAGGAGGCCAACATTCCTCAAAAGGGAATGAGTTTGAGGTGAAATAGGGTGAGGTATCCTCTCCCTTTGCCTCTCTCTAGCTTCCTTCTCATGTACAAAGTTGTACATGTCGACCTGTTGTTTCTCCTTCACTCATCATAATTGTCTTTGATTCCCATACAATTAGTTTTAAGCGCGCGCGCGCGCACACACACACACACACACACACACATATATAGATAAAAAAATATTGAAATTATAAAACACACACATTTATAACCATTTTGTATTTATAAAAAACTAAAAAAAAATTATGTTTGCAAAAATAATGTTGTATATTAATTGATGCACCTTTAATAATCGATATGCACTATTACCGATGTGGTCTATTCGTAAACAACAATCACAAATTTCATGGTGCTCCATGTTATTTGGCACACCAATGTTGCTTTATTCATGAAATGCACCACCATGCTAATTTTTTTATATGGTGCAATTTATTCCCTATAATGCTCTCGTTTGTGGTGCCTCGTCTAAAATGATACACATTGTTAATGTGCACTGATAAATTCATTTCTACATGTTGCTTGGAGCACCAATGTGTATTTTTAGTAGTGCATTGTGTTTTATAATGCATGGATCATGGGGTGTCCCATCAGACACACTTCTATGCTAAGTTTTAAATATGTGGCGTGGTGCGGTGCAATGAGGGGAACCAGTTTGGTTTATTCTCTATAATTCCCTAGAGTGTCATTGGTGTGGTTGAATCTATAGAATGCACCAATGGGTTTATTGCAAAGACAATGCCTCTTGTAAGACGAGAGGCATCGATAATGCACACATGCTATTCGAGTGTGTGGGGCATAGTTTTGAGAAGTGAATTATGTTTTATAAGATGCATCGCGAGTGATTCTTCTTATAAATTTACAAGACGTACCATCAATTATGGGGCGATCCTAACCTGTGAAGCGCATCGTGTAGAATTATTTAAAAAAAATGAAAAAAAAGGACAAATTTAAGCCCAATTTTAAATTATGTAATTTGATGGAATTGAGAATAAGGAGGTAACTTGAACAATTTACCTGACCTCTTCTTTCCTAAGGAGTCATGGTTTCTCCATATACAAAAAATAAAATGTGCATTTTTTTTTCCAAAAATTGAAAATGAATGGAATCTACTAGTGAAGCTATCGAACCAATGAAGCAACACTGTAGAGCCTTGCAAATGGGGTGACTATAGAAGTAGTGTGAGCATCAGTGATTGTGTGAATGGTTGGAAGAACATAAGGAAATGTGATAATGAAATTTTGTTTGGTATTTTTATTTTTATTTTACCCTATCGTGATGTGCTCGAGAGTAAGATGCACTGATGCATTCTGTAGAATCAGAATGCACCGATACACTTTTATTTATTTTACCCTATCATGTTGTGCCATACAGTAAGAAACACTGGTGCATGGTAGTATGATTAATGCATCGATTGTATTTTTAGATATATCTTAAAAAACATGAGGCTATAGTACTATTAAGCACACCATTATTGTTGTTCAGTGCACCACCATTGTATATGCACCGAGGCGACTAGGTTTTTTTAGTGCATCAAAAAATGTTTTTTTTTAAATTATTTTTTTTATTGAATAACTAACTATTCTAGCATTATCTGGTGCATCCTCCATACATGCACCGGTGCTCTTAATTTAGCGTGGAGCATTGATATGAATTTATTTTTTTATAAAATAGAAAATGATATTTTAGCATTTTATATTAATAATGTTTATCAGTGCACCTTATTAGTTCAACATCGGGACATTATGTTTGTGAGTGCACTGATGCATTTGTCCAATTTAGGTGCATCGAACCTCCACTATAAATAAAGAAGGGATAAAGTTTTTGGGGAGGCTCCGCAAGAACCTCCGCTACAAGGTGTTCTCCTTGTAGTGACCTATGCTTAAAAGTTTATGACTATTAAAGAAGTGACAAATCAACAACATTCCATTAATTGATGAGAGAAGAGAAGTACAACTAATAGGCGTCACAATATAAAAATAAAGTGAATTGAAGTCATTGAATATGTGAAGGGATCCATATTATCTAACAAAGAAGTTATCGTATGCAATTGAGATTGTCCATATTAATTTTGCACTAATTGTCACTCTGGCCACCATCTGTTGTAAATAAGGGATCCACCATATGTAATTGAATTCAAAGAAAACCTTGTTAAAAGGGAAGAAAACAAGATTCACCTAAATTCAATATGAAAATTGTGCTATTGTAGAAGAACAAAGATAGACTTGTATTTTAAGGGAAGCCATGGAAAGAGTGTTTCTTCTAGGGAAGATGAAGCTGTAAAAATCACAGTCAAGAAAACCCTATGACTAGAGAAGAAATATCCACCATTAGGGAGTAAATGAGATAAATGTTATACACTAACTCAAATTAGAGAGGATATGACCACTAAAAAATAAAGGATGAATTCAATTAGATATAACATTGATAAAACATATGGCCTAAAGAGAAAGTTGATAGAAATTGTGTGCCTTAATTTGTAGATACTTTTGTTTCTTGGAATTTATTTATTTTGGACGTAAACTTGTCAGAAATAATGATAAGAGGGAAGATATATACACAATTTTGAAAAGAGTGGAAAAAGGAACAAGGAAATGTAGCATAAGAGATCAGAGACATAGTCTATTTGTTTTGTAACTCTAAAGATTATGAAGAGTGAAATAATTATAAAAAGGTTGAAGGTATTCATTTTAATTTATTTTGAAGGCTATAAATTCAAAAATAAATACATAATTTTTTTCTCAGATATTTGTAAAAGACATATTTTCAAAGAAGGTAGATACTTAGAAATAGTAGAATAGACACGCAACGAAATCATTTTCATAGATAAACTTCTTAGGCACTTAGGGGAGAGATGTGTATGTTTTATTTTCCAGAAGAAGAGGGGAAATAAATGTTATTGTTTATATAATATTTATTATTTCAACAATACAATTTATAAGATATTTTTGTTTCAAAAGTTTCAATTTTTTGAAAATCGAAACCCCTTAAGACGGCGAAAGAAAAAAATGAGAAACAAAGTAGACAAACAAAGCAACTCAAGGGTGACAGTGACAAAGACCATTTCTGAAATTACTATTCTAAGTGGTTGAATCTCTAAAACATGAATGACTCATATTGGGTGTAATTGAATAATTTTGGAATTGCACCGATTTAATGAATGATTCATATTGGGTGTAATTGAATAATTTTGGAATTGCACTGATTCAAGTATTGTCCAAGTAATTCGATAATTTTGGAATTGCACCGATTCAAGAATTTGGGAATTCAAAGAGTTTGGGAACTTGGGAATTCAAAGAATTTATGAATTCATGAATACTAACCTTAACCTTATGATGTGATGAGATGGCTTGATTGAGTGCATGTATGATTTTGAATTGTGGAAGAGTGAAATTACTTAAGAATAATTTTCCATTTTGTGTTTTTGTTGTAATTTTTTTATATTGTAGTGTTAAGAGGGGGTGTTGGAGTATGAGGCTCCAATATAATTAGATAAAATAAATGTAATGTAAAAGTAACATTATTATAAGTGACTAATAAAATGTTACACATAATTAATTAAATAAGATAGTTAGGTCATGTGCGTAGCATAACTACCTAGAAAATAAATAAAAGGGGATTATCCTTAATATATCATTTAAATCCATTGTAACAAAAGCATATACTTTACATGAGTTAATTTATAATCATGTCTCTAATATTTCTCGTCTCCTTAAAAGTTTAACAGATCTAGATTGTTGAGAATCTTTGATGGAGTGACGAGCTTTACTTATGAGTGATTCTGATGCAGGAGCATCTCTCCAAGTCAGCCAACCACGTCAGTGAATTCAAATCACGTGATGAAGAGAGGCGTTGTCCTCGTTTTGATTTAGAATTGAATGTAATTAAATGTTTAAGCTGTTGAGTTGTGAAGTCATGCCTTTGTGCAGGCTGTATATAAGTAGGCCTTTAATGTTTGTAAGTCTGAGATCTAGATCCAAATAGCGGACTAGACAGCCCATTCAATTCAATTGAATAGGGTAGGTAGATTTGGAGGGAAGTGCTCGAAGAGCCTCCTCATGTAAAAAGATCAATGGTATCTCTTTTGGGAGTAGTATGCAGGAGAGAGCATAAGAGAGAAAGGGTCTGCGAGTAGAGAGCAGAAGAGAGGGAGCCGAGACCTTGTTACAAGCCGTGCTCAGGAACACCTTATACAAACATGCATTTTCCATTTTAATATAAGCAGAAGCAGTTTTTCCTGCATGTATTTCTGTGTTATGTGGATGTCTGTGAGTGTTCTATTATGATATGAATGTATGTTGTAGATGTATGCTATAGGTTTTCATTTGCAGGAGTGTGTCTGATTTCAGGCGAAGGTCTTTGAGGTTTCATGTCTTGAGGGCATGATAGAGTACTGCGGTCTCTGAATACCAGTGCGCTGAAGCACTTCTAAATTCTACGGGTTCAGACAAAGACGTGCTGCGGCACAGGGACTGAAATCAACAAATCATCAAAGACCTCAAGGTTTCTAAGTACCTTGGAGGCAAGGCATGGGAGAAGAACACAGTTGTGGGCAGACTCTATGAGGAATTTCTTTGAAGCTCTGCCAGGTGGGCATTGAGAATATGCACAGTGATGCATTGAGAAGAACTCTGTTGTGAGTTCAAGGAGAACTAGAATCACTGAGGGTTCTGAGAGATCTACCAAGTGGGCATTGAGCAGGTGCAAGGAGTGCACAGAGGACAGAACTGTCGGACGTTCTGTGAAAAGATACCATATTAGGTGGGCATTGAGTAGGTGCGTAGACAGGCACAGAAGAAGAGAACTCTTCGAGTTCTGTGAATTTGAGGAAGAATCCAATGAAGGATCTTCAGAGGGTTCCTGAACACCCTGAAGAACTCAGTAAGAGGTTGCTTGAGTGAAGGATAGCGAGGAAGGCATCCATATTTCTCCATCTGAGGGAGAAAGGAAAAGAAAAAAATTGAGTTTCCTTGGAGGTCGAAGCTAGAGGAAAGCTCAGGGCAGATAGCACCTTCGAGTGCATGTGAATACTTTGCAGAGGCACGTGAGTTGAAGAACCCTTCAAGGATTTGAAAGGAACAAGCTCAGGAGGAATAACGTCGTTGAAGAGTGTAGGCGAGGACTCAGATTGTGGAGCTTGCAGAGGAGACATAACAAAGGTCGAGGCCTTTCGGATACTGGAGTTCTTCCAAGCATCGGAGGAAAGCGCCAAAGTTCGGGAGTAGCAATATCGATCATCGGATCAGCCGATAGATTCTAGACTGTCGGATTTCGCACATCCAGGGAGGATTAAAGGAGCGTGCAAGAAGAGGAAATCGTGAGTTGTTGAGTCTCACACAGTTACCCGTTAGTGGTTTGATCGGCAGGGAGTTGTGCGTGGTTTAACCCTTAGTGCAGAGAAGTGGGTATAAAAGTCCCGAAAGGATTTACTTATCGGGATATCAGCGTTCGAGATATCGGAGCTCTCGAGGTCGAGGAGTCGGGAAATCGGTAGTGAAAGTCCCGAATTAGCGAGGTTTGATCTGAGCTGTTCATTGTGGGAGGACGCGTGTCATGAGATCATCCATTTCAGAGATTCGGACACTGGAATCGCGTAGAGGCGAAAAGTTCTGATTGTGGGCCTAGTTGACGTCACATCGGAGAATCGGGATTCCTGGGTGGAAGTCTTGTGAACACTACATCAGGAACCGCGAAATCAAGAAACACGATATCCCGATGGCTACGAGAATAGTGTGGGGCCAAAGGGGTCGACAAGTGGACAGGTAGCACACTGTATCGGGGTTTCGTAGCAAGAAGTCCCGAAACAATTGCATCAGGATTCGCGATATTGCGAACTTTGAAATGCCGATGGAGTGAAAGCGTTGAAAGTCAAGCTCATGCGTGTGTTGGAGTTTCGGCGTATCGGCATCGGGAGTCGAGGATACGAGTGGTTCGACATCGCGAGTGCCAAAATTGCTATAGAGGAAATCCTGATAGGAGAAAGTCAGCGTTGACTGATTGTCGGGTTTTGGGGATTCGAGAGACCTATGCCCGACCATTGGATTCGCAAAGTCACGAAGTCCGATCTCCCGATTTCAAAGAGGGGATCTCACGAAGACTGTTGTGGGTGCAGATTTCTTGATAGGGAAATAGAAGAGTTGTTTAAGAGTTCTTCGGGCCGTAAGGGAAAGAAATATCCTATGCTGACGAGGACCTTACGACCTACAGGTTGTAAAGGAAGGGCGTCGTCATCAAAGTGGTATCAGAGCCTGATTCTTGCTTGTATATTTCAGGCGAGGGAGGCATAAGAGGGAAAGAGCACTCTGATCCACATCATCTGGTATCAGAGCCTGATTCTTGTCTATATATTTTAGGCAAGGGAGGCATAAGAGGCAAGCAGTAGTCAAGGAGACAGTCAGGAGGACTGTGGGATGAAGCTGGAAGCACTCTGGGTGCAGAGTGACAACAACAGATTTTCCAGGAGGGCAGACAGAGACAACACCATGGCTACTGAAGGCTGTAGGTATGCTGAAAGGAAAATCCCAGAGATGATGAGTACAGCCGAAAGGGAGAAGTAACTTGCCGACATCAGGGCAGGAATGGAAGAGATTGAACTCTGGATGCAGCAGAATACCAAGCCGAGATGGGTATATGAATGGCCCATGAAGAAGCCGAAAATAAGATGGCCAGTCAAGGAGTTGATGGTCATAAGACAACAAAGGTTGTTAAAAGGATGGCTGAGGCATGTTGAAAACCTCGACGGACCTGAGGAAATGGTTCAGATGTGTGAACCAGAGATTGGGAGAGAACTCGGTGAAGAGAATGAAACGGGCTCAGATGAAGATATCAAGAACTTCCAGGAGGGCAGAGAGGAAATTCCAGATTTCCATGTGGGCAAAGAGTTGAGATCAGCTGAAGATCTCACGGACTGTCAGGAGAACAACCAAGGAATTTCACATTACCAGCTGGGCAATGAAATGAGGTCGATGCGGGATCTCGAAGACTACCAGGGGGGTAGTGGAAGCATCCCATATTGCCAGATGGGCAGGGATGAACATATGAGACTATCGGAGGGTCTCATAAACTCAGAAGTGAGTCGGAATTAGCAGATGCAGCTGACAGAGGATGAAAATTCATGTGGTTTTCCAAGCCATGTGAATGAATATGATGACAAGTTAAAAACTTTCACCATCCAAGAGGCCAATCTAAGGAGCCTTATAATGATTGGGGGAATCGAGGTATTCCTACCACTTGCCCAAGAGAAGGCAAAAATATGTGTTGCAGATGCAACAACAACATGAGGACAACTAGCTAAGACTGTCGCAGAAGGATTGGAGCAGATATTTGAAGCTGCCTAAGAAGGAGATGAAGAAGATGAGCATTCTGAGGAGTGTCTCAATGCATTCATCCAGGAAGCTGAGGAAGCTATAGCACTGAAGCTAACAACAAAAGAAGCAGAAGAGGATGATGAGCATTCTGAGGAATGGCTCAATATTTTCAGCCAGGGGAATGAAAAGACTGCAACATGGGAGTTTGCAGAAGAAGAAGAAGAAGAAGAAGACAACATTAGTTTGGCTGATCTGTATGAGAATATTGAAGCCCTGGAGAGAAGGGTGAAGGTGCAGGGTGTGCACATCCAACAGGTGAAGTTGGAAGCAGATGAAGAAGAAGGTATGGGAGATCACAGTGATCTGCCTATGTGCCGAAATTTTTTGCAGCCGAGGAGACTGCATGAATAGGGCCAGCCATTGGAGCAGCTGGATGAAGTGATCAAGGAGATCAATGAGCTGATGATCCGGTCAGCAGAAACTGTCAGCAAAGAGAGGCTGAGCAGTAGGAAGGAAGCAGCAGCAGGAAGGTGGAGCAGATGAACAACTCCAAAGGATGATTTGGGATCCAGGAGGATTTCCACAACTGAGATGGGAAGCTCATGAGTAGGAGCTCATGAATTTTGCAGCTGAGGAGTATGATGCAGGAGCATCTCTCCAAGTCAGCCAACCACGTCAGGGAATTCAAATTGCGTGATGAAGAGAGGCGTTGTCCTAGTTTTGATTTAGAATTGAATGTAATTAAATGTTTAAGATGTTGAGCTGTGAAGCCGTGCCTTTATGCAGGCTGTATATACGTAGGCCTTTAATGTTTGTAAGTTTGAGATCTGGATCTGGATAGCGGACTAGACAACCCATTCAATGCAATTGAATAGGGTCGGTAGATTTGGAGGGAAGTGCTCGAAGAGCCTCCTCATGTAAATAGATCAATGATATCTCTTTTGGGAGTAGTATGCAGGAGAGAGCATAAGAGAGATAGGGTATGTGAGTAGAAAGCAGAAGAGAGGGAGATGAGACCTTGTTACAGGCCATGCTCAGGAACACCTTGTACAAACAGGCATTTGCCATTTTAATATAAACAGAAGCAGTTTTTCCTGCATGTATTTCTATGTTATGTGGATGTCTGTGAGTGTTCTATTATGATATGAATGTATGTTGTAGATGTATGCTATAGGTTTGCATTTGCAGGAGTGTGTTTGATTTCAGGCGATGGTCTTTGAGGTTTCATGTCTTGAGGGCATGACAGAGTACTGCGTCTCTGAATACCAGTGTGCTGAAGCACTTCTGAATTCTATGAGTTTAGACAAAGACGTGCTACGGCACAGGGACTGAAATCAACAACTCAGCGAAGACCTCAAGGTTTTTGAGTACCTTGGAGGCAAGGCGTGGGAGAAGAACACAGTTTTGGGCAGAATCTCTAAGGAAGTTCTATGAAGCTCTGCCAGGGTGGCATTGAGCATATGCATAGTGATGCATTGCGAAGAACTCTGTTGTGAGTTCAAGGAGAACCAGAATCACTGAGGGTTCTGAGAGCTCTGCCAAGTGGGCATTGAGCAGGTGCAAGGAGTGCACAGAGGACGGAACTGTCGGACATTCTGTGAAAAGATACTCTGTCAGGTGGGCATTGAGTAAGTGCGTATATAGGCACAGAAGAAGAGAACTCTTCGAGTTCTGTGAATTTGAGGAAGAATCCACTGAAGGATCTTCACAGGGTTTCTGAACACCCTGAAGGACTCAGCAAGAGGTTGCTTGAGTGAAGGATAGCGAGGAAGGCATCCATATTTCTCCATCTGAGGGAGAAAGGAAAAGAAAAAAACCAAGTTTCCTAGGAGGTCGAAGCCACAGGAGAGCTCAGGGTAGATAGCACCTTCGAGTGCATGTGAATACTCTGCAAAGGTGCATGAGTTGAAGAATCCTTCAAGGATTTGAAAGGAACAATCTCAGGAGGAATAGCATCGCTGAAGAGTGCAGGTGAGGACTTAGATTGTGGAGCTCGGAGAGGAGACATAACAAAGGTCGAGGCCTTTGGGATACTGGAGTTCTTCCAAGCATCAGAGGAAAGCGCCAAAGTTCAGGAGTAGCAATATCGGTCGTCGGATCAGCCGATAGATTCTGGACCATCGGATTTCCCACGTCCAGGGAGGAGTAAAGGAGAGTGAAAGAAGAGGAAATTGTGAGCTGTTGAGTCTCACACAGTTACCCATAAGTGGTTTGATCGGCAGGGAGTTGCGCGTGGTTTAACCCTTAGCGCAGAGAAGTGGGTATAAAAGTCTTGAAAGGATTTACTTATCGGGATATCAGCGTTCGGGATATCGGAGTTCTCGAGGTCAAGGAGTCGGGCAATTGGTAGCGAAAGTCCCGAATTAGCGAGGTTTGATCAGAGTCATCCATTGTGGGAGGACGTGTGTCATGAGATCATCCATTTCAGAGATCCGGACACTGGAATCGCGCAGAGGCGGAAATTTCTGATTGTGGGCCTAGTTGACGTCACATCGGAGAATCAGGATTCCTGGGTGGAAGTCCCGTGAACACTGCATCAGGAACTGCGAAATCGCAAAACGGGATATCCCGATGGCTACGAGAATAGTGTGGGGCCACAGGGGTCGGCAAGTGGACAGGTGGCACACTATATCGGGGTTTCGCAACAAGAAGTCCCAAAACAATTGCATCAGGATTCACGATATTGAGAACTCTGAAATTCTGATGGAGTGAAAGCGTTGAAAGTCAAGCTCGCGCGTGTGTCGGAGTTTCGGCGTATCGGGCATCGGGAGTGAGGGATACGAGTGGTTCGACATTTCGAGTGCCGAAATCGCGATAGAGGAAATCCCGATAGGAGAAAGTCAATGTTGACTGATTGTCGGGTTTTGGGGATTCGAGGGACCTACGCCCGACCATTGGATTCGTGAAGTCGCAAAGTCCGATCTCTCTATTTCAAAGAGGAGATCTCACGAAGACTGTTGTGGGTGCAGATTTCCCGATAGGGAAATAGAAGAGCTGTTTAAGAGTTCTTTGGGCCGTAAGGGAAAGAAAGATCTTATGCTGACGAGGACCTTCCGACCTGCGGGTTGTGAAGGAAAGGCGTCGTCATCAAAGTGGTATCAAAGCCGGATTCTTGCTTGTATATTTCAGGCGAGGGAGGCATAAGAGGAAAAAATCACTCTGATACACATCATCTGGTATCAGAGCCTGATTCTTGTCTGTATATTTCAGGCAGGGGAGGCATAAGAGGCAAGTAGCAATCAAGGAGACAGTCAGGAGGACTGTGGGATGAAGCTGGAAGCACTCTGGGTGCAGAGTGACAACAACATATTTTCCAGGAAGATGGACAGAGACAACACCATGGCTAATGAAGGTCGTAGGTATGCTAAAAGGAAAATCCCAGAGCTGATGAGTACAGTCGAAAGGGAGAAGGAACTTGCCGACATCAGGGCAAGAATGGAAGAGCTTGAACTGCGGATGCAGCAGAATACCAAGCCGAGATGGGTATATGAATGGCCCATGAAGAAGCCAAAAATAAGATGGCCAGTTAAGGAGTTGATGGTCATAAGACAACAAAGGCTGTTAAAAGGATGGTTGAGGCATGCTGAAAACCTCGACGGACCTGAGGAAATGGTTCAGATGTGTGAACCAGAGATTGGGAGAGATCTCAGTGAAGAGAATGAAACGGGATCAGTTGAAGATCTCAAGAACTGCCAGGAGGGCAGAGAGGAAATTCCAGATTTCCAGGTGGGCAAAGAGGTGAGATCAGTTGAAGATCTCATGGTCTGGCAGGAGAATAGCCAAGGAATTTCACATTGTCAGATGGGCAATGAAATGAGGTTGTTGCGGGATCTCGAAGACTACCAGGGGGGTAGTGGAAGCATCCCATATTTCCAGATGGGCAGGAATGAATAGATGAGACTATCAGAGGGTCTCATAAACTCAGAAGTGAGTCGGAATCAACAGATGCAGCTGATAGAGGATGAAAATTCATGTGGTTTTCCAAGCCATGTGAATGAAGATGATGACAAGTTAAAAACTTTCACCATCCAAGAGGCCAATCTGAGGAGCCTTATAATGATTGGGGGAATTGAGGTATTCCTACCACTTTCCCAAGAGAAGGAAAAAATCTATGTTTCAGATGCAGTAACAACAGGAGGACAGCTAGCTGAGACTGTCGCAGAAGGATTGGAGCAGATATTTGAAGCTGCCCAAGAAGGAGATGAAGAAGATGAGCATTCTGAGGAGTGTCTCAATGCATTCCGCCAGAAAGCTGAGGAAGCTGTAGCACTGAAGCTAACAACATAAGAAGCAGAAGAGGATGATGAGCATTCTGAGGAATGGCTCAATATTTTCAGCCAGGGGACTGAAAAGACTGCAACATGGGAGTTTGCAACAAAAGAAGAAGAAGCACACAACATTAATTTGGCTGATCTGTATGAGAATATTGAAGCCCTGGAGAGAAGGGTGGAGGTGCAGGGCGTGCACATCCAACAGGTGAAGTTGGAAGCAAATGAAGAAGAAGGTATGGGAGATCACAATGATCTACCTATGTGCCGAAATTTTTTGCAGCCGAGGAGACTGCATGAACAGGGCTAGCCATTGGAGCAGCTGGACGAAGTGATCAAGGAGATCAATGAGTTGATGATCTGGTCAGTAGAAACTGTCAGCAAGGAGAGGCTGAGCAACAGGAAGGAAGCAACAACAGCGCAGAAGTAGCAACAGGAAGGTGGAGCAGATGAACAACTCCAAAGGATGATTTGGGATCCAGGAGGATTTCCATAGCTGAGATGGGAAGCTCATCAACAAGAGCTCATGAATTTTGCAGCTGAGGAGTATGATGCAGGAGCATCTCTCCAAGTCAGCCAGACACATCAGTGAATTCAAATCGGGTGATGAAGAGAGGCATTGTCCTCGTTTTGATTTAGAATTGAATGTAATTAAATGTTTAAGATGTTGAGTTGTGAAGTCGTGCCTTTGTGCAGGTTGTAGATAAGTAGGCCTTTAATGTTTGTAAGGCTGAGATCTAGATCCGGATAGTGGACTAGACAGCCCATTCAATGCAATTGAATAGGGTAGGTAGATTTGGAGGGAAGTGCTCGAAGAGCCTCCTCATGTAAAAAGATCAATGGTATCTCTTTTGGGAGTAGTATGCAGGAGAGAGCATAAGAGAGATAGGGTCTGCGAGTAGAGAGCAGAAGAGAGGGATCTGAGACCTTGTTACAGGCCATGCTCAGGAACACCTTGTACAAACAGGCATTTTCCATTTTAATATAAACAGAAGTAGTTTTTCCTGCATGTATTTCTGTGTTATGTGGATGTCTGTGAGTGTTCTATTATGATATGAATGTATTTTGTAGATGTATGCTATAGGTTTGAATTTGCAGGAGTGTGTCTGATTTCAGGCGAAGGTCTTTGAGGTTTCATGTCTGGAGGGCATGACAGAGTACTGCGGTCTCTGAATACCAGTGCACTGAATCACTTCTGAATTCTGCGAGTTCAGACAAAGACGTGTTGCGGCACAGGGACTGAAATCAACAACTCAGCGAAGACCTCAAGGTTTTTGAGTACCTTGGAGGCAAGGCGTGGGAGAAGAACAAAGTTGTGGGTAGAATCTTTGAGGAAGTTCTGTGAAGCTCTGCCAGGTGGGCATTGAGCATATGCACAATGATGCATTGAGAAGAACTCTGTTGTGAGTTCAAGGAGAACCAGAATCACTGAGGGTTCTGAGAGCTCTGCCAAGTGGGCATTGAATAGGAGCAAGGAGTGCACAGAGGACAGAACTATCGGACGTTCTGTGAAAAGATACTCTGCTAGGTGGGAATTGAGTAAGTGCGTAGACAGGCACAGAAGAAGAGAACTCTTCGAGTTCTGTGAATTTGAGGAAGAATCCACTGAAGGATCTTCACAGGTTTGTTGAACACCCTGAAGGACTCAGCAAGAGGTTTCTTGAGTGGAGGATAGCGAGGAAGGCATCCATATTTCTCCATCTGAGGGAGAAAGGAAAAGAAAAAAATCGAGTTTCCTTGGAGGTAGAAGCCACAAGAAATCTCAGGGTGGATAGCACCTTCGAGTGCATGTGAATACTTTGCAGAGGTGCATGAGTTGAAGAATTCTTCAAGGATTCGAAAGGAACAAGCTCAGGAGGAATAGCATCGTTGAAGAGCACAGGCAAGGACTTAGATTGTGGATCTCGCAGAGGAGACATAACAAAGGTCGAGGCCTTTGGGATACTGGAGTTCTTCCAAGCATCGGAGGAAAGCGCCAAATTTCATGAGTAGCAATATCGTTTGTCGTATCAGCCAATAGATTCTGGACCGTCGGATTTCCCACGTCCATGGAGGAGTAAAGGAGTGCGCAAGAAGAGGAAATAGTGAGCTGTTGAGTCTCACATAGTCACCCATCAATCATTTGATCGGTAGGGAGTTGCGCATTTTTTAACCCTTAGCGCAGAGAAGTGGGTATAAAAGTCCCGAAAGGATTTACTTATCGGGATATCAGTGTTCGGGATATTGGAGTTCTCGAGGTCGAGGAGTCGGGCAATTGATAACGAAAGTCCCAAATTAGCGAGGTTTGATCTGAGCCATCCGTTGTGGGAGGACGCGTCTCATGAGATCATCCATTTTGGAGATCCGAACACTGGAATCATGCAGAGGTGAAAAGTTTCGATTGTGGACCTAGTTGACATCACATCGGAGAATCAAGATTCCTGGGTGGAAGTCCCGTGAACACTGCATCAGGAACCGCGAAATCACAAAACACGATATCTCGATGGCTACGAGAATAGTCTGGGGCCACAGGGGTCAGCAAGTGGACAGGTGGCACACTGTATCGGGGTTTCACAGCAAGAAGTCCCGAAACAATTGCATTAGGATTCGCGATATTGTGATCTCCGAAATGCCGATGGAGTGAAAGCATTAAAATTCAATATCACGCCTGTGTCGGAGTTTCGGCGTATCGGGCATCGAGAGTCGGGGATACGAGTGGTTCGACATCGCGAGTGTTGAAATCACGATAAAGGAAATACCGATAGGAGAAAGTCAGGGTTGGCTATTTGTCGGGTTTCAAGGATTCAAGAGACCTACACCTGACCATTGTATTCGTGAAGTCACGAAGTTCGATCTCCCGATTTCAAAGAGGGGATCTCACGAAGACTATTGTGGGTGCAGATTTCTCGATAGGGAAATAGAAGAGTTGTTTAAGAGTTCTTCGGGCCGTAAGGGAAAGAAAGATCCTGTGCTGACGAGGACCTTTCGACCCGCAGGTTTTGAAGGAAGGGCGTCGTCATCAGATTCTCAGCTAGGAAGAGTTAGTGGTTAGGGTTTTCTTAAAGTTTTCCTATCTAGGTAGGATTTTGGAGAGATTTAATTATACCATCTTTGTGATGAAGTTGTGGTTTGTACTTGTAATATATATATAAGTCACATTATTACAAGTGGCTAATAAAGTGTTAGAAATGATTAATTAAATAAGGTAGTAAGGTCATGTGGTAGCATGACTACCTAGAAAATAAAATAAAAGGGGATTATCCCTATTATATTGTTTAAATTCATTTAAAAAAAATCATATATTTTACATAAGTTAAATTATAATGATGTCTCCAATATTTCTTCTCTCAATTTTTTAATAGGTCTAGCTTGTTGAGGATCATTGATGCAGTGACTAGATTTAGTTAGGAGTGATTCCTATCTTGGAGGAGTTAGTGGTTAGGGTTTTCTTAAAGTTTTCCTAGCTAGGATTTTGGAGAGATTCAATTGTACCATATTTGTGATAAAGTTGTGGTTTGTACTTGTAATTCATCTCTTTCACACACACATATGGAGTTTCTATCTATCCAAATATTATGTACTAGAAAATTTGATTTCCATATTATGCCATCTTCTTGATTGGGTAGATTGTAGCCCTTGCTATTCATGCTAATTTTACATAATATATAGATAAATTGGTTAAGTGATTTAAAACATATCTTGAAGATAAAGGAGAATATTTACTACTGTTATAATCTGTTGTAATAAGAGAATTCAAATCTATTATTGTAATGCACCCAACCCCAAGTTAGGTCATGCTACTACTAAAACAACCCAATAAAATTTCTAATACCAACTCTAAATGCAAAAATAACATACAACATGACATACAAACTCATGTAGTTGTTTATGCTACTTAAAAATGTAAATGTAATTAATTAAATGCACATAGAAATAACTAAGTAACATACAACCACATAAATAGATATTTGAATGCATCGTTCTACTCACAACAAGCAACAATAACCAAAATATCTCACAGTAAAATGCACAACAACTATATGAACATTGAACATAAATAAGCACAACAAATAAGAACACTTATCTTATGAAACATGCAACCCACTATAGAGGACATGCATTCCTTCCAACCATAGGTTTGTTGTTCCATTTCTCAACAACAAGTCGCCCCCAAGTTGGGGTTATGATTCCACAAGAGACAGTGGTCCCTAAGGCTGGCTAATGTCTCCCTCTCAACAACAAATTCCCACAACTAATTCCAATACACCAGATCTCTTCCCCACAACTTGCACAACCCAAGGGATGGGGTCCCCCTTCACTACTCATAGTCCCTCAGGCCTTCCCACTCCCCTCTAAGGCTTCCAATACAAGTTGGAAGATAAATCTTTTTGTTGGGACCTCAGGAATTATATAGCTACAATATGGATTCACACAACAACAAAATACTTGATTCTCTTAACAATTTTCGAACAAAATATTACTCACAAGCCCACAACCTCTCACTCCAAACATCTACTATACATTCCACTATGGTTTCCTTCAATATTCAACACTCCAAACTCTCTTGATGTCCACAAATATCCATGTAAAAACTTCTCTCCATGCAAAAACATGAATATGTACAATTATTCCCTCTCTACCCATACAAATTTATCTCTTTCTCTTTCTTTCTTGACTTACACTCTTCCCCAAGTTAATTGTAATTAACCCCCATGCTCTCAATAACTATGGGATGTGACTTATCACACCCACTCTCTTACTTGAATTCAATAATTGGACTCTAGAACACTAAACAAACAATAAAAGGTTCGAAGTAAGGATAATTTAGAAAGAAAAGAGTTTGGGTTTATACATGGGTAAACTCCCCCCCCTTGGACCCCTTCCCTCTCTTGTGGAAACTAAGCCCCCAAATATCCGTTTATGTCCATATGTAGTTAGTGATACATTTTATTTATTATATTCAATATACATTATTTACATATTACGTTGTTTGGCCCTCAAACATACATCACATTTAAAATATACATTTCTAATTGGGGTTTGAAAATGGAGATGTTACATTGTTCTCCCCCTACAAACTGCACTATCCTTAGTGCACATAACCATAGAATTTACACATTGAAATATATAAAATATTACATCATAATACTTGATAATTACGCAACTTAATGACTCACACAACAATTCCAGACAACGACTCTCTTTTCCCCTCAACTTGCACATCAATTGGATAGGAAATCTCAAAGTTCTAGCTCTAGGAACTCTAGCTGTCAAAATGGAGTCTTCATTCGCTTATGTACAAATGCACATTAAGTTTTGTTCAAAATTTACAAAAAATTGTAGGTATTCTTTCTGCATGACTTCCTCGTGATCCTACATAGCATATTCAGGACTGTAGTAGGTCCATTGACCCTTTATCAAGCCAATGTATTTGTTCCTAATCACTTTGACATTTCGGTCTAGGATGTGCATTGGTTTCAACCAGAAGTCACCTTCGTGTTCCACCTGGATCACATTTAAGTCAATCACATGATTAGGATTAGACACATATTTTTTTAATAAAGACACATGGAACATGTTGTGAATTCTCATGGATGCATGTAAGAAACTAACCCTATATTTTATAAGATCTCAAAAGGCCCACCATATCTTGCTTCCAACTTTTGGAAACTTCCTAATTTCAAATAGATTCTTTTGGCTTTAACTTTTAAAAAAACATGCTCTCTCACTTTGAATTCTCTTTGTATTCTTCTTTTATTGGCATAACTCTTCTGCCTATCTTGTGCAACTTTCAAATTCTTCATGATCTTTACCATCTATTCTTCGATTTCCTTTAACAATTCTGATCCAATTATGGTTTTGTTTGTTTGGTTATCCCAAATTACCGGTGTATTGCATTTTCTACCATACAATGCTTCAAATGGGATCATCTTCAAATATTTGTGACACCCATAATTGTAAGAAAACTCAACTAAATGGTTATAATCCTCCCACCTATAAATTTTTTCCATTACATACATTCTCAACATATCTTCAATTATCCAGATAATTCTATCTATCTTCCTATCTGACTTTGGGTGATATGTTGTTATAAAATTCAAATTAGTCCCATATCCTTTAAACAACCACTTCCAAAAAATGGAAGTTAACTTGGGATGTTGGTCCAACACTATTTCCTCAGGCATACCATGTAGCCTAACAATTTATTTCATATAAAAAATTTCCATATTCATTACCTTATGAGTTTCTTTCACAAGAATGAAATGTGCATCCTTTGTAAGTTTTCCCACCACTACAATGATGGAATCATGTTTCCTTGTTGTCCTAGGAAATTTGGTAATGAAATCAATAGTAACTACTTCCCATTTCCATTCTAGAATGGGCAGTGGTCGCAAAAATCACACTAGATGTTTGTGCTAAGTATTTACCTTCTGGCATTCCATGCATCTAGACAAATAATTAGTGATATATATCTTCATAAAAGTCCAAAAATATTGGCCTCTTACAACTATAATAGTTTTCTAGTATCTTGTATGTCCAACGTATGACACATTATCCATCTCCTGTAAAACATAATTTCTCAATTCCTGAGAATTGGAAGCATAAAAAATGTTCTGAAATAAGAGGATTTATAGCTTGTAATACTTTTATTTATGTTGTATTTTATTCTGTTGTAGGATTTATTTAACTTGCACATAATATTGTTTTGTTGTTACAACCTCTAGAATTCTATATTTTAAATTTGTCCTATACATACTAATGGTTGTAGAATGCCTTTTATGCACCCTTCTATTGAGAGAATCAACCACCTTGTTCTCTTTTTCCTTTATGTGATTAATGTCAAAGTCATATTCACTGAGAAATTCCATCCATCTAGTGTTGGCCATTCAAACAAATATTTCTTACCACTATGGTTTGTTCTCAATTCAATTTTCTTCCCACAAGGTAATGACTCCACATCCTTAAAGAATGTACTATGACTACCAACTCTAAGTCATGTGTGGCATAATTTATTTCATGCTCCTTGAATTTTTTGGACTCATAACAAATTACATGTCCATTTTGTGTAAGCACTCCACTGAGCCCTTCCTTCCATGCATTTGTGCACACAAAAAATCTTCATATGGATCTGCAACTTTTAAAATAGGTGTACTAGTTATTAAATCCTTTAAGTGTTGGAAATTTTCTTCACACTTGAACTCCATTCAAAATTTACTCCTTTATTTTTCAAAGATGTTATTGGGTGTGAAATCTTGCAGAATATCGCAATGAATCCCTTGTAATAACCAACTAGACCCATAAACAATTCAAACTATGAAACGTTTGTTTGCACTGGACAAATTTTGATTCCTTGAATTTTTTTTGGATCCACTGCTATACCATCTTCTAAAACAATGTGACCCAAACAATGGACCTTCTTTTGATAAAAAGTGCATTTACTCAACTTGTCATATAATTGGCGTTCTCTCAACAATTGTACCTCAAATGTTTCTCATGATTCTCCTTTTTCTTGGAATAGATGAGAATATCATCCAAGAATAAAATTGAAACTTGTCCAAGAAATATCTGAACACCCCATTCATCAGACACATAAATGGAGCATGTGCATTTGTCAACCCAAAAGTCACTACTACAAATTCATAGTGTCCATACCTTGTCTGAAAGGATGTTTTGATAGTATCTTCATCTCTGATTCTAACTTGATGATAAATGGATCTCAATTCAATCTTGGAAAATATATTTTCTCCGCTCAAATGATCAAAAAGATCGGCTATCCTTGGAAAATGATATTTGTTCTTAACTATAACCTTGTTCATTTGTCTTAAGTCAATACAAAAACTCAGTGTTCCATCTTTTTTCTCAACAAAAATAACCGAGGCTCCCAAAGGAGAAACACTTAGGTGTATGTACCCCTTCTTAGACAACTCTTCTAGTTGCATTTGCAATTTGTTAGTTCCAATGTGCTCATTCTATAGGGAGTTTTGGGCACTAGGGAAACTCCAGGCATAAAATCAATAGATAAGTCTATATCCCTCTTTGGTGGCAATTCCGGAAACTCCGAAAATACATCTTCATACTCTTTCAAGACTAGACAATATTCAAGATGTGGCTTCTTATCCTTCATTGGCTCTTCCATATGGGATGCATATATCTGACACCCTTTTCTAAAGATTCTTTTCAGTTGCAATGCTTAAATCTCTTGGACATATATAGGCCTTGGAATACGTTGCACTATCCTTGAATTCACTTCCTCATCAAGACATGTGAAAGCCTTGTTATAACAATATAAGAGAACACAATTTGTTTCTATCCAATCCATACCAATCAAGAAGTCATAAGACCCAAGTGGTATGATGTTCAAATATGACTTAGCGTTAATGCCACTAATGTTTAATGGGAAATCATTAAAAAACTCATTGATTCTTCTCTTGGTTTCGGTAATGAGTTGAACTAACCAAGAATATTCATGTTTACATTTCTCCAATTTAAATCTTTTCACTAGATTTGGATCTATATAGCTATAATTAGATCCAAAATCAATCAAAATAACTATGAGATCATTATTAATGTTACCTTCCTACTTCAATCATGTGGGATTTATAGTCTAGTTTCCTATTCTCCAAGGATGCATAGATCCCAAGCATGCTTCTGCCCATCCTCTACTATCTCCTTTTGCTTGATTTTATGCACAATCCTCATCTTATATCCCTGATGAGGATAATATTTATACATGTTATCTCCTTCACATCCCCAACATTTTATGGGATGTTGTCTTGGCCTATTTCCCAAGGAATCTATCATTTTATGATATCCTTGAGATGGCTTCCCTTGTTTATATACTTGTGATCTATTCTTGATGAAAGGTGTCTTGAATTATTTCTTCCTATGTTCCATATGTTATGAGATTTTCCCCCTCTAACCTTGGGTAATGTGACAACAGAGCGAGACCATATGTAAAAGAAAAAACCTACCCTCACATACAACAATGCTATAAGAAAATAAATAATTTGAGGAGAGAAAGAGAGGAGAGAAGGAGAGACTTCACACCTTGTATCCTATGTTTGATGTCGTTCCTCACTTTCCACTTTTGATTCTACTCCTGATCTCTACTAGTATCAACCTGCAAAAGAACGACATATTATGTGACTTAGGAAACAAAAATTATAAACTAGGATACATTCGTAATACAAGACGCATCATCAAACAAACCATATGGTTGGAAGAATAACCAACCAGAGGATATTATACTAAAAAACAAGAAAAAATCCATACTAAACCAAAAATATTGATACACTGACTCAAATATTATGCTTTGTTCAAGGGCGACAATATTTTTTTCAACAAAAAGATAGATGATTTCTCCCCTTATTTTTTAGTTTTTTTTATATTTTTGTCTTTTTCATATTATTAAATCCCGAAAAAGAATAAAAGAATGCTATAACACAATGGAGGAAATGAGTGTCATGAGCAATCAAACTACTTCCAAAGTTTAAGGAACATACCTATGCTCAATGCAAGGAAACATGTGTAGGATAAGGACAATAAGGGGAATGTTTCCTCTAGGGTTAAGGTGTCAATCCACAAAGGCATAAATTGCAAGGCTAGCAATGGGTAGGAATGCATAAGAAAATGGTTCAACAATAGCAAGTTGAATATGAAATTAGGCCTAAAAGCACGAGCAGTTAACATGCAATGCAATTACAACTCAACAAAGTTTTGGAGTCCCTGTAGGTAGGATAGCTAGAAAGAGATTGAGAGGAATTCATGAGGCCTCAATGCAAAGACATGGTGGGAATAAACTAGGCTTTCGAGCCTACTGAAACAACTACAACATGGATGTCAAAAATGCCAGCAAGGTACTAACTAGAACGCCCATGGAGAGATAATATTTATCATTCGTAATGACACCTTTAAAACAACTTGAAGATATGATATCGAAAATGAATGGGGTGGATCCCATGGAAGATATGTGAATGATACAGATAAATTCATTTTGCATGAGGAAACGACCCTACCCTACATGCCAGTAATAAACACAATACCTGATGAAGAATCTGAAGAGTTTTTGACATAAGTATCAACATGTGTTAGGGGGAGTCTTGTAGATAATGTCCAGAAAAATATTGAGAAGAAGATGTGCCACTTCAATGAAAATTCATGGAGGGGATAAACAATACTCCCAATCCTAATACAAAACTTACATCATGGGTGCCAAAATGCAAAGGGGGTCAAAGCCAGGATTCCCATGGAAGATAGGATCTACCACATGAATTATGACATGTCTAAATAGTAGAGAAGATTCCTTCTCGCAACTTAGTGGGGTCGATCCTAAGGAAAAATGAAACAGGAAACAAATAATGAAAAAATGCATGAAGGGGAAAATATAATCTATATTCCAGTTTCAAGATCATTTTCTGTCAGAATGGATCGACATGAAGAAAGGTACCAAATAAAAATGTCTTCAAAGTCCTTTATATAAGACCAAAAACACTTACCCATAAGTTAATGATTCCAATATAGAAACCTATGATAAAAAAATGTGCTAAGGGATATGGAACTTGAAAACAAGAAACCCTAAAAGTAGAATATGTACAAAGGACCACATAGCCTTGTGGATTATTCATAGTATTTCTCCAGGTAGAGCCCGTTGCTAGGCTCAGGCCAAGGGTTTCCTTGGTAACAAAACTGTAAAGTTTCCAGTTCAGGAAGAGGTCGAAAATCCATAATCATAGCTTCAAGGATAGCCTCATCTAAAGTAAACTCAACATCCATGAACTTGGGGCTTGATAACACTTAAATACCAGGGATTGAGGTCTCACAAACAGTAAAATGAGACTCCAGACGAAACACCAAATTAATGATCCAAAAGGGGAAAGAAGGAGCTCACCTGCCCCCACTAGATACAACACATGATCAATTGTTGAGACCTTGTATCGAGAATGCCAACTTGATTGTAATATCCTTTCTTAGAAGTAATTGAACACTGAAGATAAGACACCACATAATTCACCCATGCTGGGGAAGAGTCTACTCGAACACTAGGAACACATAAAGGGGAAAGATGAGACAAAGTTTAACCAGGAAGTTGATTATCGAATAAAAGTTGATCAATAGTGACAATGCTTCTGTTGTGATGGAAATGCATCACACGACAGAGCGTAGAAACCACAACCTTCATTGCATAAACATAGTCATACCCAAGAATCATATTAAAGTATAAAGGGCTTGGCACCACTAACAGATTGACTAGAACAATGTTCCCACTTGACGTGATAGGAAATTGAGGAAGAATCCTCAAACATTCACTAGGTCTTATGTCGAAATCTAGAATCTCATTGGTAGTTGACAAAACATTAGGAGAACCCAAATCTTGCCAAGCCGAGGAGGATAAAATACTTGTAGAGGATCCTTCATCTACAATACATCGGTGAATTCCTTTCAACATAGATTCAAATAGAGCCATTATTTGGAAAGGTTCAGAAGAAAGAAGTGTTGATTAAGGTTGTTTTTCATTGATGTCAACCCTTGAAGAAAGTTTGGTAGAGAATTCGGGTAGCACAAAGGTTTGGGTAATGGACCCAAGGTTGCTTCATGTATAATGGTATGATTTTTTATATATTTGCAGGTAATACTATTTTATATGGATAGTACATGTCATGCTATTTCTGGTGGTATGTGGAACGTCACATAACTCCTCACAGTTTGAGAGTTATGGCCTTACAAAGTTGGAGGACCCTCATATGTAGGCTTGAAGCCCCAAAAGGTCAAAGAAGTCAAAGATCTTGCAAAGAAGAAATTATTATTTAAATGGTAAATAAAAGTGACAAAGTCAAGGAGGATTATTTAAATAATAAAGTGAAGTGACAAAATCAAAGAAGATTATAAAGTGAGGTGACAAAGTCGAGGAATATTTAAATGATAAAGAAATGGAGAACTTTCTAATTATGGAAAGTGGTTAACCCTAAAAATCAGGAAAATAGGTTAAGTGACCTAGAAATGGGTTAAGTGACCTATAAATAAGTTGAGTGACCTAGAAATGGGTTAAGTGACCTAGAAATGGGATAAGTGACCTAGAAGATGCTTTTAAGGAAGCTACTTGGAGAGTATAAATAAGAGGCAAGACTCTTTCATTTTATATCACACTTGAGCATATTGAATATCTATAGGTGACTGAGGTAACCAAAGGATATCTAAGCCGAACTTCAGAGGGAAGGTGAAGAAAATAAGGCCAAAATTTAAGGGAGGATAAAATCTTTTGATGATGCTTTCTAAGGTTTGTTATTTACAGGTCATCTCACCATTTTCGCAATAATGTTTTTTCTAGAATGATTAAGACCATGAAATTGATAGGCCATTGAGGAAACATACCCAAGTATATGTGGTAAAAAATTGATCTTGTGGGTCGTTGTATTTTTGGAGTTACACTCCGTGGAAAATAGGGTTTGTGGCTAGTCCTGAAACTAGTCTAAAACAGGTGTTTCGGATAAAAACATCATAAATTCTTGATAACAGATCCAAATTCATTAAGAAAAAATGTGTTGGTTATAGTACAGTATGTAGTATTTGGTGTAACATTTTCAGATCCATTCAACAAATATTTCGTGCGGGGCACACTCTACAAGGTCACTCTCTAGAATAAGACATAATTCAACAAGGTATCTCATTTTTTCTATAACTCCTTTTCTGAGAGGTTACAGGTAGTGCCATGGAGGAAATGTATAAAACAAACTGAAGAACATTGTGTACTAATTTTATATCTTTATTCATTACAGGTACATAGTTATGATTATTTCAAGTTAGGGTTGTTGACTAATCCCAAACTAGTCATGTGAGACTAAAGAAAAGGTTGATGAAAATGATAGTCTTTTAGATTTTAACCTTGTACAATATCTACTCAAAACAGATATTCAGTAAAGTAACATAAAATACACAATGGAAAATACAAACATTACACAAATATTTTTCCCCTGGAAACCCAAACTGAGAAAACCAACATATTCTATATTATTCATTGTGATACATTGTTTACAATACAATATACATATCAGAGCTAGCGGCATCCAAAACCCTAACCCAATGACCTGTACTAGTCCAAAACCCTAATTCCTTAACTGGAAATATAAAACCATCGGCAAAAAACCATGTGCCAAAAAACCTCCTAAATACATGACACATTTCTTGAGGCAAGTGACACTTTTCCCAAGGCATAATTTTTTTTTTCGGGGGATCAACCCCCCCTGTGCACCCGACACATATGCTCAGATACTACTACTCATGTAAAGAATATAGCACATACCCAAAATTCTCCCACTTATTTTTTTCTTTCCATACAGGGGGATAGAGGGTTACATAGTCAACAATCCAGGGCAACAATGCCCATGGATCCTCTACACCAAGAGAACTTCTCAGTGCTCACAGATTTTGTTAATGAGTCTGCAACATTCTTCAAAGTGTCCACCTTCATCAGTGATACTTTCTTTTCTTCATTCACGTCTCTCACAAAGTGATATTAAACATCGATATGCTTTGTCTTTGAATGATAAGCCAGATTCTTCGCCAGAAAAATTGCACTCTAACTGTCACACTCTATCCTTACAACTTGTTGTACCAACCCAATACCTAAAAACAGTCTTTGTAACCATACTGATTCCTTACTTACATGAGTGGTTGCCATGTATTCATCTTCTGTAGTTGAAAGTGCCAGTACAACCTGCCTTTTTCTCATCCAACTTATTGCTCCTCCAAACAGGTTAAACACATACCCGCTTGTAGATCTCCTACGATCTAGATCTCCAACCCAGTATGCATCCACAAATCCATGTATATCCACCACTCTATCCAATTCCAGTCTTCCTTCATAGCACAATCCATAGCTAGCAGTGCCACACAAATACCCAAAAACCCTTTTTACTGATGTCCAATGCTCCTTCCCTGGTTTTGACATATACCTGATCAAAACTCCCACTACATGTGCAATGTCTGGTATAGTATAGACCATTGCATACATCAAACTGCCAACTGTACTCGCATATGGAACATGAGACATGTCCTCCTCTTCTTCATGTGTCTTGGGACAATGATCCACAGATAACTTTACACCAACAAGAATAGGAACCTTGACCGGTTTACATTCCTGTATATTAAACCTCTACAATATTGTCTCGACATATTTTCTCTGATTTAACCATAGTTTCCTCTTTTTTCGATCTCTTTTAATTTCCATACCCAAAATTAAATTTGAAGCACCGAGATCCTTCATGTCAAATTTAGAGGACAACTGAGTTTTCACATACTAGATAATCTCCTTGTTGTTTCCTATCAGCAACATGTCATCCACATACAAGACCAAATAAATCAAATGATCACCAATTAATTTAAAATACACATAGTGATCCTCTTTGCTTCTTGTGAAGCCAAGTCCCAGCATATAAGTATCAAATTTTTTATACCACATCCTTGGTGATTGTTTTAAACCATACAGGGACTTTTTCACCTTGCATACCGGCTCCTTCTTTCCCTTCACAACATAACCTTCTGGTTGTTTCATATAGATTTCTTCTTCCAGATCCCCATGCAGGAATGTTGTCTTCACATCCATTTGTTATACTTCAAAATCAAATGCAGTAGCAACAAATAATATAAATCTTATAGAGGTTAACTTGGCAACAGGAGAAAAAATATCACCAAAATCAATTCCCTCGACCTAGGAATAACCCTTTGCTACTAACTGAGCTCTGTATTTCTCCACTTTTCCTTCTACATTCAACTTCTTTTTAAATACCCATTTGCTGCCAATGGATTTTCTTCCAGTGGGAAACTCCACTAGATCCCAAGCCTCATTCTTATCCAAAGATGTCATTTCTTTGTCCATGGCCCTTTTCCAGAGATTTTCATCCTCTGAATCCACTGCCTCCCTGACAGTTCTAGGATTATCATCAGTAATAGACAAAGAAAAATTTGAATGGAAATCAGATGGACTATACCTTTATGGTAGTCTTCTTTCTCGAACCGATCTCCTCAATAATGGAGTATGAGGATCTTCTTCCTCTGATTCATGTTCTTCTGTAGAGTATGATTCATCATCCTTTAAATCAAACTCTAACTTCTCTGGTTCTTCCTTACTTGGTAGGAATTCGTGTTTAACAACATCCTTCATTTCTCTAAATACCACATCTCAGCTATACACTACCTTCTTAGTTTCTGTGTTCCAAAGATTATAACCTTTGAGAATATCTTTATATCCAATAAAGATACACTTTTCAACCTTCTTATCTAGCTTACTCCTATTTTCCTTTGGAACATTAACATATGCATTGCATCCAAATACCTTGAGATGTGTGAGAGAAGGTTCCTTACCAGTCCATACCTCTTATGGAGTCTTGTAATCCAACACTGATGAGGGTGATATGTTGACCAGGTAACATGCAGTACCCACTGTCTCTTCCCATAATTCTTTCCCTAACCCGACACCACTGAGCATGCACCTTGATTTTTCCATCAACGTCCTGTTCATCCTTTATGCAACTCCATTCTGTCGAGGTGTATATGGAGTAGTCTTCTTCCTTTATATATTGCACTTATTACATAATTCTTCAAATTCATTTCTGTAGAAGTCTCAACCATTATCTGTCCTCAACACCTTAATTATTTTCTCTGTTTGATTCTCAACAAGAGCCTTAAACTCTTTAAACCTGTCAAAGACTTCAGATTTCTTCTTGAGGAAATATATCCAAGTTTTCTTCGAGAATTCATCTATAAATGAGACATAGTACATATATTTTCCTAATGATGGGACCGACACAGGTCCAAAAACATCACTGTGAACTAGCTAGAAAATTCCTTCCACCCTCGTTGCACTAGAGGGGAATCTTTCCCAATTCTTCTTCCCATATAGACAATGTTCACAGAAATCAAAATCCAGAGAGAAGTTAGACATACCTTCAACCATACCTTTATCATGTAGTAGTCAAAGACCCTTTTCTCCGATATGCCCCAATCTTTGATGCCACAACATAACCTTTTCTCCAGAGACTGTAGGATTTCTTTCTTCTTCAACTCCAATATCAGGAACAATGGAGCTATTACACCCATCACTAATAGTGCTTCCTAGCATCTTATACAGAGTTCCAAACCAAACTCCCTTCATCAACACCATTTCTCCTCGAACCATCCTACAAGTTCCCTTTTCAAATATTGTTTTTACCCTTGCATCTTCCATTTTTCTTACATAAATAAAAATTTTGGCCATACCTAGGATGTGTAGGACACCATGCAATTTTCTAATCCTTCCATCTATGAGCCTCAACTTGACCCTTCCTCTTCTTATGATTTTGGTTGTCRAATCATTACCTAAGAAAACATTACCTCCATCATACCTTTCATATTCGCAGAACCACTCCCTGTGGGGAGTGATATGAAAGGATGCACCGGAGTCAACCAACCATGCCTCATGATCTGCATGTGTGCTTGAAGAGGCCAAGTACACATCCCCTCCTTCTTCCTTGGAGGTCTTTTCTTCTGTAGAAGAAGATTCTTCAGATCCCTTCTTTTTCTCAACTTTGGATCTACACTGCTTCTTGTAGTGCCCTTCTTTTCCACATCTCCAACATACCCTTACAAACTTTCCAGGAGATTTAGATCTACCCTTAGACTTAGATCTCCCACTTGAGAAATTAGATCCATTTCTTTCCTGGGAATGTCCTCTTGCAAATAATGCGTTTGTGCTATGTCCTTCCATATTCTTCCATCTCATCTCCTCCGACAACAAGGATGAGACCACTTCTTCAAACTTCAAAGAAGTTGTATTACTACCTATGGCCACAACCAGACTATCCCATGAGTCTGGTAAAGAACACAACAAACTGATACATTTATCTTCATCTAAAATTTTAATCTCAACAGATACTAACTGACTTACCACAGTATTGAAGGCGTTCAAATGCTCTACCACCGAGTCTCCATCTCTCATCCTCAGGTTATATAGCTTATTTCTCAAGAATAGTTTATTTACCAAGGACTTAGACTGATACAACTTCCCCAACTTTTCCCATAAATCCTTGGCTGTAGCTTCCTCTGACACATTCAGTAATACTGAATCGGAGAGATACAGTTGGATTGTGCTCTTTGCCTTCCGATCCAACTTTTTCTAGTCATCTGCAAAAGTTCTTGTAGGTGCAGTACCTAGATCTATCATGATCCAATGATCTCTATCCACCAAAATAACTTACATCTTGAGCTTCCACAGCTCAAATATTTTCCCATTAAACTTCTCGATCTCCATATTTGAATTGCTTGCCATTTCTTTTCACCTGAAAAAGAAATACTGCAGATCTCCCACTGTAACAAGGCTTATCACAGTCCCAAACCAAACCCTTGACCACAAAGGTATCCCCCTGAAGCCAATAAAGCTCTAATACCAAATGTAGATTTTAACCTTGTACAATATCTACTGCAAACAAATATTCAGTAAAGGAATAGAAAAGATACAATGGAAAATACAAACATTACATATAGTTTTTTCCCCTGGAAACCCAAACCAGGAAAACCAACATATTCTATATTATTCATTGTGATACATTGTTTACAATAAAATATACATATAGGAGCCAAAAACATCCAAAACCCTAACTCAATGACCTGGATTAGTCCAAAAACCTAATTCCTTAACCGGAAATAGAAAACCATCGGCAAAAAACCATGTGCCGAAAAACCTCCTAAATACATGACACGTTCCCTGAGGCAGGTGACACATTTTCCGAGGCAGATTTTTTTTTTCAGGGGTGCTGCCCCAGAACCCATGTGCACCCGGTGCATACATTCACACACTACTACTCATGCAAAGAATATAGCACATACCCAACAAGTCTCTTGTTGTAGAAGATAAGGAAGGTTTGCAGGTATGTGATCATATACACCATGTCTATTACAGAGTTACAAATCATATTTTGATGATGAAATTGATGAGGGATTTTTGTTAAGGTACATTTTGGGTACATGGTTGAGACAAGTAGTTGATGAGTTGGAACATACATGAGGTGTATAGTTGATGATGTTGGTACATTTTGATGAGTCATAGTTGATGAGTAGTTGACACATGATTGGTACATACTTGATACATGGTTGTATGCACTTGTTTATGGTACAGGTTGATTGAAAGTTGTTTTGGTACATGTTGATATGGTTGATGCACTTGTTTATGGTACAAGTTGATTACAGGTTGAGGTACAAGTTGCTGCATGGTTGATGCATGGTTTAGTTTTATTGGTACAAGTTTACAACGATATATCTCACAGTGGTAGTGTGACAGTGGTTCCATCATTCTACTTCTACTTCAGGGCGGTTGGACGGGGCAAGGACAGGTGGTTGTAGCCACCTTCCGTTTGTAGCCGAAAAACATAGGGGGTTGTAGCCTTCTTCTGGTTGTAGCCATAGAATAGGGGAGTTGGAGTTTCCCTCAGGTTGTAGCCTAAGAAACAAGGGGGTTGGATCCTCCCTCCAGTTGGAACTGAAAAACAAAGAATTTGGTGCTTCCAATGAATGTAATTCTTCAAGACATATAAGAAAAAGCATTCCCTGGTTTTCTCCCACTTTGGGTTTCCACGTAAAACATTGGTGTACTGTGTATGTGTATGATTGTTCATTTTTTCATTTCTTATTTACTCTGCAGTTATTGGATGATAATTCTACATTGATATAACACTTGGATTATATGGTTAAAAAGGATTAAATTTCTCTATTACTAATTCACCCCCCCTCTTAGTAATCCAACAAGAAGGTCAGGCTCCACAAGATAATTCCAATAAAAGGAAACCATCTTAGGAATTGGAGGGAGAGTACTCAAAGAGAGTGGAATGCCACCCTATTCAAAAGGTAACGAACTAAAAATGTTAAGAACATGATTAAAATATGCATCAATCCCCAAAATAAGAGTGGGATCGACTGAAGATTGCATCGACACGACCACTTCCTCAACCACTTGTTGAATAGGATTTGAGACAAAATGGTCAAGAGATGCATCACCCCCCCAAATGAGAGTTGTCGGTCAAAGATTGCATTGACACAACCACTTCATCAACCAATGATTGTGGGAAACCAAAGACGTCACAAAACTTGAAGCACCTTTAGACAAGGAACAAACTCTTTGTACCATGAAAATAACATGGCACAAATGATTAAGGTGATCTCCTTTGAAAATATTACAAGGGAACTTGGGATTACGTCATATACATCTAGGCTTCTTAACCTTGTCAATGCCCCCAACATGACTTGCAGTGGTCGATGGGTTTCCCCTAGCATGAATTGTAGTGGCTAGGTGTTGATCTCCAACATGACTTGCAGAGGTTGGTGATGTTTTTCCAATATTAATAGTAGTGACTAGACTTGTGCCCCCAACATGACTTGCAGTGGGTGGTTTCTTGTATTTAACATGAATTGCAAAGGTTTTTGACCTAACTCCAACATGACTAGGAGAGGTTGGTTTCACGCTGCCAACATGACTAATAGAGGCTAGTTGCTTCTTCTACTTCCTCTTCCTCTTCCTCTTCCTTTTAGACTTATGGTTACTAGTAGCAAGACTTTCACCAGAAGAGGGAAAAGGAAAAGGAGTAAAATGTGTGGATGTAGAAGGTAAAGGATCAACATCCATACGATGCCCATGATATAAATGTTTATGTGAGAAGCATCAAGAGAATTCAGGAAATTCAAAGTGGTCCAAAACCAAACCGATAGTCCTACATTCAACCCACAAATGTTCAAAGTCAACATCAAGGGGGAACCAATGTTTTCAAAGAATGGAAAAGAATAAGAATCCCCTTGGGAAGGGATTCCTTGGTTGGCATCCTCAAGAATTTTGTCCAATTTTTTCTTATGCGCAGGTTCCTCCCTTGCATGATTGTTCATGTCCATAAAAGTTTCGCACACCAACTTTGATGAACCAGTGGTATAAAAACCCATGCCTTCTAGGAGGTAGCTCCACACTTTCAAGAGAAATACCAGGGGTCCTTCCTGACCAATAGAGTTATTGGTTGACCACCTTGAATAAACGATCCAAAAGTAGTGATATTGACAGAACCTAAGGCCAATAATACAAAGCACCACTCCACTAAAAGGTCCTAAGAGAAACAACGCAAGAAAACAAATTTTCCAAATATTCAGCCTGGGTGGATAAGGTCTTGAGTCCAAATCAATCAAAAAGTGGAAAGGGATATTCCGAACAAAGTCACAAATTGATTAAGTCTCATGGAACAATGAAATAATGAGTGAGAAGTAGTTATACTGACCTCTACTGACAAGCCTTATCCGATGCAAGCACCCACGCTTCACGGGGAACCCTTCAGAGACTTAACACAACAATAAAAGGAAACAACAAACCCATTAGGCTCATATTTCACTGAAGAACCAAACTAGACCCCCCTAGAACTGAGAGAAAGGATAAATTCAAGTTATTACATAGATCTGGGACAGTGTACATTAGGAATCACGTACATCCATGGTTCATACAAGGGAAAATCACAGATATCCATGAATCACAAAGGGAAAAATCACATATGGATAAGTAAAACTTGAAAAAAAATACAATCCGGAAGGAGGCTTCCAAAAACTTTGAAAATGTTTCTAGATGGCAATTGCTTTGAAAAGAAATCCTAGAAAGCAAGAAAAGTTATAGAAATAAAACTAGTAGACACCCTAAGCCTGACCCAAACTAGGAGAAGAGATCCCTAGTATGGTCACCAATTCTATTATGAGATTTTTCCCCTGTGACCTTGCGTCATGTCACAACAGAGTGAGACCATATGTAAAATCCAAAACCTACCCTCACACACAATAGTGATATAAGAAAATAACTACTTTGAGGAGAGAAAGAGAGAAGGAGAGAAGGAGAGACTTCACACTTTGTATCCTATGTCTGATGTTGATCCTTTCTTTCCACATTTGATTCTGCTCCTGATCTCTGCTAGTATCAACCTGCAAAAGGAGACCAAGTCTATGTTGCAACAAGGTAGTTATGGATTTAAATTATACATATAATGTGAAAAAATTAAAGTATATGAAACACACTAACATATATCAATAGATTGAATCATTTTACACATGTATGAAGGGAAACATAACTCTTTTATTGAAAATAGTATAATTAGGTAGTTACAAACTGACTCTAACTTCCGACACTACCTCGAATCCAACTGCCTCGGTTCCTCCACTAGTCCTTCAAGCATCAACTCAAAAATATGGCCCTTCCTAGGATGACCCAAAAGGGATAGGAACACACCCTAGAATCATATGAGAGAGAATAAGGGGTACTGGAAAACAAGTTCTAGATCAGAGGGATGATACTTAGAGGATCAAGGAAAATAAAGAAGCTTGCAAATTCGTCAGCATAATGTTGCACCTAGGTTGTCCCCTTCATCCATGCCCTAAAAGGTTCCTTTATACCTTCCTCAATGGATTGAGGTGGTTGAATTACATTTTTTACAGGAGAAGGGAAGTTTGGGAATGAGCCCAACCAAAAAACCTTCACGAAAATGTGGAATATTTTATTTTTTCATAATTTTTTAGGGCATCTGCGAGTTGCAAACTAGAACGGCACAGACATTCGCGGTTTTCACATGGGTGACCCATGGATTGAAATGATCCAGGTGGATATTGGTGGCCACTTTCCTATTCCACTTGGACCCACACCATTGTTTCTTTTGTTTTTTCAGTTTCCTTAATTGTAGCACAATTTACTATTTTTAGTAGTTTTTCGGGTCCTGTATTTCCGGAGTCGTTTTGAGGCCCTAAACGACATTTTTTGGGCATGAATGCTGCGAAAAATATGAGTGCAATATGGACTTGATATTAGCTTTCAAAAGTGTAGTCCTCGGATAGATCTTTCTAACGATGTATCATGTGTGTCAAACGAAGATAGTATGCCAAAGTTACAACCCCAGGAAATTGATGTACCAATTTACCCCAACGGGGCCCATATTCTGGCGTTTCATCTCCTAGGGTTAGGTTTTTGGATGTTTAGGGTTTTCCATTGTTTCTCAATAATATATAGGCCTTCGAGCCTCATTGTAACATAGAGTTCATAGGCTAGTATCCACCACATCTCTTCTCAGAGATAATCTACCAACGCCCGAGCTATTTTATTTCCATTCTGTTTGTAAGCATATTTCAGTCATTTTTTGTTAATGAAATGAAGTTTTACTTCTGCTGCATATCTGCGTTTATGTGTATTTTTGTATTTCATTGTGTTCCTACATAAATCTAGATTAGTGGTATCAAAGAAGTCTTCTCTTTATCGATCCTTCTTTGCATGTCCCCAACAAGATTGGGGTATAAGGAGTTAGGGCTCGATCTGGTTGAATCGTTGCAAGATCATCCTCGCAAACCCCAAGGACCACCCATGGGGGAAGAAAAGAAAGATGAGGGAGCAGGAGATCCTATCAAATTATTGCTCGAGGAGGCCCTCGAGAAACAAAGGAATGTGATGATGGACAACTTTGCCTAGATCCTTCAATGGCTACCCACTAGCAGCACATCTACATCCAACAGCCACTCTGGAGGCGCCACTCCTTTTAAGGTACAAGTAAACTTTGACATTCCCATATTTGAGGGCCAAATAGATGCAAATGGCATTGATAGATGGTTGAATCTTCTAGAAGGATATTTCTTGGTTCATGACTTTTCCGATCGAGAAAGGATTATTTTTGCACTCCTTAAAGTTGCCCCCCATGTCAAGGATTGGTGGGAAACCTACTGGGAGCAACAGAGCGAGGGGGAACCCTCTTTGTTCTTGGTCGCACCCACTTGGAATTCTTTTTGAGACACCATCAAGGAACAATATTATCCTGTGGGGAGCTATGAGGAAAAATACATACAATGGACTACGTTGCGGCAACAAAGAGACCAAGATGTGCATGAACTGACGAATTTGTTCCATACCCTACGCACAAAGTTGGGTATCAAATATTTGGAGAAACATTTGGTGTTAAAGTACTGCATTTTTCTTCATAGATACATTCAGGAGGAAATGGAGTTCCTCAACATCTCCTTGCTTGGTGCAGCATACTGGTATGCTGCCAAGATTGAGCAGAAGTTCAAACAGAAGAAGCGAGACTTTGGGTTTGCGAATCAGAAGCAAGGGAAAGGTACCCCCAAACCACCGAAAAAAGGACCAAGCCAAGGCGGGGCAGCCTAAGACAACCTGCAAAAGCCACAAGCAAAGAACAAGATCACGAAGTCCAAACAGGACATGGGGAAGTGGTGTGGAGGAGTACGAGGGCATCTTCACCTCCGCTACAGGGGTGCCTCTACACTGTCAGGTCAAGCACCCCATCGATATGACCCCAGGTGCATCATTGCCCAATGGACTGATCTATCAATGCTTTGTTCTGGAGAATGACGAAATCAAGAGGTAGATTCAAGAGTTGTTGCAGAAAGGTCACATCCGGCCTAGTTCATCACCCTGTGGGAGCCCGATTGTGCTGGTGTAGAAGAAGGATGGTACTTGGAGACTCTGCATTGACTATCGAGCATTGAAAAAGATCATTGTCCGGAATAGGTACCCGATCCCACAAATTGATGACCTTCTGGACCAACTCAAGGGGGTGAAATATTTCAGCAAGATCGACTTGAAGTTTGGGTATCACTAGGTACCAATCGAATCCTCTGATGTGTGGAAGAATGCCTTCAAATCCAAGGAGGGCCTT
Organism: Picea engelmannii; assembly: GCA_009831015.1. NCBI lineage: Eukaryota > Viridiplantae > Streptophyta > Pinopsida > Pinales > Pinaceae > Picea > Picea engelmannii. Next base: position 1,079,093 of record ML776677.1, on the reverse strand, counting down.
TTCGAATGGATGGTCATGCTTTTTGGGTTGATGAATGCCCCAAAAACCTTCATGAGACTAATGGACGACATCTTGCGACCATTCACCAACTCATTTGTAGTGGTGTAATTGGATGGCATTCTGATCTTCGGCCAAACTTGGGAAGAGCACCTCCACCACATTTGACAAGTCCTCCAAACACTGCGGCAACACAAGTTGTGTGCCAATTTGGAGAAGTGAAATTTTGGCATGACCCAGGTTCAATATCTAGGATACATTATTGATGAGATGGGGGTGCATGTGGATCCAGCCAAGATCCAAGTCATTCGGGATTGGCCAGCCCCAACCACCCTAACAAAGCTCCACATCTTTTTGGGTCTTGCCAATTTCTACCACAGGTTTGTGTTGGGATTCTCTCATATCACTTGGCCCTTGAGTCAAGTCACCAAGGGAGGAGTGAAAGAAAAATTATTTTGGTCTGAATCTCAATAGAAGGCATTCGACAATTTGAAGCATCGTCTCTGCTTTGCACTAGTGCTCACATTACCAGACTTGCAACAACCAGTTGAGATCGAGACAAATGCCTCCGACTATGCTATTGGTGCAGTCCTTACTTAACAAGGGCATCCAGTGGCATATCACAGTTAGACACTTTTCGACGCAGTCCAGAAGTATCCAACTTATGACAAGGAGATGCATTCCATTGTGTAGGCTTGCTGAAAATGGAAGCATTACATTTTGGGAAAGGAAACAGTCATCCACACAGACCACCGACCCTTGTAGTTCATATAGACACAAGGGAAGTTGCAGAATGATCGCCATGAGAAGTGGTCCACATACCTGCAACAATTTCATTTGAAAATTAAGTACAAGAAAGGAAGCACCAATAATGTTGCAGACTGCCTCAATCGACCCCCTATCATGGCGCTAACCATGGTGCTCGACTCTTTTGGGCATGAGACTTTCGATTGGCTGCTTCTCTACAAAAGTGATCCAGAATTCGGCCACACATACAATACGCTCTTGGAGGGTAAGAAAATTCCTAATTTTCACCTCCAAGATGACCTACTATGTCACCTGGGAAATCTTTGTGTTCCTTCAAGAGAGCGTGCCAAGATGATTTGGGAGGCGCACTACAGTCGGGTTGCTGGTCATTTCGGGGTCAAGAAAACTATGGTAGTACTGCAAAAGTATTTCTATTGGCTGAACCTTCGACAGGATGTCAGGAAGTACATCAAGTCCTGCACTGCTTGCGCCATTGCCAAACTGACCATCAAGAAGCAAGGCCTCTATACTCCACTACCCACCCCTAGTCAAACTTGGGAATCCATATCCATGGATTACATGTCGGGCCTTCCTTATACTAAGCATGGCAATGACTGTGTTTTTGTGGTCGTCGACAGATTCTCGAAGATGTCCATTATGATGGCCTGCAAAAAGAATATCACAGCAGAAGCCACTGCTAAACTCTTCTTTGAGCGAGTATGGGTACACTTTGGGATCCCACAGTCTATCATCTCAGATTGGTACAACAGGTTCCTCAGTACATTTTGGTCCAACCTCTGGTCGATGTTGGACACCAAGCTCACCAAGTCCACAACTTTCCATCCGCAAACTGATGGCCAGACAGAGGTCGTTAACCAGATGATTGTACACATTATGTGAATGTACAACTCAAAGCATCCATGCACATGGGATGAGAGCTTCCCCTATGTACAACACAGCTACAACCAGGCTCTCCATAGCTCAACTAGCCACAGCCCCTTTTAAGTGGGCTTGGGATTCCAACCACTATGTCCCATTGACGTAGCCATGCCATTTGCTTCTACTCAGGCAGATTCAACCCATGTCTAGTCCGAGGCTAACAAGGAAAACAAATTCATTAAGCGCATTCAACACATCCGCTAATAGGTTCATGACATCTTGGACAGAGCCAATTCTAAATACAAGCAGTGACATGATCAACATCGGGTGCCACACAACTTCCAGGTGGGTGACAAAGTGTGGCTACATTTGCAAAAGGAGCACCTCATTGGACCCTACTACAAGATTCACCTTCTCTGATATGGGCCATACACCATCACCAAGGTTGTAGGGGACAATTCCTTTGAGCTCAATATTCCACCATTCCTTGGTCTACACCTAGTGTTCAATGTCGACCGCCTTCAGCCCTACTTTCCACATCTGCTGGACACATTTGACATGGCAGAACAAATCACACCAACAGAGTTAAACCCATATTGCATGGAACAAGCCACAACTGATCGAATTATGGACACACAGATCAAGAACACCCGCCAGCAGAGGATCCAACTATATCTAGGTTTCAAATCATGCCAACTCCTTCACCAGGGCAAGTGGCTCACCAGGGACCAAGTTCAACAGAAGTTTCCTCATCTCATGGAGGAACTCAATGCAATGGGGACCATTGATTCCTAAAGGGGGAGGAATGATCCAGGTGGATATTGGTGGCCACCCACCTATTCCACTTGGACCCACACCATTTTTTCTTTCGGTTTTTCATTTTCCTTAACTGTAGCACAATTTACTATTTTTAGCAGTTTTTCGGGTCTTGAACTTTCGGAGCCGTTTTGAGGCCCTAAATGACGTTTTTTGGGCATGAATGTTTTGGCGAATATGAGTCCATTCTGGAATTGGTATTCACTGTCAACAGTGTATTCCTCGGATAGATCTTTCTAACGATGTATGATGTGCATCAAACGGAAATAATATGCCAAATGTACAACCTCGGGAAATTGATGTACCAATTTGCCCCAACGGGGCCCATATTCTGGTGTTTCATCTCCTAGGGTTAGGTTTTTGGATGTTTAGGGTTTTCCATTGTTTCTCAATAATATATATGCCTTCGATCCTCATTGTAACACAGAGTTCATAGGCTAGTAGTCGCCACATCTCTTCTCAGAGATAAGCTACCAATGCCCGAGCTATTTTATTTCCATTCTGTCTGTAAGCATATTTAATCATTTGTTGTTAATGAAATGAAGTTTTACTTCCGCTGCATATCTACGTTTATGTGTATTTCTGTATTTCATTGTGTTCTTGCATAAATCCGGATCAGGAAACAAAAATGTTGTTTTTTAGATTATTTTGGTGAAGGGGGATGAGATTCAAGTTTGCAATATAAGGAAAAGGGCTAGGCCATCTCACAAATGCAATTTATGTGGAAATTTGTGGTATAACACCATCTTTCCTTTCTTCTTATCATCCTAGGGCTTTTGGAAAGCTTTCCTTCCTTTGTTTTTCTCATACAAATACTTATGATTTCTTATGGATTGTTATAAGTTCCTAGGATCATCAAAATGAGTTTAATCCTTGTAAAATGATGGCATTCCACTCAGGAACCTATGAATTTTGAACTTCTCATATGTGATGAAGCTTACATACTTGAGAAGTTCCAAGAATTTCCTCTCATGTTCATCCATGGTCATGCTCCCAAATTTGATTTCAAAGAAATATCACATTTTCTTTTCATAATATTGCTCTGACAGGTACTGCTACCGAAAATATTTCTTGAACTACTTCCAAGAAATACTCTTCACATCAAGTTGCTTAACCTACTTAATTTGATCCCACCACATATATGTATTTCCTTAAATATTATATATTGAAATTATGGTTTCTACATTTGATGAGTAATTATGCCACTACAAATATTTCCTCATTCCAAGAAACCATGCTTATGCATATTCTCTATTCCTATTCTCTCCATCAAATGATGGTGGCTTGATCTTCCTTGTCTCCCCTGGCAAGGTATGTAACCCATGTATTCTCCTCTAATGTATAACGAGAGACATAGTTGGGTTTCTTTCCGAACTTTAATGTTCATATTACCTTTTGGTCGAGTTCCCAGGGGGATGATGATATTGATGCCTACTAACACTCCTTGATTGTCTAGACCCTCCATGATCATCCCTCCTATAATGAGATCTATAAAATTCCACTTGCCTTGAACTAGATTCTTTATTTGTGTTAAATTATTTACTGAATTTCTTCTGCAACATATTTGGACTTTGAATTATCTCCTCCTGATATTTCATGATCTTTTCAATATTATCCCTATAGCTCTGTACTTTTATTTGAAGACTTGTGATAGTTATAAGCTCTTGTCTGTCACTTCTTCCATTAGAATCTATCTCAATATTTACCATGTTGAAATGTAGACCTCTGATATCCTCCTCATGGATGTAAGACCCTTCTACATCCTTCGTATCTCTATTTCTCATATAGGATCTAAATTCTTCTTTCTTGTACCTCTAATTCTGCAAGAATGTGCATGCAATAATTGTTGTTAGAATTAAGCATATTGAAAAATATTTATTAATTATATTATGGGTCATTATTCATTTCAAATTATGAAGAAAAAAATGAACTAATCCAAATTATGGGTTGACAGATGGATTCTCTTTCTCAAGGCCTTTCCAGTGACTATTCATTTTCTCAAATCTAATCTCTGAGTTGAAATTTATGGTATTTGGATGTTTAAATGTTTTTCTCATTTTACCCCTATATGATACAAGCATCTTCTTTCTCTTCCTACACAAATTTACATAACCAATGTTACAATATTTCCCCCATGTGACCTTGGGTCATGTCACAATAGAGAGAGACCATATGTAAAAGGCATAACCTACCCTCACACACAACAATGCTAAAATAAAATAACTAGTTTGAGGAGAGAAAGAGAGAAGGAGAGAAGGAGAGACTTCACACCTTGTATCCTACGTTGGATTTTGATCCTCTCTTTCCACCTTTGATTTGGCTCATGATCTCTACTGGTATCAACCTACAAAAGGAGACCAAGTCTATGCTGCAACAAGGTAATTATGGATTCAAATTATACATATAATGTGAAAAAAATCAAGTATATGAAGTTGACTAACATATATCAATAGATTGAGTCAATTTACACATGTATGGAGGGAAAAAGAATTATTTTATTGATAACAATATAAGTAGGTAGTTGTAACCTAACTCTAATCATCGGCATTGCCTCGAAGCCAACCACCCAGGTTCCTCCACTGGTCCTTCAAGAATCAACTCAACAAGATGGCCCTTCCTTAGATGACCCAAAAGGGATAGGAACACACCTTATGGTCATATAAGAGAGAAGAAGGAGTACTGGAAAACAAGTTCTAGATCAGGGGGATGTTGCTCAAAGGATGAAGGAAAATATGGAATCTTGCAAATTTGTCAGCATAATCTTGCACCTAGATTGTACCCCTCATCCATGACCTTAAAGGTTCCTTTATGCAATCCTCAAGGGGTTGAGGTGGTTTAAATACATTGTTTACAAACCAAGGGGAGTTTGGGAGTGAGACCAACCGAAAACCGGTCCAAAAAAGTGGAATATTTTATTTTTTCATATTTGTTTAGGGCATCCACAAGTTTAAAACTAGCAAGGCATGGACATCCGCAGTTTTCACATGGGTGACCCTCATATGGAAAAAAAATATTGTTTTTTAGATGGGTTTGGTGAAGGAGGATGAGATTCAAATTTGCAAGCTAGGGAAAAGGTCTAGGCCATCTCACAAATGCAATTGATGTGGCAATTTGTGGTATAACACCCAAATTCTAAATATGGTTTCACATATGTTTTCTATGGTTCATAATTTTTCCATATACTTCTCGTCTGCCCCAAATGGACCTTTGAGAAAGGAGTTATGCACCCCAAAAGCAAATCGGTACCAAAACTATATCCTTAATTATTCTAGATGTAACTTTCTCATACAGGATCTGTTTTGCGTCTAGGATAGATCTTTGGAAAGTTCTCTCTAATTTATTTTATTTAAACTGAAAAAAATGTATGTAGTGCCTATGACACTTACAATTTGAAAAATTTAAACTCCTAAAAATGTTGTTTAGGGCCTCAAAATTCCCCTGCAAGTTAATGACCTTCAAAAATCATAAAATTTCGTAGAAAATTGATTTCTTTACTGCTAGAATATTCTTTTAATTTTGGTTGTCGATATCAAAATAAGAAGAAACATCACTCGTTGATATGCTAAACCTATCCAAATCCTGTTGATCAATCTCCACAGTTGATTTCTGACTCAAAGCAATCCATACCGTCCAATTTCCAACATCCGAACTCCATTGGTGATCAATGATCAATGCTTCCTTTTGGAAATCCATGACTTGCTCATATATTTCACCAAGCCCTGATCATCGGCCATCAACCATCAACCATTTCTATGAGAAAACAAAATGTTTCCCATGAATCTCGCTAAACCTTAATCATCGACGAATTCTTTAGCAACCAACTTGTTCACAAGTTTTGTCGAACCCCGATCATTAGCGATTGACCATCGACCAATATCTTGGCTGATGCGCCATGACACATAAATATTGATGTCGCATGAAACATGGATTTTGACATGTAAACTTGGCTAACATGGCATGACATGTGGATACCATCAATCTACTCCAACACTTAGATATTTTTGACCAAATACTAGATGAATCTAGACCATCAATCTACTCCATTTATTAGTCTCCAAAAATGAATCTCGATCGTCGATTCTTTAAATTCACCAATTTGTGAAAATGAATCCTGGATATCGATTCTTCAACTTTGCCAATTTGTGAAAATTAATATTGGTTGCCAATTCTCTTCTTTTTGCAAAAATATGAAAAACTTATAATTTTTTAATAAACTCACGATGAATCTAGGTCATTGATCTCAAAATCAACCATGATCCCAGCTGTCGATTCATCAAACTCTCCTAGCTCCTTCGATCTCCATTAGAACATGAATTTTGACCTTCCAAGTCAAATGTATCTCTACAATCTTGTTGATTTACGCAATTAAACCTCTTAGAAAGTTCTGAGGAATTTGAAACTCAAATTTGCTCACGAATTTGGGGATTTCACTCTGATTTTCACCATTTTCTCCCAAATTCATCACAAATCGAAATCTGCAACAACGAATTTATCCAAATTCGCACCGGTTCTTGGCCCATATTTGTCCAGTGTTGAACTTAATCTCTGATACCACTCTGTAACACACTTAGCCCCAAGCCAGGTCATGTTACTGCTAAGATGACCCAATAAAATCTTCGATACTAACTCTAAATGAAAAAATAGCACACAACATAACATCCAAACTCATGTAGTTGTCTATGCTACTTAAAAACGTAAATGCAATTACTTAACTACGTATATAAACAAGTAAATAACATACAACCACATAAATAAATAATTGAATGCATCATTTTTCTCACAATGAACAATAATAACCAAAATATCTTAGAGTAAAATGCACAACAACTATATCGACATTGAACATAAATAAGAACAAAAAATAAAAACACTTATCTTATGAAATATGCAACTCATTGCAGAGGATGGACATTCCTCCCAACTGTATACTTGTTGTTCTAGTTGGGGCTATGAATCCATAATAAATGGTGGTCCCTAAGGATGGATAATGTCCCTCTCTGACCAGTCAATTCCCATAGTTAATTCTAGTCCACTAGATCTCTTCCCCACAACCTGTACAACCCAAGGGATGGGATCCTCCTTCACTGCTCACAGTCCCTTAGGCCTTCCCACTCCCCTCTAGGGATTCCAACACATGTTGGACATGAAATATCTCTCTTGGGACCTCAACAATTATATAATTGCAATAGGGATTCACGCAACACCAATATGATTGCTTCTCTTGACAATTTTTGAATAGAATATTCCCACAACCTCTCTTTTCATGAAATTATAGCTCCAAAAATCTACCAGACATGCCCACTATGGTTGAGTTCAAGCTTAAACACTCCAAACTCTCTTGATGTCCATAAATATCCATGTAAAAATTATTGTCCATGCAAAAACGTGAATATGTATAATTCTTCCCCTCTACCCATACTAATTTATGTCTTTCTCTTGCTTGCTTGACTTACACTCTTCCCCAAGATTATTGTACTCATCCTCCATGCTCTCAATAACTATGGATCCCACCCACCCTCTTACATGAATTCAATGATTGGGCTCTAGAACACTCAATAGATAATAGAATATTCAAAGTAAGGATAATTTAGAAAGAAAAGGGTTTGGGTTCAAAAGACATGGGTAAATTATCCCCCCTTGGACCCCTTCTCTCTCTTGTGGAAACTAAGCCCCCAAATCTTCGTCCATGTCCATCTGCAACAGGTGATACATTTTATTTATTATATTTAATATACATCATTTAAATATTACATTGCTTGTCCCTCGACCATACATCACATTTACAATATACATTGCTAGTTTGGGGTTTGAAAACGAGGATGTTACAATTATATTCTTATTAAAGTGTGCCCTGAGGTATATAACATTAAGGTATTGAAATACAATTGTATGGTATTTATTCATTTTCAGTAGCTATGTGAAATTAGATTATAGGAAGTGAAATATTGCTTTTGTAATTTAATTTTTCAAATCATCCTTAAAGATGAAATTTCATGATGAATAGATCTAGGAAACTTCAATGTTGAGGTGAAATTTTTGAAAGTGGTTGTAACACCCTATTCCCTTCTTTCATCCAAAGAAATAATAAAATAAATGGTTTCTACTTTCCTTATAGATCTAGCTAGTAACCAATTGAAATTAGTAAGATAAAGAGTGTGGCATACCTTGTTTCGATGTTTGTTCTTGCTTCTCCAAGCTCCTTAGTGCCAGTCAGGACCTGCGATGAACAACAAAGAAATCCTTTCTCCTATTCTATGTGATTAGATAAAATATATCTATCTATACCCAATTTGACTTAAGCATAGCCATTACAATGAACAATCATAATGAAAGGAACAGTCCAAGTTAATATTAATGGAAATCCAAAAGAAAGAACTTACAAATAAAGTTTATGTCATTGCAATATTCTCCAAGCTCTCCTCATCCAACCCTTGCATGAAAATATTGAGATCAAAATGTTGAATTATTTTCTCCCAGGATCAAAGGTTTGACACATAAAATCTTCCCACTTTTCACCTTGGAAATGACTTCAATTTATAGAATTGGGAGGCTCAACCACCATGATATAATAAGGCAAGTGGTTGAGGATATGGCTCCATGAGTTGGGATTTGATCCTAAGATATTTCTGTAGGATAGGGTTTGACCCAAAACAACGCCATCCCTTCAAATTTGTCCCTTAAGAAAAGAAGGGATTCACCATATTTTCCTCTAACCAAACTAGAGCTCCCCTTGAGTTAAAGACAGAGTGCCAATGGTTCTCCCTAAATAAGTCCAAAGGGGTGCCAGCTTATGAATTGGCGCTACCACAACATGGCTAGGGGGGGCGCCATCCTTCATAAATGCTCAAAAAATGGTCGAATTTCCAAGTGAAAAGCATGTTTATGGCCTTGAAATGATGGGTTTCTTCATCCAATATGACTTAGGGGTCATGCAAAATGTATTTCATGGTGTCAATGAGTTGTGACAATTGGAAAATGGCATCTAAAACTTATTAAGGTGCATACGACACTTTGTGACACTTGTGACACTTAGGTGTGGCATTTTGATGTGTAACACATTTGTTTAGAAGAAAACCAGTTAATGAGAAAATACATGGTGGTTGAGTAGTTAAGTATACCTTCAATAAGGTGCATGGAAAACAAATGGATCATTTGAATCTATCAGCCAGAAGTTCCACAAGAGTTCCCCTTAAATTTGGAAGCTTGAATCACAAAAATCTTCTAACAAAAGAAAGTAAAGGAAAACTCAAGGAGCAAGGGGAGAAGGTTGTAAACAAGGAGAGGGAAATAGATGAGAGAAGAACATGAGGATAGTGCAGTTAGGTGCAGGAGAATAATGAAGATTTTTTGAGGAAAATAGGAAGCTTACCCAATGAGCTTAGGGTTGAATTTAAGCAGAGAATACCCATACCTGAACTTGATTAGAGAAGGATTCAAGTTGGTGCTTTTTGGACAGAAATTGGCACTAGTAAGGGGAGGGAATTGATGGATTGTATGTCAATGAAGGTCCCTTGTGCATAGGAAATCCAACTATGAAGGAATTTGGGAATCTCACGGTGGCCCTAGATTCAATGGGTAGAAAGGATTTATGGTTTTTCTTATAGTGAAGGAGAGTTTCCTTCACATTAAAACCCAAAACTTGTGAGAAACCTATGTGTTTCCATGGTAGTATCATGTATTGGCACGGATATGTCTTGGTGTAAAATATTAAGAATAGAAAATCCCATGGTTGGGTGGAAAAATTTTCACCCTCAATTGGTTGCTTGGCTAGTTATTTTTAACAGATAAGTATTTTTGCACGTGTCAATGAGTTTGATGCTTAGTTCATTGTATTATTGTGTTTTTTTTAGTATAGAACCATAGGAATTGCAAATAGAGTCTATGAAAATGCATGGATTACCTATCTATATGAATCTTGTAGTTTATGGAATGATTTTTCATAATGGGTTGTCCCTGCTCGAATGATTATGCATAGGAACTTGGGATCCTATCCTCTAACAACTCTATGAAAGGAAAGGTCTAGTAAGGTATTGGTTTCTTGAGGTTATTTAGATCCTTACCTAAGCATGGAGAATTAATGAGAGACCTGGAAGGCCATAAATAACTAAGTTTTGAGAAGTGATCTCGACCATCCATCGGTGGTTGAGAGGTGATCTCAACCATCCATCGGGAGGATAAGCATCGAAAGGATTCAAAATAGACATAAGGATAAGACATATGCACTAGTTGAGAGGTCATGGGTCGTTGATCCATAGATATCCTGATCGTTCATCAAAGATCAGTGTTCAAGAGAATCCCTTTAAAAGGACTTGTTCGGGTGCATTGTGGGGGTTTGTTGTTCCAAAGAGAGGAGCCTGAAAACCTATAAGAGAGAACCACATGTTGAACTAGCATTGGAAATTAGATTCGTGAATTTTGTATGATCCTTTGGTCATGTTATGTGTCTTGCAAATTTTAATCTAAATCAAGATCTGGACTGTTAATCTTGGTTATTCCTAAGAATTTGATCTCATGGGTGGTATGTTACCATGAACTATGGATTGTGGAAGGGTCATATGTACGACAAGGTCATGTAGTGATCCAGGTGGATATCAATGATCACCCACCTATTTCACTAGCTCAAAACATTGTTTTCCACCTTGGCATTTTTTCTATGATTTTTCAGGTCCTGAACTTCCGGGGTCAGTTTCAAGCCTTAAACGACGTTTTCTTGGCACGATAGAACCTAACATATAGGAGACGTCATATGCTAAGACATCCAAATTGTGTAATTATAGGATAGTTGTTTCCGATGGTATACCGAGTGCCCCAAACGAAGATCATATGAAAAATTTACGCCCTCAAGAAGCTGGCATATCAACTACCCCCATCGGGACCCAAAAACCTTTTGGTGTTTCATCTTATGGGGTTAGGGTTTTCTCATTAATTATTTATGTTAAAAATTACTTTTGAGCATCATTGTAAACATATTCTTTTGAATGCACATATCCATCACATATCTTCTCAAAGATAAGCTACCACCATTCTAGCAAGTTCTGTTCTCTCTACATTTTACAGTTCCTGTACATTTCATTCATTAATAGAAATTGTTTACTACGATATCTCTATGTTAAATTCAATATCTCTTTGTGTTTCCTTGTTATATATATTCCTTCATTTCATTCTAACCACAATTCATATTATTCAGGTGGAAAATGTGAGTCTGAATGGATGAGATCCATTGGATTTGCGAGGAAGGAATCAAGACTATCAAATTTGGCGAGCTTAATGGCCTGATAAAGATCACACTAGTCTAAGGACCTACGTAATAATAATCATTGGTCGGTACCATTTTTCAACCTCCTGATCTATTTTATGAGTGTGTTACCTTGTATGGAGCCCAAAGAAACATGGATTCCATGTTAGTACGTTGAGTTAGTGTGCCACGTGGGTGTGTAGGGTCAGGGGACACGTCAATGAGGAAAACGAGTCAAATATTTCCATATCGAAGGAAATGCATGGAAAAGGATAGTTTTCCTTAGTGGAATTGTTAGGGTGAAAGGAGAGGCCATTATTATCTAAGTACTTCCAAGCCTGAAGAGGTGGAGAGCCACAGATTTGGACCATGTGATCTGTCGGGTAGGATTGTTGTCATGAGTCATGGGTTGCAAGGAGTTTGGTGAGAAACTCCTATTTCCATTCCATGGGGAAGAGACATACTATGGTGTTGTGGGTTGTAGTGTTGCAAGAAGCAAGTGTCTGATAATTTTTAGGGTGTGGACCATGGAGAATCTCAATGGTATGAGCTAGGGGGGTAGTAGCAGATCCATGTCGAATAGATATGAAGAGAGGACCATGTGGATGCCATGTGGCCTACAGTGAAGTCATCCTAATTGAATGTCTTTATTATTTAGGAAGCCATAACGTTTTAAACATATCTTAGTTTGGGCATGGTTACAGTCGTTGTAAATCTCTTAGGGAGCAATTTCCATTTTTGGGTTCATACTTATGAAAGGAGGTTGGGTTTTTAAAGAGGAATTTTCAACATCCCAACAACCTAAGGAAGGTTTAGGGGCTCAGGTGTGTTAAAAAGTTGTATTAGAGTAGATTTCAAACACTAGGCCTTAATGGGATATAAACCTGCCACAAATATTTAATTAGAGAAACCAAGATGAGTCTGTTGAACTCTAATTAAATCAGATAACCACCTTTTCATTTCATTTCTTGTACAATTGTACAATATCATGTATAATTTTTTTTTATGCTTTTTTCCTTGTTTGATAATTTATTCATGTTGACATGTGTTAACAACAATTTCTAAGTGTAACTGGTAGTGGAAATAGATTCCCGATTTTGGGATTGTTAAGGTTAATTTAAGCTTTAATGAGTCAATAAAATTGTATGTATTTTTTATTTCTGATTGGCTAACCATAGCCTAATATTTCAACACTTAGAAGACTCAGAGAAGAGAATAAACAACAACATTATGGTATAGTTATGCATGGAAGAGACCTCACATTTCAAGGACAAGGAATCTGATGATTGGAGGGCTAGAGAAACCCCTCCATATAGGGTAGAAACTATAAGAAGCCTAAGGGTTGAAATTCAAATATACAAAGCAGACAATGAAAACGTTATTAGATCCTAGGAGAAGTAGATACAGTTAAATGAAATATTGTTTCAAAGTCTGTCAGAGACACAAAAGCACTTGAAGCAAGGTCCAACTGCCAACAATGTAGGAAGACAATCTAGGAAGTTGCAAATCCCATTAGAGATTTAGAGGCATGGGATGACACATAGTAATGTTGGGAAAATTCCTTCCAGGAAAAGACACAGTAGTGCTAAGAAAGACAAATCAAGTGGAGACTCTTCCATAGAGTCCTTAAGTAATAAAACCACTACTTCTAAAGAACTGCCCAACAATGAGACTAGTTCAAGTGCCTATAAGAAGAAAAGGAAGAAACATTCCATAGATTCCTTAGCTGAAGAATTCAGAAAGGAAAAACTACCAATATTTGATGGAGAAATCAAGAATGGTGAAGAAGAGGAGGCATGATTTCTAGGAATGAAAAACTATTTCTGAGTACACAATTCCTTAGGAGATGTAAAAGCACAAGTGGCCACCTTTAATTTGGTTGTGTTATCACACAAGTTGTAGGTTGGGAAAATCCCAACCCAACCAAAAAGTGGCAACAAATAAGGGACATTATACCCAATGTCACCTCGATATAGGTCTCAGGCTTCAAGGGTGACTGGGTCACTCTAGGGAGGTGATCTCAGTGACCTTGGGAGGATTGAGATGGATGGAACGGAAGGAAGATAAGTACCCCCCTAAAGGTTAATGATGTAAGATAAAAGAGGTTTTTATGACTCATCTTCGGGTGGTTTAAAGTTTCCAATTCTTTGGGTACCTGCAAAAGTGTTTGTACCTGCCCGAGACACAAGAAAATCCACACTTTCATATAATATGTTAGGTGGAAAATCAAGTTAAGCTTGTTGTCCCTAATTTTCAGCGATCAAATAATATTAATTATCAGCAATATAACAAAGTCTGCAATTAAAGCTGCTACAAGCTCATTTAAATATGCAATAGGTGAACCAACAATGACTAATATATCTTGCGCAAAAGAGTATGAAACTTGAGTAGTCAAACAAGGTTGTTATAAAACATTTCTACAGGGAATTTATCAGCCTTATGGCTGTAACATGTAATGCATTACAGCAGAAAAATTATCCAAGGAAACTTGCCCAAAACTTGACCAAAAAGTGCGCTATAGCAAGTAGAATATGATGGAAACGTTTTAGCTTAAGTCTAGAGTTAGTTTGTGAGATATTAGGGTTAGAACAATTAGGGTTTTTGAAACCTTATGGATATAGGGTTAGTTTATTAATAGCATCAAAGTTTAGTAAGAGAGGTGGGATGCCTCAATGAGGCAAGAGATCTTAGGGCTCAAAGAAAAAAATCCAAGTGAGAGCTCTTGAAGACCTTGACTTTTCACGTTTTCCAAGGAAAAAAATTATTTCTTCAATGCAACAAGTGTTGACTAGTGCCTTTAATGATTGGGTTAATGGGGTCAAGAAAATAAATAGTTAGAGGTACTACCTTCCTTGTGGGTGTAAATCCTCTTACTCCCCAAGGAAAGTATCCCTAGCTAGCATTTATTCTAAGAGGGTGTATGCACTTATACTTCTCTTAGTAAACCCTTGCTAAAATCAACAATATCCATGAAAAAATATAATGGAGACTAAGGTCGGGGTATATGCCCATATACTTCCCACCTTGCTCTATAAAAATAACCTTGACTTGAAACAAAAATGATAATACAAAGCATATTTAGATGCTAAGATAAACCACCAAAATAGAAAGAGAAAATCCTTACAAGGCTAGCACATACTTCCACCAACCAATAACCAAGAAGTATAGCCATACACATGAGCACTACAGAGAAAATAGCCAAATATAGCAAAAATTTCAGCCCAAGGCCTCTCAAAATGCGAGAGATATGTTATAAAATGAAATAGAGTTCATCTCTATTTATACAAAATGTCTTCCAGTATGTTTTTCCACATAATTTTAGGGTAAACCAGAAGATAGGGGTCAACAAACCTAACCTTTCCCCTTTACACAAATAATATTAAACAATTCATGATTTGCACATAAAAGAAAACCTTAAAGTAAGATGTCACCCTTCTAGGGTGACGTTTTTTCACTTTTAGGTCAAACATTGAGTTGGAGATGATAGATTTGGGCCTCCAAAGGTCATGTGTCATCGATCCAACCTTCTATTCCACGATCCAAGGGTTCCTTCCTTCAAAAAGGTCCACGTGTACTCATCACCCCCTCAAGCATGACGTCAAGCTCCTTAAGGTGACATTTTAGGCCTCTAAAGAAAATTGTTTGGCTTGTGAGGGCATGGTGAGGTCGTCTGTTAAGAACCAAACATCAATATAGCATGGAAAAACCTCAGGAAAAGTACTCAACGCCTTGAAACAGAGATAATTTCAGATAATAAGCCTCTTCGAGGGGGCAACCTCCTTTTACACCACTTAAATGTTCAAGTACAAGAT